>CM042549.1:3087500-3167500 GCA_023630585.1 Cranoglanis bouderius
TTCTTTTCCCATAATAGCATGTGCTGAAGTGTTTTATTCCTCTTATACCAATTTACACCGATTTGTCACCGATTACGATTTTTATTTATTAAATAATGACGTCATTGAGATTACAGTGGTGAAGTTCAACGAAACAGACTTCATATAAAAACTGTAATGAATTTTTCATGGTCTCACAACTGCTATCTGCCCGTGTGGTACTGGTACATTTATACAAGAGATTTATTTATTTATAATCGCACTATCCGGTGTTACCCAGATGAGGATGGGTTCCCTTTTGAGTCTGGTTCCTCTCAAGGTTTCTTCCTCATATCATCTCAGGGAGTTTTTCCTCGCCACCGTCGCCTCTGGCTCGCTCATTGGGGATAAATTCATAAACTTAAAATCTATGTCCTGAATTTATATACTTCTGTAAAGCTGCTTTGGGACAATGTCCATTGTTAAAAGCGCTATACAAATAAAACTGAACTTGAACTTGAACTTGAACGTCATATCCATTTATAGTCACATTTATTGTTGTGGAACATCTGCAAAACAGGTTAGTTACGTCACAGCAGCTATAAACAGTCATTAATCGGTCCCTCCAGGATTTCATGATTGCAGAAATTAACGCAAAATCAAGGAAACCCCACAATATTCGCAGGAGCGCCCGATTTTTCTAAATTACCACAGATTTTCCGCGGGTTCGGGCCAAGACGCGTCACGTGACGTCATCACGACACGCATTCAGCCAAAGCCCTCTTCGATTCACGTGCGCCGAACATGAGTACAGCTAAAAGGTCTCGTTTACCAACAAACGTCACTGCGAAAGACCGTGCAGAACTATTTTGTTTGTTTTGGTTTGTTTGTTTGTGCGGCGATTCAAGTAGTTTCCTGTAGAAAAAAAGCTGCAAATTAAATGGCTGCAAGTTGCATCACAAATTTTGAAAAAAAAAGCAGCAGCAGAATCAAGCATTTTCTGGCCGCAACAATCCACGAAATCCTGTACGGACTGATTGATAAACGCAGCTTGTCATGGTACTGAGGAATTGGAAAGATCTCCATCCTGAGGACTTTCCTCAAACTGAGTAACGTGAAGTTACAGCTTTATCACTGACACTGGAGACCCCTTCCATAAATGCTAAATAAATGCAGAAAACTTTCCCCACACGTTTTTTTTTAATCGGTTCATGTGATGCGTCCACCATATTGTTAGCCGTTGCTATAGAAACGGCGACGTACGAGAGCGAGCGCGTCAATATAAACCTGTGAAAATGAATCAGCGTCTTCCGGCCGATCGGAATCGAGTGTCCAACAGCACTGTGGTGTAAAATAATTCACTAAGCTGCTCCAGACGAGTGGCTGATTTCGACATGCTGCATTGTTGGTATTTGTCCGTGTGACTTTGTGTAGCTTGTTTTGGTTACGACTGCGTGAGGATTGACCATGTGACTTCCTCTAGCTTGTACCGCCAGACGGCGAGCTGCTGCGAAAACACCGCACAGAACACCGCCGGCAATAACGTGGAATGTCGTGAAGACATGAGGAATGTCCCAAACGCTCGCTTTCACACCCTGGTGTCCTTTAAAGAAGGACGCAGCATAAATCTACATCTCAATGATGTCAACAAAATGTGGAACAGTCCATCGAGTGAGAGTCTAAATCTATTTAAAAATATCATGTGGGGCTACTTTAAGAGACGTGAAATATGCTCTGAGACTCATAGAGCACCGAGATCCTCCTCCACACAACTGGTTAGGACTGTGTGTGTGTGTGTGTGTGTGTGTGTGTGTGTGTGTGTGTGTGTGTGTGTGTGTGTGTGTGTGTGTGTGTGTGTGTGTGTGTGTGTGTGTGTGTGTGTGTGTGTGTGTGTGTGTGTGTGTGTGTGTGGTTCAGTCCTATCTGTGCCAGCAGATGTTAAAAGCAAAGCAGGATGTGAGTGATTGCTGTGTGCTGCTCTGTGTGTGTGTGTGTGTGTGTGTGTGTGTGTGTGTGTGTACACATGCATGCTAGGACCTCCTTTATCCCCTGCTTCATCATGCCAATGCCTTACACACACACACACACACACACACACACACACACACACACACACACACACACACACACACACACACACTTGTGTGTTTTCAGCCTTGTGTTTGCCAATGCATTTTCCCAGAGTTTTTTTTCTTCTTGTGTGTGTGTGTGTGTGCGTGTGTGTGTGTGTGTGTGTGTGAGAGAGAGAGAGAGAGAGAGAGAGAGAGAGAGAGAGAGAGAGAGAATCGTTCATATACAGTGGGTTCTTTGTGTAATGCAGGAAAACAGTATCCAAACAGCTCCTTTTAATCTGTGTGTGTGTGTGTGTGTGTGTGTGTGTGTGTGTGTGTGTGTGTGTGTGTGAAGATACTACAACATTACATTATTATTATCATCACAGCACATACAGTACTTCACCAATACAATACACAATACAAACCACTTTTTGTACTGGTTCAATTAAAACACCTAAAACAAGGTGTGTGTGTGTGTGTGTGTGTGTGTGTGTGTGTGTGTGTGTGTGTGTGTGTGTGTGTGTGTGTGTGTGTGTGTGTGTGTGGCATGAGAGATTGCCGAAAATCTTTGCAGGTGAAAACAGCCGCAGTTAGCTAGTTAGTCCGCTAAATTAGACAAAATCGGTGCAGTTAAAGTCCCCATGAAATCAGAATGTAACTTTTGTGTCTTTTAGTATGAATATGTCAGACTAAAGGTCATCTATAAGCTAGTGAGCTCCAAAACAATTCGCATTTAGAAGAGACACGCATTCAAGTTGTACAGTCTCTCTCTACCACCAATACGGATCAACAATTTCGATGACATCATTCTGCACTTCAGCTTCTCATCAGATTTTCTGTCCAATCAAATGTTCTCTAGAATCTGAAATGTCCCGCCCCAAACATTATAAAAATCCATGGTACTAATCGTCAAGTACGCCTTAGCCCGGGCTGTGAGGTAAGCGAAACGCTGTTCGCTATTTATAATGGGGCGGAGTCACTCGATATGTCCTGCCCTGATTTCCTGTTTCAGTGGGAATTACATCAACACATTAACAAGGCACTTCATGGGGACTTTCAGGTGTTTAGGGTTGGCAGGAGGACATGATCACTTTTACCAATTGCATATTAAGATTAATTAATGAATTCATCTTTTGTAACCGCTTTAACCTGGTCAGGGTGGCGGTGGATCCCGGGAACGCTCGGTGTGAAGCGGGAATACGATCCGGATGGGACGTCCATTCACACTCTCGTTCACACCTAGGCCACAGTTTAGAGAAACCAATCCACCAGTCAGCATGTTTTCGGGAGTGGGGAAGCCTATAATAGGGAAGCCGACTTGAACACAACACTACCTGCTGCGGAACAATGCCGCCATTTTAACTTTCTGGTTCAAATTCTCATTGAAAACACCAGGATGCAGAAATAAGCGTATTGATTTTTTTTTTATTCATCGATCCTGCCATTTTAAACGTGTAGAAAAGTTCCACTTTGAGCAGTTGAAAAGAAAAACGAAATGAAACGAGTATTATTCTGTTCATAATGGTTTAAAGTGATATTTTCTGTGAAAATTTTATTCTCGTTAATAAATTAATCAATAATCCACTGCAGTTACTGTATACACAGCTTTAATGTTCTATTTTAGAGTAGACGTTAGAATAAGGAGATACGATACCGGATACTCAACAACAAAAAAAAATGTATAGCAGAGCGTGTACCCATGCAGATGTGGAGGCGCGCACACACACACACACACACACACACACACACACACACACACACACACACACACACACACACACACACACAATTAACTAAAAGCTTTGAAGTGACCTGGCAATTTGTCAAAACTACTGCAGAAAACTGCTGAACCATCAAAGACTACAGGAAAGGGAAAGAAAGAAAGAGAGAGAGAGAGAGAGAGAGAGAGAGAGAGAGAGAGAGATATTTAAGACAGAGACAGATTGTCAGAAGTAAACTAGAACCGAAAACTGAAACCAGATTCCATCTTGCTTCCAGGTCTCTCTGTTCGCCAGAACTCACACGCTCCCGGCTTTTTCCTTTACAGTTCTGCGTTAGACCCGTCTTCTAGTCCGTCTCTCACAGAGACACCGAAGACAGAGGTCTCACTCCATCATCACTTCAGATCTCAAACACTGACTAGGATCTTGTAGTTATGAGATGTTTTCCTGTAATAGCAAGATCTTGGAATAATGAAGTCATTTCTTGTAGTAACGAGATATTTTACCATAATAACCAGATATTTTCTCGTACTAATGAGATGTTTTCTTGTAGTAACAATATCTTGCAGTAACGAGATGTTTTCTTGTGATAATGTTTTCTCATAAAAACCAGATATTTTCTTGTAGTAAAAAAGATAGTAATGAGATATTTTCTTGTATGAACAAGATCATTTTCTCATAATAACAAGATGTTGTTTTTTTTTGTTGTAATAACAAGATCTTGTAGTAACGAGATGTTTTCTCATAATGAGAGGTTTTCTTCTAACGACGAGGTGCTTTCTTGTAGTATCAATATCTTGTAGTAACCAGATGTCTCCTCGTAATAACCGGATGCTGACGGGGATATTATTCTTGTGAGGCAACAGTGTGCAGTAAGGAGCACAACCCCCCGCCCCCCTCCCCCTCCCCCCAAAATAAATAAATAAATACATAAATAAAAATAAGAAAATAAAATGCCCTCACACCTCCACACACGTGAATTTGTTTACTAGCTATTTAGCTAGTCCAACCTATGGGACATTTTCAAGGGCATTAAAACATATTCAACTGTGTATTATAGCTGTATTATATTTGGGCTCACTGTTTGTTACGATACTGTGAGGTTTAGGATGGAGCTGCAGTACCTGTAAGCGGGTTTGGAGGTTTGGAGCCCTCTAGCGGCTGCGGGTTTGAATTGCAGTTAAATGTCCAGGTGCAGAAAGCAGTCCGTCACATTAAAGAGAAAAACGCAGTGTGGAGCCAATACACACACACACACACACACAGAGTCAGTCATACACAGTCAGTGTACAGGAGCAGACAGGCAGAGAGGAATATCTACACACAGCTCTCCAGGTATTGGAGGAGAACTCAGTGGATATTGTAAGACTGAGGCTGATTTCACTGAATAACTCGTTTGGATTTTATCCCTTTAATTTGGGCTGATTTGGGAACTGGATATGAAAACAGAGTGCGTCGGAAATCGAGCGATTTATTGGGATTTCCTAATTAAAGGTAACACATACAGTACACACAGTTGCTCTTCAATTAAATGTAACCACATAACTATTTTGTGTGTGTGTGTGTGTGTGTGTGTGTGTAACTAAATGGATATGAAGATATTGAGCGATTTGGCACCTTTGAACCCAAACCAAAGATGTAAAAGCACAGTAGATCAGAGCACTTACTGTACTTACTAACTATCTATATATAAGTACTCTGTTCTTGCCTGTTTGTTCCCCCCCCCCCTCCACTTTTACCACATAAAAACCGCAGTTTTGTTAGTCTTGGTGCGATATACTTTACAAATCTCGCGTACCATCGAACTAAATATCGCGATGCTACACGATATCGCTGTCCAGCCAAAATACACAAACAAACAAACAAACAAACTCATTCATTACATAACTTCTCCTCAGTAGCTACTCGGCGAGCTCAGTGCCGTGTTTCTAAAACTGTTGTTTAAAATTCAGATGTTGTGTAGGAAAGATTTAAACAGGACATTACACAAACAAAAGTTTAAGAAGCAAATTTAACGTGCGTTTCGTCGTGACCGTTAAAATTTAAATTTTAAATACCCCGAATTCCACGCGCGTGCGTTAAATTAAGTAAACCGTCCACTTCAGTGAGCAAGTGAACGCTTTTTTTTATTTTTTATTTTTTTTAATTCATTATATTCTCGTTTTAAATAAAGGCCATGTTTGTATATGGTTTGTTTGTTTGTTTGTTTGTTTGTTTAAAAAAAATTATTTCTTTACAGAGTGAAGAGAAGGAGAGCGTTTCAGCATTCAGCTTGTGAGTGAAATGGGATTTTCCTGTGGATCAGGACTGAATTTTTAGTCTAAAATCCTTTAAAAAAGGAAAAAAAAAAATATTATTATTATAAATATTTTTTTTAAAAACCCAACTCAAAAACGCTTCCTCAAAGACTCGCCTGGGGACATTTTTGTAAAATTTCGTTTTGCGGAAATGGTGGGCCATCTCCACTTGCAGGCTATGGAGGAGAGTCTGAAGGGAAAGAGTCGCGAGGGGCTCCTCGACAGTCCCGACTCTGGGCTTCCACCGAGCCCGAGTCCGCCCTACTGTCCTCTCTCACCGTCAACCACAGAGCCACGCACCCCCATCACCGCCGACCACCATGGAGGAATGTACTGGAGGAAGGAGAACCGAGAAGGCAAACTGGTGAGCGTCTCATACTATCATAAATAAGTAAACACTTACTAAGTATTAACTCTTAAACCAAAGTTGATCCTGATATAATAATAATAATAATAATAATAATAATAATTATTATTATTATTCTACTAATAGCTCAATAATAAAATACATAAAAGACTCAATAAATTTAGTGTGAACCCCTGTTGACATTCGTTCATCCATCTTCATTAACCGGTCGCATCCAGTGTTCCCGGGATAGACAGAGTGCGAGGCGAGGACTTACCCTGAATGAGATGCCAGTCTATCCCAGAGCACTGACACCTACCAGCATGTTTTTGGGAGGTGGAAAGAAAACTGGAGAGCGCTGAGGAAACCCACATGGACACGGGTAGAACAAGTGACAGACAGTACCTTAGATCAGGAACAAACCAGGGACCCTAGAGCTGTGAGGCAGCGGCAAAGCTACCCACTGTACCACGGGGTCGCCCACCCATATTGAAATACTCTAATAAATGTATTGCTTCTTTAAGGTGTCTAATTACGTAAAACAATCAGTGCACATTTACTTACAGCAGTAAATAAAGCTGTGAGTAGGAAAGAGTCAGGAAAACAGTGATCACATGCCCCAAACACCCAGAAAAAGATCAATTATTAAAATAATAAAATTATTCATGGAGGCCACATACACAAGGGAACGACCAAAATGCGTAAGACACTTTAAATATCTCTAATTAATTGAAATTTCACTGTTTACTTTTTTTCGCATACTGTACATGTTTGACCTCATAGTGTTTGTTAATGAAGGAAACACTAAAATGAAAAGTTAAGGTTAAATGATGAGAAATTGGAAAAAAAACTTTTTACCCAATTTTCTGCCAAATTGGTAATTTTTGACAATTCCCACCCATTAGCCAGCTTCCCCAATCACACGACAGCTTACTCCTTGACACATGATGCCACTACATCTTCTCAAACTGCTGCTCAGTGCAATCGGAGGAAAGTGTTATGTGCCCGCTCACGCGTACACAAGCTCAGAGATGCACACGATTGCTTAGTGTCGCTCTGATTGACAGGGGACGGAGAAACAACATCATCCCTCCCACCCAGACAGCACCACATGTTAGTTTTGCTCTCTTGGACACCCGGCAACAGTGGAAAACCTCAAAATGATTCAGAGATTCCGATTGGCTGAATGCGTGCGTGGACCAGATCTGAACTTTGTAGGACGCCTGCTATAATAAGTGAGAAGTCATTATAATGAACAGCACACGGTCTGAATATATTCATTCAGGTTTTTCCCCCTCATCCCTTGTTCATCATTCTGTGTTCATAAGTAAGCTTTCTGCCACTGGCTCACACTTCTACCCAGCCTCAGACGTACTTTTGAGACCCGTGGGCCTCAGTCTGCGTGGCTTTCAGCAAGAAGTCATTTGCAATAATAAGGAAGGAAGTCTATTCCGTAGTCTTGCCTAGTCACGTTGTGGAGTGGTCACCGAGTCCAGATACAGTGGAACAGTCAGACATACGGCCAAATCCGAATCTCTGTACCGCAGACTGAGAAGTTCAGCGTCAAAGCTTTGGCAAATGTTTTGAGCACCGTCAAACTCCCCATCTTGATGATTGATGCTGAGTTTAGTCCTTGTATCTAAAACATTCCCCGCAGCCTTAAAGTGCTTCCTGAGCACATACCATTCTTAACTATTGTACATTCGTGCAACCGGAGCTCCTGCAGACAGTAAGGGATCTCGGCGGCCGCTGCTAAAACCGTCTTCACGAGGATCAGATTTTGCGATCAAACTTTGATTGGAGGAGAAGGAAAAGAAATTGGAGCTATGACTCATACTTCAAGGAGACATTTAAACATTAGAAAGATAAGATCACAGGCGTGGAGAATTAAACTGCACTGAAAAGTAGAGATGATATCGGTTATAAAATATTACAACACACCCAACGATGTTGTGAACACCTTGTTCACGGGTGTTGCACAAGCAGCTCTGACTGAAGCCAGACTTTTTTTTTTTTTTTTTTTTTTTAAAGTCACATACAATTGGGCGGTCATAATGATATGGAAGATTTGATATCAGTAGAGAAGAGAAATGCGTTTATTAAAAGGCCACAGATGAGAAGTAAACAGAGAGAAAGAATGTTTGCTTGTGCGTTTGTGTCAGAAGGTTGACCTCGTCTTAGGTTAACCCGAGGACTGACTTCTTTCACTTCTTTCTCATGTCCACCCTTTACGTTGTGTATGCACATGCATTCTGGACTGCAAAGCAACACAAACACACATATCCGTACCCTTTAGTGGTGTTGCTCGACTGCTCACGTTACAGTGTGTGAGGGCACGCGCTGATCGGCGTTCCCTCAGCTCTTATTTCTGCCTCTGAAAAGGTTACGCAGTCCTGATCTAACAGCCCTCAGCCAGGAGCCATTCACAACTAATCCTGGACCTCTTTACCTCGCTTAAATCACCCGGCTTAATCCTTACGCAAGAATCTCCACCATCTTTGAATTTACCTGCCAAAAAAACAGAGTGCATTGAGAATTCTCAGATGGGGGGGGGTTCGGGTGGGGTTATGGTCTAATATTCTAATGACCGTGTTTGATTGGCATTGAGTGGATTTTTAAACCAACCATTTATTCTTTATTAATTTATTTGACAGTTAAGGACCCAACAGTGGCAGCTTGGTGGTGCTGGGATTTGAACTCACAACCTTCTGATCCATAGCCTTAACAACAGAGCCACCACTTTACAACCAACCCCCATTACAAAGTAGGCAGTTTGTGTAGTTGCACAGATCGGAGAGAAGGTTCAAGCAGGAAAACTAATCACACAAAGCACCATCCAAGACAGCACTAAGGTTAAACCTTGGTCTTTCTTATAGACAATGTAGTCAGTAATTATTCATCTATACAGCATGTTGCGCATCCAAGTTAGGAAGCAATCACTTTTTCTTTCCAACTTTTGATTACGACGAGTCCTGGATGACTGAAAACTTGTACAGACACTGAGCCTGTTGTGAATGGTGTTAGCGTGCTTTTGTGTCTATATGAGAACATTTTTCCTCCTGCTCCACATGCATGCTCGCGCTTGCCTAAAGATCGGTCTCCTAACGGCTTGTTCACAAAGCAAACACAACCCCAGGAGCTTAACCCTCGTGTTCGGTTGACTGATTAACATTGCCTGCTGCTGCACGTTTAGATTTTATAACAATACAAATGATTTTAAAATTCCCATTTCGGCTTCTTTTCATCTAAGCAAACCGGATCACTATCACTAACGGCAGGTGTGTGTGAGAGAGAGCGCGGGTGGGCGTAAATAAAAAGACAGTGGGAACGAGACAGCCAGTTTTGGTTCAGATTTACACACAGCGTTAGGAAAACACTTATTTAATCCTTAACATTCAATATGCATGGTTAGACACGGTGTATGACCTCACACCTGAATCAAAACACAGGTCACAACGCATTTCCACTTTTTACCTGATCAAGTTCCTAACCCCAGTGGTTCTCATGCCTTTTGTACCTGACTGTGACCCCTCAAAAATTTCACAGCCCTGTCCCTCTGGACTGTAAATCATACTACAGCAACCTCAGTTTCTCTGCGCAGGGACGTGACTGAACTGTGTTTGTTTAATCTGGTTACTGCTGTAAACATGCTACATTGCTACCTCTGCTGCCGCTCCTGAATTGATCTGAATTGAGTCTATTATACACGACGGCTATCAAACACAGAAAAGCTAAACCAAACACAACTGTGACTATTTTAACTTGCTTTAAACACCACCTTTCCTCACAGCTTCCCTCTCTTTCAGCTTATAACAACAACGTGATAAATACTGACAGTGTACGAGATTTTATGGAAAAGCCAGAAAAGAAAGCAACAAAAATGTGATATTTTTAAACGCTTGATTAATACCGTGAAAGCGTGACGTTTTAGGTCATGATGCTGTGAAATGCTGTTTTGTGCACTTGTGTAAAGAAAACACAAGGGTCCTGCTTATTTCCGTGCTGTATCTGTAGTACTGTTTCAGCTACACAACACAGAAATCGGAAACCTGCCTCCTCCGGACACGTTTTGGCATATAAAACTGGCCCAGCGCTTCACATTACGGCTCGTGGAGAGGTCTCTGAAACACTCCTCCCTGTGATACTGTTTATTAGGATCAAGTAAACTCGAAGGGAAAACAGAAACACACAAAGGCATCGTTGTTTGCTCCGCTTGGCATTTTCCAGCTAAGCAGGACAACGTGTACATGCCTGCTTCATGAAGGCTTTATTTTTATTTTAGTATTTTCTCTCTCGCTCTCTCGCTCCCTCTCTCTCTCACATGGCCGCAGGTCTATTTTGGAGTTGTTTGCTTATGCCAGCCAAGAACAATCTCCCTGGTCTATTTCTGAGCGGTGGAGCTACCAGGGGCTGTTGCAGCCCGTTGCATAATTGGACTTTCACCTCGCTGTGTGTGTTTTGGGAGAGTTAATAAACAACAGAGGCTGTCATTGAGTTGACTTTGTGCTGGTACTCGAGAAAGGAGAGCTGCTGCTGATGGTGTTGTTGTTGCAGCTGCCGCACTGCAAATCCGACAAAGTACAATGCCTTATAATTACATTTGATTGCAGCCTTATTTCTGCTGTAGTGTAGCATTAACTTTTATGTTCTGGCCAGGTTTCACTACCTTTTATACACAAACAACCACCCAGTTTATAATTAAAAGGTGTGCACTGCTGGCCTCCTGTACAACCTCGAACAAGGCAAGCTTCCTGCACACATGAATCACTCAGAATTCAGGAACCGCTCCATTTTCTTTATCAAAGGTCAACTATTTTATCACAAATAAGTTTTATAGTTCAAGAACACGTTATTGATGATGACTCAGAACCATTCCTGCACTGTTTCAAGAAACAGGACGCACCTCAGGCGAAAGATCTGATTTTTAGGAATAAAAACACGACAGGCAATAGTGATTCTGTGTTTTTCACATATCTGAAATATATCTAGGGAAATGATGCATCTAGAAATCCAGATGTATCTATTACATGCAAATTAGAAACATCCCCAAACCTATATTATCCTGGTAAACTGATGTTGCACATTCCTCATTTGCATATGGGAACCTGGTAGGCGCTTACATTTTATGATGCGATAACACTTCTCGTGAGTTTCAGCTCATGTTTGTGATCATTTCCATACCCTGTGCACCCAACTGATTCCTCTGTTCCTACGCTATATGGCCAAAATCTTTGTGGACCCCCGACCATCACACCCATATGTGCATGTTGAACATGCCGTTACAGATTCAGTTCGCCTTTGCTGTTATAGTAAGCATGATTTCAACTGGATTTTGGAGCGTGGCTGTGGGGATTTGTGCGAGGAGGCCTGGGGTGCAGTCAGGTGCAATCCCAGAGGTGTTCAGTAGGGTTGAGGTCAGGGCTCTGTGCAGGACACTCGAGTTTTTCCGCTCCAAACTTGGCAAACCATGTCTTCATGGAACTCGCTTTGTGCACAGGGGCGTTGTCATGCTGGAACAGGTTTGGGCCTCTTAGTTCCAGTGAAGAGAAATCTTAATGCTACAGCGTACAGAGACATTCTATACAGCTGTGTGTTTCCAAATTTGTGGCAACAGTTTGGGGAAGAACCACATGGTCAGGTGTCCACAAACTTTTGGATCTATAGTATATTTCATTACAGGAAAAAAAATTATTTTATAAAGTTTATAGTGACTTTAAAACGATGACAAATCAATGTATCATTCTGAGAAATCCGCATATAAAACAAAATACGTGTTCATCAGCTTCTTTGCTGACTTATTAAGGAACTCTCCTCTTTGTCCCTACTGCTTTAAGAATAACATCCACACACCACACTGTTATAATATGTGACTCTTTGTTTTAATACATGTGCGATTCATTTATACAGCCACGATTATCAGGAAAGATTCTTTAAGCAGCACAAAGCCAAGCACACATACTAATCTCCAACGAGACTCTTTCTCTGATCTGTGTGTGTGTGTGTTTGTGTGTATGTGTGTGTTTGTGTGTGCGCGTTAGGGCTGCCATTGTGGAAAGGCCCTAATCTAAAATCCACTGCGGCAGAGATAGCAAACAGATGTGGCGAACCCACAGTAACTTAACTCAATCATTGATCTGCCATGCACGACGTGGGCTCGGTTTGCGTGGCCCTTTCACAAAGAGAGCCATTGATTTAGAGCCTTAGTCGTTTCCATTCATTTTGTCAGTCGAATGCACAAAGTGTGTTTAGGAAAGATGTAGACCGTCGCCTTTGAGAAAGGAAGTGAAATGGCGATAACGCCTATGAATGGAGTATGTAGAGAAACACGTACATCGATAAGAGACCTCACCGTGCGCTAACATCTCTGAACTCGTCTTGTATTTCATCGAATTCAAGACACAAATTCAGGAATTTTACGCCTGTCAGAACGTATTTTACTGCACAAATACAAAAAGATCCCATATACTGCTTTTAGTCGCCCAAATCAGAAGATAAAAACGTGTGTAAAAAACGTGTTCTTTGAGAAGAACGCCTCAAAATTATGTTGCTGAATGCTCACTTGATCCACAAATGCAGATTCAACACTTAAACACAAATTCAACATTTTAAAAATTATTTACAAAATGACTGCAACAATGTACAAGGAATTGCAAATGACCTTTGGCTTTGTACTTAAATGTAAATTTGAAGAAAAAAAAAACCGATGTAATCATAAGCATAAACAAAGATATGTTAAAAAAAAAAATTAACATGGGGAAAAACACATTCAGACGCTGTATTTAAATATATATAAAGGTTACATATAAAGCTTTATATATAAATCAAGCTCTGTATATAAATGCTGAAAAAAAAAGTTCTGTTGTCATTATAAAAGACATTGCCATTGGCTGGGAAGATCTCATACAACAAGTAGCAAGGTGAAGGAGCAAGGACAACATTTATTAAATGTTAATAACATATTAATAAAACATTTGAATGGAAAAAATGGCTACAAAGACCTTAAACATCCCTGTCAGTACAACTGGATCGATAATATGCAGATGGAAAGTTCATGGAACCACAACCACTCAAGATTTCACAACGTGCTCTCAGACTAATGATAAGGAAGGTAAGAGAGAAGCCAGCAGTCAGTCGAAAAGAGTTGCAGGATGACCCGAAAGCAGCAGGAACACCACAATCATCTCTGGTGCTACACCTCATGTAAAAACTCCTCTGCTAAACAAGAAGCGCACAGGCATTTAGACAAATCAGATCATTTTCATCGTAACCTTGGGGAATTGAAGATGATTTACCAAGATGAATGGACTAAAATTGAACCACAATGCTGCAAAAAGCTAATTACTTCTTACTGTAAATTTCTCAAAGCTGTAATTGCTAACAAGAGCTGTGCTACAAAGTACTAATGTTTATGGTTAATATTTAATGGTGTCTGTGTAGTTTTTCACCGATCAGTTTTGTTTTATAAATATATATTTTTATTCCTTACGCTCATGAATATACACTTTTTTGTTTGAGTCAAAAGACATTGTGTAAGTTTGAAATGGATATATGGAAGTTGCAAAGTATTAAAACAATTGTCTTAATACTTATTTCCCTTCACTGTATGTATTCAGGGGGCTACGGTGGCTTAGTGGTTAGCATGTTTGCCTCGCACCTCTGGGGTTGGGGGTTCAAAACCCAGAGGGGCTTTCTCTGGGTACGCCAGTTTCCTCCCCCAGTCCAAAGACATGCATTGTAGGTTGATTGGCATTTCCAAATTGTGATTGTGCCCTGTGATGGGTTGGCACCCAATTCAGGGGTCCCCCACCTTGTGCCCCGAGTTCCCTGGAATAGGCTCCAGGCTCCCCCACGACCCTGTGTAGGATAAGCGGTATAGAAAATGGATGGATCGATGTATTCACAAATTGATTTTGTCTTCATGAAACGTGTTGCTTGTTCATGCTAGAGATATCAGAGATATTTGTTAGAACGTCTTTCATCGATGGACCGTAACACACGTGTCCATGGACAACCCAGTTGTTATTTTTGTAGGCCTGAGTTTTGCTGGGTTAGTCAGTCACAGTGAGTAGCAGAGTGTGTAAGAGCGGTATGTAGCAAGCGCTGTGCTGATTGCAGGAGCAGGTGGAGTTGCTGACACGCACAACACAGCCACTGTATGACTACCAGATATGTATATCTACACAAACAGAATGAGCCACCCATCCACCAGACACTGCTTAGTCACAACACAGATAAAAATAGTCCTCCGCAGTCACCTGTTTCCTTAAACAGTTTATGCACATGATGTGGTTTGGGACCGAATGTGACTTACACTATTCTATAAATTGTAGCTGAACACTGTATTGTTATTTGGAGGTTTGATTTTTCACAAAATGTTACTTTAATAGTATTAAACAGCGAGCAAGAATTTCAGCTGTGCATTTACTAGGGATGTAATGCAAAGCCAGAGCATCACGGATTAGTGCTCCAAATATTCGTATCTATATATTCGGATTTAAATCCAAAGTGGGCGTGGTTTAAACCAGAAGGGATTTATACAGTAATCCCTCTCGCACGTTTATTATGTTTGTCTGTAGCAGCCTGCGATATTTTCTAGCGTTTCTATTTACCAAAATATAAAAAAACTAGTAGCTTTATTTGAGCCACCATGACCTTGACCAGGCAGTTACTAAGGATGAATGAATAAATGCTGTATGTTCTTTTTTTTTTTTTCTTTTTTTTTGTCACACGAGGTTCATATTAGGCCAATCCCACTAACATGACTTTTTGCTACGTCCTGTGGGTCTCAACTCGCAAGCTTTCTAAAAAAAAATAATAATAATAACCCAAAAGAAAAATGAATAGTGTTCCTCCTATTCGTATCTGTGTTTGTATTGGTTTACCAGACATTACCTGTTCATTCTGAATAATGTATTTGTTTACATCGCTAGTATTTAGCATACAATCTAAAGAAAAGGAAAGGTCTCAATAGTCTCAGTATGTGAAGTGTACGATTGTTATATATACTGTATATATACACGACGCTACTCTTTCCTGTGTGTGCAGCTTCCGTACCTGCTGCTGAACTCTCAGGGTGCAGATGTCAAGTCACGCATGCACCCCGTGGTGTTCGGAGAAAGCATCGAGGTGAACCCCAGACCCACCACAGAGATGAGGTAAACACACACACGCACACCACTAATGATTTCTGCCAAAACGCTGAGTCTGAGTCCACTACCAAGAACTGCTTTTGCTCCATCTGCTACTTACATTAGTCTTATTCAGGAATAAATTATTTTCACAGGAAATGTCTATCTATTTGAGGAATCCTTGTACGAATCTGAAATCAATCTAAACGTACTGTTCACACACCATCTGCTTTATTTTTCAAATTCTTGTGACACCATATATAAACATATATAAACCTTCATATGGTGAAATTTTGACTTTTATATATTTTTTATATACAGTTCTGACAAGTATATGCTTAACTGAACTGTAATGAAACCACGAATGAACCACAGGTCAATTTCCAGCATTTTAAAGTCTAGTTACGGCCAAAAGAGAAACGGGAGAAAATCACATTGGACCTTTTGACAGCTGTTATCTGATCACAAAGTAAACTGAACAAATTGAGGTCCATTTCGCTACGGCATCGAGTGACTGAATGTTTGTACCACCAGGTTCAATCAGCGGGGTCTCTGCAGGAAGATAGCCTGGTTAAGTAAATAAGAACTTTTCCTTTTTTTCGGAGAAATATATAGTCAAAACCAGATTTTTTTTTGTCGTGTTTGGCCGTTTACCACCACCACCACCACCACCACCACCACCACTACGTCCACTTTTTAAATGATTATCATTGTTATTTTCATTGCTAGAGTGCACGGTGACTTAGCAGTTAGCCCGTTTGCCTCGCACATCTGGGGTTGGGGGCTCAAATCCCGCCTTCGCCCTGTGTGCGGTGGGTTTTCCTGTGGGTTTTCCTCCCCCAGTCCAAAGACGTGTTGTAGGCTGATTGGCATTTCCAAATTGTCTGTAGTGTGTGAATGGGTGTCCAATTATGGCACTCCATCCAGGGTGTCCCCCACCTTGTGCCCCGAGTTCCCTGGGATAGGCTCCAGGCTCCCTGCGACCCTGTGTAGGAGAAGCAGGATGGATGGATGGATTTTATTTGATAAACTTTTGTTTTGGTAGTAACTCCTAACCGCTAGTCAAGCCTTAATTGCCTTGTAGATGATACAAAAAAAGTGTTATTAGAAAACAGAAAAAAAGACAAAATTCAGATTCTCTGAATACCCAAATGAGTAACACCAGTAACACATCAGTCCTACATGGGCCCCTCCCCCTTCCACTCAGCATTGCATGTTCTTCATTCGCATGTCAGGACTGGACTGTAATATTTTGTGACACAATACTTGACATGTTCTGTGACATGTTCAACACTAATTCAAATTCTTTATATAAAAGATGCACTGATCTGATGGTCAGTGGAAGTATCAGACTTGTATTGATAAGAACCGTGGGTATGGAATCAGACCGGATTATAAAAACAGCTCTTGGTCGTGGATTTCTACATTTTTGGAGCCTACTATACGTCCAAACTTTATATCAGTCGACGTATTAAACATTCTGGGTTGTGTGTTCAGGTTCAGCTCGGAGGTGAAGTACGACTCGCACCGGCATTACCGTGATGAGGTTTACTGTGCACGGGTTCCCACGGTCACCTCCTACAGCGAGACGGTGGTGGCGCTGCAGAACCACACGTGGCGCAGCTACAAGTCAGAGGTTCACTTCCTGCCACGGCACCGGCCCATTCACTACCAGAGCACGGCCATCGTGTACCCCAAACACGCGCGCAACACCTACCGCACCACGCTGCACTACAACGCCAATGCCGCCGGACGCCGCAGGTTCGTGTCCACAGTGAGGCTGGAGTCGAGCGAGGACGGCAGTCCCTGCATCATCTACACCGAGGAGCTGTGAGACACGCTCCTGTACAAACTCACCCTCACAAAGCTAAAACTCCTCTTGGGTGGAGAAATGGACGACTTGTGTAACAGGATGACTACAGACTTCCCTCAAAAGACATGAGAGAGACGTTTATTTTGTCTCTGGTGAAGTCGGTAGTATATATAAAGTGAGTGATGGAATCTGTGTATGCAGAGCAGTTTCAATAAGGTAGCAATTCATCTTTATTTTGCAGTCGGGAGGTGGGTTAAACCTATCGTTCTTTTGTCCGTTTACTTGTTCTTGACGTTACACTCCGCTATAAAGAATATGATTGAATAAATCAATGCTGTAAAAAAAAACAAAAAAAACCTAAAAACTATACGGCATGGTACAAAGTACAAGGGGAAAAAATTCATGCCAAGAACAGTACAACTTTCTGCGAGTTGTATAAATGCTTGATTGCACTTTTGCTAAGAAATTTTTTTTTCTTTCTTTCTTCTTTTGGCTACAGCGATTTTGGTCGAGTTGAGGGCAGCGTAGGAGCACTTGAAAGATCGGACCAATGTTTTTATACAGATCAGAGAAAGAGACATGGGAGGTCGTAGCACACCGGTTAATTTGAAGCGGTCCATGAACATGGCCTTGAAGCAAAGAACCTTTTCGCTCATGACTCTGGACCTGCGGTTAATAATCTGGCTGAAGTTGAACAGTAGAGAGCGGATGTGTCGAGACTGAAGCTCAAGTTTAAGAGTCCAGAAATAACAGTGATTTTCAGCATAAAAATCTGGAAGCAAGTTTTGTTTACAAATCATTAACACTCTGGCCGGATAATTTGAGGGAAGGAAAGGGATTTACCTCAAAACCGAGAGACCAGTGGTGCTGTGTTTTCCTGACAATAAGACACTTAAAAAAAATCCCCCTAATCACCGCAGGTTTCGGCTACAGAGGGGTCAACATATATAGTTTAGCCGTAACATTAACCCCCCCCCCTCCCCCTTTTAAGCTAATCAGACCAAATGAAAATAAAATACACCTGGCAGAACATGTGATTCACTGAAGGGGAAAGGACACGGGACATGAAGAACGCATTTGCTTCTGGCAGCACTTACTTTTGAGTGGTTATCAACGTGATCTGTGAATTCTTGAGCCTTGGTCTGGCGTGCCAATGGCAACGAAGTGGGCAGGACTGTGGTATCTCTGGTCCATAAACAAATAGAGGTGCTGCTTATTATTAAGCAGCGTTCAAACCAGACTTTTAGTCACATCGGAAAAAATGAGGCGTCTCGTCCACTGACATGCGCTAGGAGATTTTTGTGGGAAAATCTTGTATTTTGTTTCTACCTTCTAGAATTTTCTTGTTAGCAATGTTGGCACCTCTGCTGCTGATTGTGGGCGTGGCCTAGTGTTTTATTTTAATTAGAAATACTAGTAGCCATTATTTATACATATTTTAACATACAAGATACTCGAACGCATACAGGAACTTAATTTGTGAGAGCAGAGAAAAGGGGGACGTCGGAAAACTTTCCCCAATTTATTGGAGCCAGTCGTTTGGATTGGTCGCTTTGCTGCATCATAATTAATCTGCATAAAACTGTGTCATAAGTACAGTGCATTGAAAAAGTATTCATCCATCCTTGGTGTTTTTAATTGTTTGTTGCCTGACAACCTGGAATTAAAATAGATTTTTTGGGGGTTTGTACATTTGATCTACACAACATGCCTATCACTTTGAAGGTGCAAAATATTTGTTATTGTGAAACAAACAAATAGAGGACGAGCGATAGTGAATTTTACAGACAAACAGCGGTACCTGCTGATAACCGATTAATCAACCGATAGTTTTTAAAATTGATTCTGAATGAAAACATAACACTCAAATTAAATATTGCTGAACTTTATTACAAAAATAAGCAGCAATGACTGTACCATGAAAATGTACTGTGCTTTTTAAATGAAATAAATATATAAATATTAATATATATTAACTATTCATAAATGTTAAAGTAAATAAAAGACATGCATCCGAACTGAACCAAAAAGTAGCACTCCAAATAACAAATAAAAATAGAGACCTCTAAAATGAATCAAAAACACTTCAAATAACACAACAAAATTTGTCAGCGATAGTTTTTATTTCGCCTCTAGAGGCCGCTCTCGTACTGTATAATGACAGCGGACCCTTCTCAGCCGCTCCCGCAACGGACACAAACGGGAAAAACTATCGTTGTGGAGTTTTGGTTAATCGGCAAAACCGGTCAATCGGTCGACCTCAACAAACAATAGTTAAGACAAAAGAACAAAACAAATGTGCGTAAGTACTCATTTGCCTTCATGTTGCATGCGTAGTGGTGTTGCAGACTCAGGGGTCATTCAGAACAGGTGTATTTTATACTGAAATCATGTGACAGATCATGTGACACTTTGACTGCTCACAGGTGGACCATAATCAACTGATTATGTGATTCTGTAGGGGTTTCTTAAATTTTAATTCCAGGTTGTAATACAACGTAACAGAAAAAAAAAAAAAAAAAAAACTCCAAGAGGGTGAATACTTTCGCAAGGCACTGTATACACATTTTTATGCGATTTAAACAGAAATCACCACATTGTAGCCGAATATAATTCTACCCAGACTTTGGGGCAGACTTTGTGTCTTTGGGTCTCAGGAAAACACACACCAGCCGGCACTGTTCTTTGATATTAGCTGGTAAATATCACAGGAGGATGGTGAGGGGTTGGGATACTACGCTGCTTCATTTCTAAGGGAACGATCTCTGGCACGTCACGTGTTCAGGCAAGTCGGAAGGATGTCGCGGCGTCTTGTGTTTGTCTTACAAACATCTGGATTATAAACACTAAATTTCTGCAAATCTCTAAAATTTAAGGTACGATTTCTTACCTCACTCAGAATCTACTCTACGATGACTTTTGTTCTTAATTCAGAGATGTTTCTCGTGACTCGTCATCTGGGAAACGTATATTTAGTGTCCAAAATGGTGCGCGCACGTGAAAAAGGTCATTACTGTACATGAAGGTAAAGCACGGACGGATTTTAGACATGAAACTGAGGCACCACGTGACATTCATGAATCCGTGCGATATGTTTTGTATGATAAAGTAAAGGTGAGAAAGAAATAGGGTAAGAAGTTCACGAGACGCTCAAATGGCAAGGCGGAGCCACACGTGGCTTTATTCAGACGGACTGGAGCGAACGAAAACCGAAGCGATGGACAGAGTAAAGTTGGTATGAAAGGAATTTGGAAAGTGTTATTTCAGGACATGTTTCATGAGCGGAGATGTTTCTGTAAAAGTGGATGGAAGTCTATGGTTTTGGATGTAAAATGCTCTTTGATCGTGGATATTTTTAAAAAAATTCTTTTTACTTTTTTTTTTTTTCTTTCTGTAAAATACTTCCTGATGTATATGTTGCATATGGCACTTAATGATTCTCTTTATATTTTTGTATTCCCAAGTTTTAATCTTCTGTTTCGTTTTGTTTTGGGCAAGAGATTAGAAAATAATTTAAGACACAGTGTATACCTTAAATGAACAAATAAAATTTCAATTCTTCTTTTGGAGGATTTTCCATGAATTTCCTATTTTTAATCATATTTAATCGTCTTTTCCTTCACTTTGTTTTACAGTAAAATTCAGTGCAAACTTTTGACCTGCAAACACCAAACAAACAATGCAAACTGGATGCAAAGGAGTCTAGAAAACTAAATCACAAGGTTGCAGGAGCCACACCCGATAGTGGTGAAAGTGGAAGGGCGGAGGTAGCTCGCAGGTTAACATTCTGCACTTTCGCACATTCGAATCCCAATACTGACCCACCCATAGCCACAAGACCCTCAACTGCTCAGCTACACACTTGGATTCGTGTAGTCCAGTGGTCACCAACACTGTTCCTGGAGATCTTCCTTCCTGAAGACTTTTGCTCCAGCCATAATCGTATCCGCCTGACCATCTCAACATTGCCTTAAGAAGTTCTTGATCAACTAAAACAGAGCAGTGGTGGCTCAATGGTTAAGGCTCTGGGTTACTGATCAGAAGGTTGGGGGTTCAAGCCCCCACTGTTGGGCCTTTGAGCAAGGCCCTTAACCCTCTCTGCTCCAGGGGATCTGACCCCAACTTCCTAACAAGCTGGGATATATGAAGAGAAGAATTTCACTGTGCTGTAATATATATGTGAGAATTAAAGCCGCCTTCTTCAGGTGTGTTAGATTTTGGTTGGAGATGAAACCTGCAGGAAGAGGGTTAGTGACGATTGGAGTGGATAAAAATTGCACATTTCGAGTTGAGATCGGCGGTCTTACAACACACTCTGATATTCTCCGATTTAGTGCCACTGCTGACGACAAAATTCTGCCGGTGTGAATTTTTTTTTGCTCGTCTAAAATCCAGTAGGATTACGCAAAACTCACCGGGCAGCTACAAATACGCTAGTGGCGACGACGAAACAAAAACACGCTAACGGATAGAAAAATAAATATCCTTATTACCTCAAACTCACTTAGAATGTTTGTGTTTACGTGAGCTAGTTTTCTGCACCATCTGATGGCGTAAGCAGAACGTAGTAACTTTCTTTAATCGCAGGCGTATCGTTTGAGGATCTTCATCGTATAATATGACACGGAGAACGCAAGTTATCACACAGTCTACGGTAGAATTCGAGAGTTTATTAAAAATCTCGTACAGAGTGGCGAGTAATAGTCTTAAAATACTGCTGGCTCAAGTAGAACAACAAAGTTCCTACATCCAAAGCATGTTGCGTATATAACTTTTGTCCATTAATGTTCTTCGTGCTGTGACAGAAAAAAAAGGTTGAAGAATATAAGGATGGACGTCTACTGTTAAAGCACACGAGACGTTCTGGCGCCCTCTTGTGTTTTAAACGTCATCAGTTGAACCAAGGTTTACAATCTTGATGTTTCCAAGTGAAAAGCGACTTGGGAACGAAGCAGAAATTTCCTCCAAGAACGTCGCTTTCCCATCAACTGACCGAAAGCAGGTGCAGAACGAACATTTTGCGGATGGACCCGAGGTGCTAAAGAGGGTTGGAGTCAAACCTGATCCTCAGGAACGCTACACAAATTAATCACAAAGCAAAGTACAAATGATGCGATGTGACGAGAAAACACCAGAAATAAGAGTAACATCATTATTAAATTAAAGAGGAATCTTGAGGAACAAGTGTATGACATTAAAGCACAGGTATACAGATACTATATACTCTATTTGGATGGTATTAGTTTTACACAAGGATATTTTTATCCTCTATATAGTTGTAGGCAAAAGTTTGGGCTCCAAATGAACATTATGAAGACGTCGTGCTTCGTACTTCTTTTCACTTGCAAACTTTTGCATACGACCCTTAGGTGCTACTCACGGGTTTTATTTCCATCGGGATCTGGAACGTCTATGGCTTCTCTCTCGGCCTCTTCATCCCTGAAAAGAAATCACCTCAGAGTACAATTTACAGTTCAGCTGATTTGCAATTTTTTTTTAAGCAGATGGTAACTAGGGATGCAGCGATACTGATTTGAGAATTTCTCGTACTTATTGATACTGAGATCAAAATGAATTACTGTTCAACTCGTATGAACTCATGAATCAATCAGGGACGACTCCCAGAGCGTTATTTAGCTCAGTTCATGTTTCCCTAGTTTAATTAGCGGCCATGGAATGTGCACAAGTGCGTCAACGCACGTACGATACTGAGATCGCTCTAGCTCACAGCTAGCTACACGAGTTTTCTCAGATCGAGTTGCAGGTTTTATTTCACGTCAGAAAGGAACAGTTTTTTTGTGATTGTTGCAGCCAAAAATGCTCGATTTTGCTGCAGCTTTTTAAAAAATTTGCGATGCAACTTTTGAGTTTTTTTGTGCTTTTTTTCCACCCGGAAAACTACTCGAATTGGCGAAATCACAGTCGCGAGAAATTGTTTTCCGCAGTGATGTTTGTTATTAAATGAGACCTTGTAGCTGTACTCATGTTCAACGCACGTGAATCGAAAAGAGGGCTTTGGCTGAATGCGCGTCGTGATGATGTCACGTGACGCGTCTCGGCCCAAATCTGTGGAAAATCTGCGGTAATTTAAAAAACAAAAAAAATTGCGAGCTCCTCGGAATACTGCGCTGTTTCCTTGATTTCGCATAAATTTCTGCGGCCACAAAATTCCTGGAGGGACCGACAGCTGTAACTAAAGTATCCCTCGTAGCAGTTGATCGTCAAGAACAATACACTGGGTAAGAGCTGTTAATTTCGTCCTCCTAGACGTTTTTGTCGTTACGATGAACTCCTCACGCTGAGATTTATGTTGATCGGGTTTTTGTATTGTAGGAAGACACAACGGCGCCTCCTCTTGATATTTTAAGCTTTGCTTAATTATGAAAAATGTCCAGTTGCCGCCTCGTCCGTCGATTAGCGCAACAACGTACCCCAGGCTTACGTCACATCGGAGCGATACCCGATATCAGTGTCGGTGTTGATGTAGCCGTGAACATTAAATCTTTGACGCCGATATACACTGTATTCACTCGTCTTGCACTTTTACCTAAATACCCTTCTGTCAATCATAATATGACGGATACTTTACTACTTTTTCGGTTTGTTTTTTTTACAAAAGGGTCATTATTACTTAATCTACACTGGAAATTGAAACCCTGGATTATCATAATGACGGCGACACGTACAAAAGTCATTTACCGTATTCTCATATGTGACAACAAAAATGCAACGCAAAAAAACCACAACTTAAACACCCAAACATATCAATGGCAATAAGCTTTTTATTTAAACATTAAGGCAGTGTCTGTTTTTTTGTCGTTGTTGTTTTTTTTTTTTAAATCCCGTTTCATTTTTGTACACTGCTTATCCACAAAGCTTGCTGGTGGCCATGTTGATGTACAACAGTGTGAATAACAGTTTCTCTGTGAATATCCACCTCGCAGCAAATCACATAAATATGTACACCCATTTTTTTTTTTTTTTAGGCCTATTTACACTCCACACTATAATACAGTGGGTTGGAATTATGTTTAAAAGAGAAGAAGAAGAGAAAGGAGAAGAAAAAAAAAGAAGAAAAGAAAAACCACGGACGATACGGTTGTAAAAATGGATGACACCCGACCCCTTGCTTTCATTCCCACCCTAAAGCTGTGAATAGGATCTGGTCTTCGTTTTTTTTTTTTTTTCTTTTCCTTAATCCGTGGTTCCAGAGAGAACACGGCACGCTTGCTGTGAAATAAATTTATTACTATTATTTTTAAAACTATTTTTGTTTTTGCGTCTGTTCTAAAACATGCAGTAAACGTTAGGAGCTGAAACGCGTCGTTTGGAAATGTGGATTAATATTTTACATCACAATATTTTAATGTTTGTATAAAAAAAAAAAAAAAAAAAAAAAAAAAAAAAGAATTAACCCTTAATTATTGAAATTGCCTTCTTATGTAATGCTCTTTGAAATTTGCCCCCCCTCCCAAAAAAAATAAAATAAGGGTCTTTTTAAAAAAAAAAAAAATTTATGCCGAATGGAACAAACAACATCGTAGTGACCAAAAACAATATCTAGAGAGAATGTGACGAGTGTGTGAGACGTGATGAAGCCCCGTTTACACAAAATAAACACACAATATAATACACACAGAAATGATCAATTCTCAACACGGGACTAATATTACTTTAAAGAAGAAGAAGAAAAAAAAAATAATAATAATAATAAAAGGAAAAAAATTAAAATAAAAAAAAACTCCCACTGAGGTAAACCTGTGGAATAGAATCATAAAAGTCTTTATTTCTTATATCAACGTTAAAGAGGGATGGATTTTTTTTTTTAATGGAAAAAAAACAAAAACTTAGCAAACAATAATTTTTGACGTATATTTAAAGCACATGCAAAGTAATTTTATAGTATTTATAGCATCACGGATATCAGCGTCGAATTTCGGAGACGTGTTAGTGTGAGGACATAAAATCCACCGCTCTCAGCAGTGTACATGTGAATGTGTGTGTGTGTGTGTGTGTCAGAAAGGACCGGGACACACCAGGTTCATCTTTTAAGCCTTTAAAAAAAAAAAAAAAAAAAAAAAAAAAAAAACACGAGGAAAAAAAAATATTGTGCGTAGTCACTTGGTAGTTTTAACTTCAGTAAATGAACGTCTCTAATAAATGGCACTAAACACCAGAAACATTTTTTTGTTTTTGTTTTTTTTTGTACACAACAAAGGGATACACATTTATACACATGAGGTGTTGGGTTTGGAGTCCCAGTGAGCTGAGAAGTCCACTCGCTGTGGGCGGAGGTCAACTTCCTCAGAGAGGGGAGAAAAACAAAACAAAACAAAACCACAAAAAAAAAAAAAAAAAAAAAAAAACACAAGCGTCCTCGAATATATCAGTCATCCATTTAAAAAAAAAACCCGACAACAGATCAGTCTTCGATGTCCATGGCTTTGATTTGGCGCAGTCTCTTAAACCGATGTGTGTGTGTGTGTGTGTGTGAGAGTGTGTGAGAGAGAGAGAGAGGACTTCGTGGGGACCTGAAAAAGCAGCTTGGCGTCCGTATGCTCAGCTCAACACTATTTCCTCTCTGATTGTCGCTGGAGCATCAGACATTTCAACTATTTATCTATTTTATTTATTTTTTACAAAAAAAATTGTATCGGTGAGAAACATGAAAATAAAAAAGAAACAATACTGTATAAAGAAAGAAACAAACAAAAAAAAAAAAAACAGCTTAAACGAATAACCAGCGTCGATGACGAGACAAACAAGAACCACCTGCTGACCAAGTGCTTGATAAAAAGAGAACGCAAACAAATTAGTGATTCACACACACTCACACACACACACACGAGAAAATTTAAAACAAACAAAACAAAAAAAAAAAAAAAAAAAAAAACACTTTGCAGCTTTCATGACAAGAAAAAATGTTCGTGTAGAGAAACCGTTGTGTAAAAAAAAAAAAAAAAAAACACAAACAATTTAAAAAAACAGAAACTGCAATGTTATCAGTGACATTAAAAATAAAATGCATTATGTACCTTGTAAACTAACACCCATGGAAAAGAGTGAAACACACACACACACACACACACACACACACCTTCATGAGTGTTTCTCTTCAACTGGACTGAATGTAAGTATTTCAGAACAGGAGAACTGGAACTGGCTCGTTCATTCTCTCAATCTGATCCATAATCAGTGTGTACACACACACACACACACACACACACACACACACACACACACACACGGTCCTGTGTACCTCAAAATGTGCCTCAGAAGCTCGAGTGAGAGTCTGTAAAAGCAATGCGCGACGCCACCGGCGGTCATTTTTGGCCAACGCCAAAGCCAAGATATGTTCACTCTGATGTAACTAACAAACAAAGCAAGCGCACATCTACCAGATTAGCGTCACTCGAACAACATATCTCGATCAGCTGTGTGGTTTTCTGGAGTGGTTCGACTCATGGATATGTATTTATTAAAAAAAAAAAAAAAACAGATCTTAAAAACAGTCGTAGCAGCTAACAGTCAGGACGTAGCGAGGATCGGACTCAGATAAGAGGCGTGGCCTTAAGTTTAAAGGCGGAGCTGTGTGTTAGAAAGCGAAGCTAGCCTTACTGTTTAGCTACGGTAACCGTTGTGTGCGAAATAAAAGACACGACCAAGCTAAGATGACTTGTTCATTCCATTTTTGGCCAAATTACTGGTTTAAATAAGAAATGTATAGCTGTAAGTCGTGTGTGTGTGTGTGTGTGTGCGTGTGTGTGTGTGTGAGCAACAGGTGAGACTGTGAGGATCCTGAGAGGTACAATGGAGAGGAGTCTCTGCGTTACTCTGATAAAACCAAAAAAAAAAAAAAAAAAAAGAGGGAGTGATTTGTCGGTGTAAAAGGGGCGGTCTTGGAGTGATGGCACACGCTAATGTTGGTGTGCAAGTGTGTACACGCTTACGAGTACTCTTCTGCAGCAGCCATGTTCACCAGGGTACATCCGAATGTGTGTGTGTGTGTGTGTGAGTCCACGTGTGTGTGTGTGTTGTACTTGAGAGAAGTGTATTAGTAATATGAGGGTGTGCATATTAGTTTGCATGTGAATGTACTCTCTAGTGTGTTTCACTATATGTGTGTGTGTGTGTGTGTGTGTGTGTGTGTGTGTGTGTGTATCCATCCACATCTCTGTTTAAAGTTCCAAGGAGCGAATAGAGGAGACGTGTGTGTGTGTGTGTGTGTGTGCGCGCGCGAGTGAGTGAGAGTGCGCGCGCGTGCGTGCGTTCACTCGCTGTCGGACAGCGTCTCGTACTGAGAGCAGAGCAGCGGTTTGGGTTCCTCTTCCCAGGTGCGGCTCTGAGGCTGTGGAGGTCCTGCAGCGGGCTGGGTGGGCGACGGGGAGGGCCCGGACATCACCGAGCCGGGCAAACGCATCATTGTGAAGGGGTTACAGGGGTACGGGGTGGAGCCTGAGCAAACGCAGCAACATAAACAGCTTAGTGAATGATAGAACATGTAAACAAAATAGCAATTATAATAATGATGTCAGGAAGCCGCCGGTAAGAGAAGCCACCGTTTTATGTAAGGAATAAAATAAAACGCTTGGGGTTGTGCTGTTATAGGAAAATAATCAGCAACAGAGTGGTGTGATGAAGCGTGGTTACCTTTACCCAGCTTGAAAGTAATTATTTTCCTATAACGCCACATCCTGAAGTGTCTATTCCTCTTTTATATATATATATATATATATATATATATATATATATATATATATATATATATATATATATATATATAATGTGTATATACATACTCACACACTCTATATATTATATTACAATTACATCTTTTTTTTTTTTTTACATAAAGAACTATGTGCCGTACTTTTTATCCGTTTATAGTTACATTTCATGTTGTGGAACAACATGCACATTAATGCACATTAGTTCCTGTTCTCATTTACGTTTTAGACACTATACATTCAGTCACTATACAGTCACTATTTAGTCACTATACAGTCTCTCTTGAAATTAATAAGACAAAACACAACAACAACAACAAAAAACACGTTGTTGTCCTGAAGATGTTGGAAAACTAAAGTTACAGCTTCACCTCTGACGCTTACAAAGCACTGACACTGGAGACTCCTTCCACATATCAACAATTTAAAAAAATAATAAAAATACTGGACATACACTCACCGTCCACTTTGTTAGGAACACCTACACTTTCTTGCAGATATCTAAAATCAGCCAATCACGTGGCAGCAGTGCAATGCAGCTTCATACTTTATAAAACCTAGAGAGTGTTGAGTGTGAAATTCCCTGAAGATCAGCAGTTTCTGAAATACTCAAATCAGCACTTCTGGTACCAACAACGATGCCACCAGAGATCAGACAGATTTTGTTCATTCTGATGTCTGATGTTTGACAGCTCTTGGCCTGTATGTGCATGATTTTATGCTTTGTGCTGCTGCCACATGATTGGCTGATTAGATAACTGCGTGAATGGTGCAGCTGTACACTAATAAAGTGGACGGTGAGTGTATAAAATATTTCATCATGATTGTAGTCGGAGTGTCGTTACCTGCAGAAGACGGTCTGTCCTCCCACACTCGGTTTGTGAGAGGCGTGCGACGGTTGCAGTCTCCCTCGGAGTGGACGGAGGACACAGAGGACGGTCTCTCTCCTCCCGACAGTCCAGGACCGGGAGACTTTGTCTTGCGGCCGTTGGAGCGCCCGCTGCTCTTTGATTTACCTACAACACACACACACACACACACACTTAAACCTTTTTCGATAAACCACACAACGTCCTGGTACGGAAAGTCAGCAGTTCAGTTCAGTGATACAGTTCAGCTCATTAATACCACTGACAAGCAGAGAGTTTAATACGAGAAATAAAGTCATGACCAAGTCATGAATGAGTGAGAGTGTGTGTGTGTGTGTGTGTGTGTGTGTGTGTGTGTGTGTGTGTGTGTGTGTGTGTGTTAGTATCAGTGTATGACTGTGTGTGGTCTAGATCCATACCAGGCAGTGAGTAGGGTTCTTCAGTGCGTGGATCAGCAGCAGCAGCAGGGGGTCCAGAGTTGGAGGCCGAGCGCTCGTCCGCCTGTTCGTCATATTTTCCCATCAGAGCTTTGCGGATGATGGCCTCCAGGCCAATGGTGTTCCCACTGGAGTCTGGAGGAGGCTGGCTACGTATGCTCACCAACCCTAAGACACACGCACACACAAAAAGCACATACAACTAGTGTTACAAGATTTTTCATTTCAAATCATGCATAAATAAATTAATAACAACAACATTTAGATTATGTGTAGCATCTGCCGTACAAGTCCCTGTGAATTAGCCATTGCTATAGAAATGATAATGTATTAGAACAAGTGCGTTAATATAAAAACCTTCTGCCCGATCAGATTTGAGAATTGAACCGTGCTGTAATATAAGGGGAAAAATATACACCCTATACACTCACTGAGCACTTTATTAGGAACACCTGTACACCTACTCATTGATGCAGTAGATGCTATAACTGCTGATCTCTGGGGTTTTTCACGTACAACAGTCTCTTAGAGTAAAGAAAGAAAATGAAGAAAAAGCATCCAGTGAGCGGCAGTTCTGCGGACGGAAATGACTCGTTGATATGAGAGAGAGGTCGACGGAGAATGGCCAGACTGGTTCAATCTGACAGAAAGGCTACAGTAACTCAGATAACCACTCTGTACAATTGTGGTGAGCAGAAAAGCATCTCAGAACGCACAACACGTCGAACCTTGAGGCGGATGGGCTACAACAGCAGAAGACCACGTCGGGTTCCACTTCTGTCAGCCAAGAACAGAAAGCTGACGCCGCAGTGGGCACAGGCTCAGCAAAACTGGACAGCTGAAGACCGGAAAAATGTAGCATGATCTGATGAATCTCGAATTCTGATGAGGCACACAGATGGTAGTGTCAGAATTCGGCACCGGCAGCATGAATCCATGGACCCCACCTGCCTTGTGTCAACAGTCCAGGCTGGTGGAGGTGGTGTGATGGTGTGGGGAATGTTTTCTTGGCACACTTTGGGCCCATTAATACCAATCAGTCATGGCTTGAATGCCGCAGACTATTTGAGTAGTGTTGCTGACCATGTGCTTCCCTTCATGGCCACAATTTACCATCTTCTAATGGCTATTTCCTGGATGATAATGCACCATGTCACAAAAGCAAAAGTCGTCTCAAACTGGTTTCACTGAGTTCGGTGTTCTTCAGTGGCCTTCCCAGTCACTGGATCTGAATCCAACAGAACCCCTTTGGGATGTGATAAAACGAGAGATTCGCAGCATGAAAGTGCACCTGATAAATCTGCAGGATCGCGTGATGCAGTCACATCAACATGGACCAGAATCTTATGGACCTTACTATGAAGAATTGAGGCTGTTTTGAGAGCAAAGGTAGGCCCCACCCAGTATTAGTATAGTGTTCCTAATAAAGTGCTCAGTGAGTGTATGAAGAATGAACAATGTCACAATACACATTATGCTATTTGGGTTAAAAAGCAACGTACAGCAACGTACATCTTTATAAAACTTCAACAGACATTTTCTTTCTCTCAAAACTCTCGAAAGTGACAATTAATTGTTATATTGATATTATTTCATCATATCAATGATCAGCTATATTAAAGGTTACCTCCAGTAGCCGAGGCAGGCATGTTGAAGATCTCTGTCCCGGGCTGTCCCGAGTCTTGGAGAGAAAATAAAAACGAGCAAAGGATGAGAATTTTATATGTAATTATATCTAAAAGAAAGTCATTCATTCATTCATTCATTCATTCATTTATTTATTTATATTGCTGCTATATGCAAATGTGCTACAAACTCACTAAAGTCATTCTCGTTGCCCACGACCATCTTCTTAATCATCTCCTTCTTGCTCTTGACGATGGCGGAGTTGTTCTCTGTGAGTTTGCTGAAGAACGCAGGTGGCTGGGAACTGCTGGAGGGAGAGCGAGATCCCATCCTGACAGAGAGACGGCAGGAGCGGAGGAGTAAACCGGTTAAGTGGTGTGTAACAGTATAGGAGTGAGTATGTACTGTATTCACGTCAATGTGTACGTGTGTTAATATTAGATGTCTATACCCTTGTTCGGCTTGTTCGCTGGGACACGCTGCTGCCTGGGATTCTGGCTCGGACACGCCCCCTGGTGGAGAGACTGGCTCGATGCACTCGGCAGACAGACTCACTGGGGACACTTTACTCTGAGGAGGAGACCTGTGTGCATATGAAGACGACGACCAAAAAAAAAAAAAAAAAAAAAAAAGGCAGCTCAGCATGAGGTAAACACTCACAACCTGCTCTAACAAACAAATTAACGACACTAAGCCTCAGACTAATGTTATTTTTTATTAGCACAACCTCACTGTGGTGCGTTTAAATACAAAAACAAGCTACATTATAAGTAGCACGGTTATAAGACATCATTTATCAATCTATACGTATTATTATTTTTTAGTTTTGTCACTCACGGGTAATCAAGTACACATCCGTACCTGTCTCTCAGCCTGTCGCTGATGGAGCTCTCGGGGGTAAAGCGGCTGCTGACACTTGGCTCCGAGGGCGTCTGCGGGGCACTTGGGGGTCGAGTGAGGTCCAACACAGGTGCACTGTGGTAGCCGAACACAGGCTGGCCTCCTGCCTGCCCCTGCTGTGACTGACGCATGTAATCTTTCTTAATCACCTCCTGAAACAGGAAAGGAAGAAAGACTGTTAAGAAAGTCTGCTTCACCACGGAACACCACACAAGCCATGTGCATAAAGGGCTTACGCTGATGTGCTGGGCCAGGGTCACCACTCTCTGGGAGCTTTTAACAGCAGGGGACGAAGGTTGCTGGCTGGGAGACAGTCTCTCCTCTGGATTAAAATACATACCGTGCTGCTCCAGAGCCTTCTGCTGAGCTGCGGTGGGAAAGAAGAAGAGGAAGAAGAAGAAGAAAAAAAGAAAAAAAAAAAAAAAACACTAGAGGTTAGCACAAAAGCAGTACCATGTAGATCAGCATTCAATAACTCGATAATATATTTTTAAAACCAAATTTCACATGCTTGACTTTAATTACATCAAAAATGTTTTAATGTACAACAATGAATGCAGCATTTTTTTTTTACTGCTTGCAGATGATGTGCATGCCCAAATAGGTCTCCCTGCGTGTGTGTGTGTGTGTGTGTGTGTGTGTGTGTGTCTGTGTGCATGCGCATGATTCCCCTCTCTTTGAACGCTCTTATCTTTTCCTGCCCGACCCCACAGCACTGTTTTTCCCCCCTCTCGCTTTTAAATCCTCCCACACACAGCTATCCAAACACCATAAGCGAATTCCCTCAAGAGCCGAGAAACTCCGAATCTCAGAATCAAATGTGAAGGTTGCTTGAAAGGAAAGAAGAGGAAACAACGGATAAAAGTTACGAACGTTCTCAAACCAGCATGAAACTGTGGTCTCACCGAATGCACGGAGCTCGTGGTCCTTGTTCTGAGTCTTGTCCCTGTTCACGATGCCACTCTCGGTAGCCATTACGGGAAGACCACGGCCTGCTGTGAGCCCCACGTGGCCACCGGGGGCCTGGGCGAAGGCTGAGGGGTAAACGCCGCCCCCGCTCGGGCTGGACATCTTGGACTCGGACTTGGGCAGAACTCCGCGACTCTGGGACTTACTCGGCTCCCGGCTCAGCTCTTTGACCCCGCTCGAGTCTGGATAGGCCTCGCTGACTCTCTGGAGGTGCCCGCTGTAGTTTGGGTAACGTGAAGAACTCTGTGGCACAGACCTGGACAGGAGGATGAAACATGAATATTAGGACTGCTTAGTGCTGACAAACAGCATTAAGGAGAGCAGGGAGAGATGTGTGTGCGCTGTACTGCTGATGTGTTACTGTGAGACGAAATTGTTTTTTATTAATAAGCGAGGGATGGTGTGGACACAGACAGTCGAATATATAAACAGATACGTATAAGATGGATGGATGAGCAAGAGGTATACAGATAGGCAGATAGATCTGTCTTGTCTTTCTGTGTCTGACCTCAGTACAGACGGGCTGCTGTGCTCTGAACTCTGCAGGTTTTTCGAGCTGGTGTTGTGCAGGACGGTGGGTCTGTGCTGGAGGCTCTCCTGAGGCCGAGGGCTCATCGCGGACGCCTGGTGGCTGTAAGGCAGGGAAGGAGGACGCGAGCTAGAGCTGCTGCCCCCAGTCTGCTCTGCTGCTCCTGCAGAAAGCAAGGACGCATAAACAGTCAGGAACACTATTACACACAGAGAACAACGCCAAAGATATGTACAGAACAAATTACAGTCTACTATTCATACAGTCTTTGGCTCTATGTACATGAAGGTGCATGCATCTCAACACAATTAAACAAAAGCGTGTGCGTGAGTCATTGTACCAGGTCTCCAGATGGGCGCGTGCTCCACATTGCCATGGCCGAGAGACTTCTCTCTCTCTCTGTCTCGATCCCGCTCTCTCTCCCTCTCTCGCTCCCTTTCCCTCTCTCTATCCCGCTCTCGTTCTCTTTCTCGCTCCCTCTCTCGGTCTCTTTCTCGGTCTCGCTCTCTCTCCCGGTCTCTCTCGCGCTCTCTTTCTCGCTCGCGCTCTCTCTCGCGCTCTCTCTCGGACGACGCCGGTGTGCCCTGGAGTTTGCTTATGTGTGAGCTTCCGACTAGAGAAGAGAATTAAAAAAAAACAAAGAAAAATGTGTTACACATGCAGCACCTGTAATGCCGTGTATGTTATACTGCACGCTGAGTGTTTATCAGCTTTTGTGTGTGTGTGTGTGTGTGTGTGTGTGTGTGTGTGTGTGTGTGTGTGTGTGTGCGCGCGCGTACCTGGTGAGATCGGCGAGGTGGTGTACACTCGGCTGGGGAAAGTGGTTGGCGTTCCGGGGAGGTAGTTGATGCGGTCCATTGGTGAAGCAGACGCTCCTGAAGGAAGTGAATTCAGGAAGTAAGGAGATGATGAGACAAATCACTAATGACACGTCATACTTTTTGTCCATTTATAGTTACTCTTAAAGTTGTGGTAAATATAGGTGAGACGCTTCTCTGTGTGTGTGTGTGTGTGTGTGTGTACCTCGTGTTGAAGGAGAGTATGATAAAGTGAGCGGTGGGTCTCGGGGCCCTCTCAGTAGGTCTGATCTCTGTGTCATAGCAGCTGCAGGCCACTGGTGCATCTGCTGTGAGGTGATGTAGTCGGTAAAGAGTGTGTGTCTGTTCTCGAGGGCTGCCGTGTCCGGGAAGCCCCGGATTAGATAATGGGGATAGGGGTGGGGGTAACCGGGGGCAGGAGCCAGGTGTCGAGGCAGGTAATAAGCAGCTGAGGATGGCACACAAACACACACTATTAAAACTAACCGTTTTATAACACTTTGCTTGGGTAATAGAATGCCTATAACGTGATATATGTCTGAAACGTCAATGCTGAAAGCTGACATGTTGACCTACCTGGATCTATAGGGATGCCCCGGGGCAGGGCGGCAGGGTCGAACGGAAGCGGGATCTGCCCTCGGTACATATCGGCTCCCAGACCCTGCAGCAGCCTCTCGTAGGAGGCCAGAGAGGCAGCGTGATCCCCCACTACAGGCAGTGGTGACTTGGTGGCTCTCATTTCCCGAGGAGTGGGAGTGGACTTCCGCTCCTGCTGAGGAACCTTCGCAGAGCCTGAGAGCAACACATCGATTCACTATATGCTCACTACATAGAGGATAACATGTTGCTATTTTATATATATATATATATATATATATATATATATATATATATATATATATATATATATATATATATATATATATATATATATGTATATATACACACACACACACACACACACATATACATACATACATACACACACACACGTCAAAAAGTTGATATAAAAAAGTAAAAGATTGTATCTTAAAACATCCGCATAAGGATTTACATGGCTGTAATACGGAGTCTCTCCACTTGTAATGTGCTGCGTACCTTCGTGTTGCCGCTGCGGCGTGTCTCTGCTGGTCAGCGGGGATCCTCTGTGTGAAGGCGGCGCATATCCTGCTCTCTTGTGCTCGTCGTAGCCCACCGGGCTGTGGTGGCTTTTGCCCGCCTGTTCTGCCCCCAGCGCCATGGAGCTTGAGGTGCTGACCACGGCGCTGGGCCGAGACTTGGGGCCCGGCTCGTCGTAGTGGCCCCTCTCCAAATGAGGTGGGAGACCCGGGTACGGCCGAGGGGAGCTGGATATGATGGAGCGCACATCGTGCCGTTTAGACGATCCTGCAGGCTCCATTTTGAGCGGCGTGCCCTGTAAATAAATCACACAACAATCAATGACGTAGTCCTACATAACTTCGGAAAGAACGGACACAAATATACAGATCTGACACCAATCCAGTGTTTCAGATCAATCACATTCCTGATACAGGATACTTCCTGATACTCACAATCAGATCATCATTACTGTAAATATGTTCAAAGCAGGTAACTGACTTACCTGTGTGATGGAGCCCTCTTTAGGTGCTTTGCTCATCAGGACACCCTCCGGCGGGATGAGGTGGATGGAGCGTCCGCCCTCTTTAACTGTGGGCACTACGCTGTCGTGGGGGCGGCCCTTGATAGTGTCAGGGCCTCGGGGAGACGGAGAGCTCTCGCGCTTCAGCTGCTTCGGCTCTCGGCGCGAATACTCTTCCTGGGACTCTACGTGACGTGGGATACCTGCGAGAGAGAGAGAGAGAGAGAGAGAGAGAGAGAGAGAGAGAGAGAGAGAGAGGGGAGGGAGACTTAGTAGGCACCTAAACTTCCCTCTAACCATGTAGTGTTGGGTCGAAATGAGACACTGGTAGAGATTTTCTGAAATGTAAAATCATGTAAAATGTAAAAAGAGTGGCAGTGGTAGCTCAGTGTTTAAGACGTTGGACTACTGATCAGAAGGTCGTGAGTTCAAACCCCAACTCTGGCAAGTTGCCACTGTGGGCCCTTGAGCAAGGCCCTTAACCCTCAACTGCTCAGTTTTATGAATGACATAAAATGTAAGTCGCTCTAGATAAGGGCGTCTGCCAAATGCCATAAATGTAAATGTAAATAAATGCAATAAATAAATAAATCATATATCAAATCGTAGTAGAGCAAAACTAAAAAGGCTGCTGGTGTATTTGCTACTTATTACAAATCTGCTGCTCCTGTGACCAGCCCTGAATTGATATTTTCCTATAACAGCACAACGAGAAGCGTTCTATTGCTCTTATACTTTATTAATGAACAACTAGTCAGTTGTTCTCTCACCAGCGTCTCATTAAAAACATGCAGCACTGACACCGACACGGACACTCCTTCAATAAATGCTATATAAATGTCGTTCACCATATCAGCGCTGCATTATGTACAACATGAAGACGTGAAAGGAGGGTGTGTTACAATCACACACAGGACGCTCACCCTGTGAGATAGAGCCGCGGATATGATGAGGACGAGGACTCTCTCTCTCCTGAGGCATCGCTCTACCCATCAAACCTACGAAAGGGGGGGGGGGGGGGGGGGGAATGAAGATCTTTGAAAATAAACATGGAAAGAAATACAAAGAAATCGATCGTGTGTGTCATCTGCACTGACCCTCAGCAGTGGACAGAGACTCCCGTAACGGCAGCACTCGAGAGATGCCCCCGCCTTCCATGACGTCGTACGGGCGTTTCAGTCCTAACACCTCTCCCCTGCCTTCCTCCTTCAGGTTCGGAGTGCCTGTAGACAGCAGAAATGTAAACGTTGGACGAGTGTGTGTGTGTGTGTGTGTGTGTGAAAAGCGATAAAATGGGATACCTGATGGCGAGGACGTGCTTGTGATCACACTTACGTTCGTAGGAGAGGATGTGTCCACTGATGCCCTCATACAGAACGTGACCCTTGGCTGGGTTTTCGTCTCTGGATCGGTCCCTGCTAGGGCTGTCCTCAGCGATAAGACGAGTAATGGTACCCTTATACAGCACGTCTGCTGGGGTGCCCTGTCACACACACACACACACACATATATATATATATATATATAAACAATAGTGCCATTTGTTCCAGTGACCTAAGACCAGCTCTCACCATACTATAATAACAGCAGCATATAGAAAACAACATGGCTTTTACTGATTGTGTGTGTGTGTGTGTGTGTGGGTGTCTGTGTGTTTGTGTGCACGTTATTCTCGTGATTACAGGCATGCCCTGTCATTTCAGAGTTAGTCTTAACACTTTGTGCATTTGTTCAATACCCTTAAGCCTTAAAGGAAATCTTCACCCTGAAACACACTGAATTATCCAATGCAGTTTAATAACAATAATAAAAAATCCAAAAGATAAGGGATAATCAGATTTCGCTGTTAACTCCTAAAATGAAAAAAAAAAAAAAAAGCAAGAACGTTTCTTTTCTCCCTCACCGTTTTCCAACTACGTTCAATTATTTTACATTAACCAGTCCCTCCAGGATCACAGAAATTAACACGCAATCAACGAAGCGCCGCAATATTCGCAGAAACTTGCGATTTTTCAACATTACTGAAAGATTGGGCCAAGACGCATTATGTGACGTCATCACAACATGTGTTCAGCCGTCCAGCTCTTCGATTCACGTGCGTCGAACACGAGTACAGCTAAAAGGTCTCATTTACCAGCGAACATCATTGCGAAAGAGCATGCAGAACTATTTCGTGCGATTCAACTAGTTTTCTGCAAAAAAAAAAAAAAAAAAGCAGAACGTCGGTGGAAACGCTGGACTCAAAGACCCAGAATGCAACGCAGCTATACGACGCAGACTCGGCTCGGCTGGTTAGCGTCAAGCGTCGACTTAGCGGCGGAGGACGTGAGAGAGCCGGACAGACTAAAGGACTAAAGCGCCTTTAAAGCTACCTTTAGGTAGAGATGAAGCGAGGGCTAAATTCCACTGCACCACTTTCAGCATGGCATTGTGGGTAACGTAGGAAACGGATAACCAAAGTGAAAACACGGCAACATATCGATGAGTGAGGATTAATTCTAAAGATTAATATGCAAGTCGTTCAAGGGTGGATTTGGACTCTTACTCAAACCAACTTAACACATTTGTTGCAAAGTGTAAAAGTGTGTGAAATAAATATATGGAGGATACAGTCGCGCATTTTTTCAGACACGTGATCTAGCCTGGGGTAAAGACACACACACAAACACATCTGAGTCAATACATACCCACATTAGTTTCTGAGTGTGTGTGTGTACAGGTGTTTCTGTGTGTTTATGCGTTCGAGTTTGTGTGTGTGTGTGTGTGTGTGTGACTGTGTGTATATAGGTGTTTCTGTGTGTTTATGCGTTCGAGTCTCTGTGTGTGTGTGTGTGTGTGTGTGTGTGTGTGTGTGTGTGTGTGTGTGTGTGTGTGTGTATGTGTGTATGTGTCAGATCAGCAGAAGGGTAAATAAAAGGAGAGAACACCGGTGTACAGCGTGTACCTGCTGCTATAGCAACTGAGCGTAGACAGATCGCTGGTTATATCATTCTGTGCTAGTGCACACCCACACACACATGCACACACACACTCCCGCAGACACACACTCATACAGACAGAGGGAGGATCAGACTGTGCCAGCTGTAGAGATGTGAGGCAACTGACAAATGAACGTGTAAACACTCTCCACTCCAAAAACTCCCTTTTTTTTTTTTAGATGTTTAATTAAACTGGAAGTTTAATAAGACATATTTTCTTTCATGACTTTCTATTCTGAAACCGACATTTTGAGTCATTTTGAGCTCAGAGCAACAGAAATGCGTTTATTAAAAATGGATTATATTGCAAATCAGCGAGATGAATATATTACACATTTCTTTTGAAAGTAAAGGTTACAACTGTACCGAGTTCAGTAGTGAACAGGACAGGAGAAATTAATCAGCGAACGTTTATGAACAAAACTTGCCGAACCTCAATACTGTACCGTTTCAACCACTCGCACTGCAAAAAATGGTATCAAGTACAAATACGTGGAAATAGTCAAATATATGTAATGTTTCTCTTTATCAGAACATTTTAAACAAATATAACGCCTATTTCTACTCATTCGGGGGCTGGAAATTGTTTATTTTATTCTACTGAGAGATAATTTTGCTTATTTCAAGCATTTACTTCAGGAAACAAGCAACGTTATTGGCAAGACGATGTTACGCATTAGTATATGTGTCTAGAGGTTTTAACGGTCGTATAAAAGCAAAACAGCCAAAAACTCTTTCGGGATGATGTTAGAAACAATCACAGAGACAGAGACTACATAATCTCATATATTTCATATATTAATGAAAGCGAACATGAGCATGTAGGCCTCTCTCTCTTTCTCTCTCCCTCACACACACCTACCTGAGTGATGGAACCACCACGGTATGTTATAGCGGATTCTTGGTGGATGCGCGTGCCAGGAAGACCCTTTGTGATGCTTCCTCCCTGTACAGCTGGCATGGGCCCTGCAAAACACACACGAACACACGGAGTAAGAACTACCCAACTTGTGTCAAGTTGCTCCTATAGAGATGAACACACCTTAGAAGTTTAATGTGTTTTAATTGTGTGTGTGTGTGTGTGTGTGTGTGTGACTATAATAAACTGTAATATAAAACTCTCTCTCTCTTCCCCATGTAGGTTAAAGCAGCTGAGAGAGTACAAGTTTATACCTCAATTCCAACACTACATCAAAACAAAAATAAGACACGTTGCCGCGGACGCCTGTGCTGCCAACAAGTCTAGTCATTCCGGTTACTAATTTGTAAGCCTTAAAATATACCTCAAACAGGAAGGAAGCGATTGAAGGAAAAAAATTAATAAATAAAAAATTTCAGAAACTTTGACCTTGCTATGACCTTGACCTTAGATTGTTTCCAAAATCAGATCAGTTAATCTTCCGGTTATAATGTTAATTCCATACACAGTACTGTGCAAAAGTTTTAGGCACCCTATTTTATTTAGTACAAACTTTGCTATAGATGTTTTATTTGATGACTCCTACATGATCAAGTCAGTACAAAAACATTTTAGATTCCCAAACATTAGTTTTCTAGCACAAAATTAAATGTTACAGAAAAATGTTTGTACGTCATTAAAGAAAGCAGCATATTACGTAAGAGACACTTTTCAGACAGTAAACACAATGAAGGCTGCTGGGTTTTGCTGCAAAAATAAGAAGCGAGTGCGAAAGTCAAAGTGTCCAGAAGAACTGTGGCTGGTTCTGCAAGATGCTCAATAAAACTTACCAGCTCATTTCCTTATTAAACTGCACACATTGTACCGGAGACTACTGTTTATATTTTTATTTTTTTGTCGTCACACCAGATATTGACTTTGTTTCATTTACTACTGTTTACTGCTCTTTACGGTGTTTTTTTAAAAATGTAGAAACATTTAATTTCATTATTTTGAAGCATCTTTGCTCTACAGCATTTCTTCGCATGTGTCTAAAACCTTTTCCACAGTACTGTATATCCTAGAAACATTCAAACACTCGTCCGTGAGACATCGCACTAACAAGAAATCATTTTCAAGTCCTTATTAGTTTCTAGTTTATTTACTGACTACTTTTTGTTTCATTATTATTATTATTATTATTACTGTAAAGCACTTTGAGCTGCGTTTTATATGTATGAAAGATGCGATATAAATAAAGTTTATTATTATATTTCTTTTAAAAAAATTATACATTTAAAATGGTCCAAAATAATAAAAGGCAGCATTGTTAACTGGAAAAATTAAGTGTAACGTTATAAACAGTGTGTGTGTGTGTGTGTGTGTGTGTGTTTTTGTGGCTTTACTCAGTTTCATCGACGAGGTTTAGTGATTCTTCGATGCTGATGCTGCTAAATAAAATCAATTCCTGTTACAGTTCAAATTACTTGCTTGAGATCAGCGATTTAAAATATAACTGCTGTGTTAAAACGACACTGACGATGTTCTCGTCCTCACGCGGCGACGCTCTTTTGTAACATGGCGGGATGCAGACTAACCTCGGGCAGCGAGGCTCTCGTGAGCGATGCCGTGTGTGGACAGATTCTCAGCCTGAGAGGAGGCGGGGCCACGTGGAGACAGCTGCTCTTGTTTAACCACGGGGAACCCGGCTGTTCGGAGAGAGAGAGAGAGAGAGAGAGAGAGAGAGAGAGAGAGAAGAAAAAGCCAACGGTTAGAAATGGATACACTGAAAATCAGCATGTCCTGTGTTATACAATAACAGCTTCTAATTAAAACAGAATGTCTCGGACTCTTCGGTCAGAGCGCTATGATTTCTACAAACACAAACACACAAACACACACACACACACAATACAAACCGAGTTTCCGCTGCTCCATCCAGGATAGAGGCAGAGCTCCTGGAGTCATCTTGGCGTGCTCTGAGCCATGGGCGGGGCTGTGCATCTGCACTGGCGTTCCCTGGAAACACAAACACTCATGAGGAAACAAAACAAAACGGCTATGTACGGAATAAAACACTTCAGGGTGTGCAGTTAGAGAAAAATAATCAACAATGTAGAGTCACTGTATATTCTATACTGTATATTCGAATAGTAATAGCACGGTTATTACATCGAAGTTGATTATTTTCCTATGACAGAACTCGATACCACAGCAATTTCTCCACAAGTGCATTTTTTATCTAGTAAAGAACGAGATGTCGCTTTTTATCCTTTTATAGCTACATTATACATCTATAACTTTACACCAGTTGTGAACAGTCGTTCCCGCACCTGCCCTTTTTAAAAATTTTTTTTTTTTTTAAAGAAGTTAATAAGACATCAGAACAATTAAAGTTACTGCACAGCTTTCCCTCTGACTGACACTGGAGACTCCTTCCAAATTACCCGTCTCTTCACAAGAAACTTCAGCATGTCAGTAATTACACATCTTCCTCGTTTGTTTTTCTGTGTTATTCGACTTAAATCATGCAGAGCATTCGCCATACGAGTCCCTATAATCGAGCTGTTACTATAGAAACGATAACGATAATATTATCGTGCGTTTTCGTGTGTGTACGTCTGCACAAAAGGTTTAAAACTAAGGGGCGTCGGCAAGCAAGAGCAAAATCTGCAGGTGGATATGTACTGGTATCGGGATTTGCTTACAAGGCTTAGCTAGAGTAATTGTGCTGGGGAAAAAATACAAACGAGAGGGCGATGTGGGCGTGAGACACGTGTGTGTGTGTGTGTGTGTGTGTGTGTGTGTGCGCGAGCACGTGACTGAAGGAAACGGAACAGCTGCGATGTGAGTCTGTACCTGTGTGATGGAGCCACCTGGTTTGGCCGAGGAAATGAGGGGAGGAGGATCGGGGATGTGCAGCGGCCGCACACCAGCCAGCCTCTCCTGCTGAGGAAGAGCTACACACACACACACACACACACACACACACACACACACACACACACACACACACACACACACACACACACCCACACACAAACACACACACACACACACACTAACCTATTGCCACTGTCCACACAATCACACATTGCAAAAGAACTGAGCTGATCTCATGACTTTTTCATTTTTGTTTCTTTCCTTTTCTGTTCTTGCTTTCTTTCTTTCTTTCCTTCCTTTTCACATATCCTTTCACTTTCTCTCCTCTTTCCCTTCTTTCATTCTCATTGTATTTTTAAAAAATATATATTCTCTTTCCTTCTTTCTTTGTACCTGGTTTCTTTCTTTCTCTTTGTGTATCCTATTTTCTTTCTTTCCTTCCTCCTTTCTTTTTACACATCCCATTTCTTTCTTTTTATTTTCCCTTTTTTCTCCTTCCATCTTTCTATCCCTTTTCTTTCCTTTTTTTCTATAAAGTACATCGTCTTTCTTTCTTTATATCCTGTTCCGTTCTCTTTATATGTCCTAATTCTTTCATTCCTTCATTCTTTATTTTTATTCCTATTTCTTTCTAAACTACATTCTTCCTGCCTTCTTTCTATCCGTTTTCTTTCTTTCTTTCCTATTCCCTTCCTACTTTCTTTCATTCTATTATCCTCATTATCCCTTCTTGCTTTCTTTCTTTCTATCCTTTCTTTCTTCTTTTCTATACTTTTCCTTTCTTTCCTTTTTCCTTCTTTCTATCCTTTTTCTTTCTTCTTTTCTATTCCTTTTCTTTCTTTCTATCATTTTTCTTTTTCCTTTCTTTCGTCACAGCAGCAGTTTCTGGACTGACCAGTCCGTTTGTTTACTTTATCACTGTTTTGGGTTTTTTTAATTCCAAACCTGCACAGTGATCTTGGGTACTGAGAAAGATGCTATATAAATGAAACATGCATATTATCAAATGTATACATGAAATGAGAATCATCACGATGGCAGAGAGCTGACTAATAAACGCGGGTCGCCTTTGTAGTGGCGGCAAAAAAAGGTATTTATATATTATCTATATATATTATAGATATTTCTAGCAGCATACGGGCCACAAGTTATTTTCCGTAAGAGTTCAGCACTGAACTAATGCAACAAAAACAGGACAAATAGTTAAGAGATTGGGTCAAATATACATTTTGAGCACATGAACATGTCAATATCAGACTGTCTTAATTAAGGAGAAATGGATAAAGTGCTGAATGGATTGATGGACACACACACACACACACACACACACACACACACACACACACACACACACACACACACACACACACACACACACACACACACACACACGTCTTACAGGGGTTGTAGTGCAGGAGTTGTTCATGGCTCAGCTTGGCTACGTCTCTGGGAGAAAGCTGGTACGGTGACATCACAGGACGACCAAGACCCATGGCTCTGATGTGGTCCGGGCCCGGATCTTTCTTCACATCAGCAAGAGGAGAGAACGCCCGGGGTTTATCTACAAACACACACACACACACACACACACACACACACACAATGTTAGTGATAATGATTTTGACCTGACTGCACTGAAGCAACCGGAGTGTGAGGTCAGGTCGACTCCGTCTGAGCAGACAAATAGATTAAAACCCAATCCGCACACTGACAGAGCCAGCACAAGCACCAGGAGGGAAAACATGCTCTCTCTCTCTCTCTCTCTCTCTCTCTCACACACACACACACAGGTAAAGTCCACACACAGCAAAAAGCAAATGCATTTTGAAGCAGATGTGCAAAAATCTCGTTCAAAAAAAAAAAAAAAAGAAAAACCAAATCACTAAAACAATCTGTGAAGCCTGTGATTGGTCACCCTGATCATACATGAGGCTGAAAAAAGCGTGTGTATTTTCTGTGTCATGTGTAAACCTACGTAATCCGTGAAGCAGACTGTGTAGCCATCTTTCCATCCCCCCCTCCAGTTCTGCAGGGACAGATAGACTACAGCTGAGCACATCAGCTCAATGCAAAAATAAGTTAATAAATTTAAATAAATAAATAAATAAATAAAATCACACTATATTCCACCGCTCGCCCTTTTTTTCTTCTTCTTCTTTAATCAGAAGAGTTATGAAAACACACGCATACGAGAAAAACACTCTCTCCTGCTCTGGGAGGATGAGATTAGCTTTAGTGCTGAGACACACCGCTTCACGCCGACAGAATTCTGTCGGCAAGTATACGGTTTTTGTATGCAAGAATAAATGCAAGATCCTGTCTTGAGAGATAAATGACATTTCCAACACCGCTAACCTTATTATCCTTTGTTTCCTCAAGTTTTACTCGGATTTTCATGTGGAAGGAATTTCTCTGGTTTAATGAGACTTAAAAACAAAAAAAAAAAAACAAGACAGTTGGTGGAAGCCCAACAACCTCATAACACAACATCCCTGCAGTGAAGCACGGTGGTGGCAGCACGATGCTGCCTTACCCGTGGCCTCAACAACTTGGTTGCTTCTCTGAATAAATCCCCTCACTACCCGGACACTTCCTCTAGGTAGAAACGTGGTTGTCCCATATTCTTTCCATGTTTTAATAACGGATTTAACGCTTCTTCATGACAAGTTCAACGTTCGGGATAATTTTTATAACCAAAACAATAACTGGTCCCTTTTCAGAACTTCTTCAGAAATCCCTGGCTCGTTTGGACGGCTCGTTGGTCTTCGTGACGCGGTTCGCTTTATGTTCGCTAACAAACTTTGGTTCTTTCAGGAACAGGTGTATTTCTACTGAGATCATGTGACACACAGGTTCGACTCACATTCACATCATTATTAAGACTTCTGATGGAAACTGACTGCACCGGAAATGTCCGAGTGAATACTCCCCCCCCCCCCCCCCCACTTCAATATTATGGGTTATTTTGTGATGATTTGTGACATACAACCTCATTTCATGTTCCAAGTCCTAACACTACATAATGTGGAAATGGTCAATAGGGGTAAATACTTATGCAAGCCACTGTGAAGGCTGAATCAGATGTTTGGAGGTGCTGTTGGAAATCTATAAAGCTTAGTAATCTTAGAGGGCAGGCATAGAGAGGAAGGGGGGGTGGGAGAGACAGTAATACAAAACAGTTATGGAAAACTAAATGAGTGTGGCAGGATGGATCATATCCATAAAATCCTTCTGGTTTAACTTTATGGATGCGTTTGCTTTTTAAAAAAAAAAAAAACTCCCATATAATAACGAGCAACAGTCCCTCTGCCATCTGAAACATCTCCATCTCCATCTCACAATTGAAACTTCTTATAAACATCCCGTAGCCTTTCTATGGTTGGCGGCTTTCAATGACTCTGTTGTTCCTTACGGTAAAAAGCAGATGACTGGATGTTTAAAATCAGTTTTCTTACTACTTGTGTCTCATGTATTTCATAGAGATTAAGACTTTTTATAGTCTTTTATAGTAGATTATAGATTTTTAAAGTTTTAAATGTCTTCAAGCATAGCACTGTTCTCGAAGTCTCCATTCTAAAACGCGTGTGAGATTGCTGATAAGGTTTTGTTTAACCCTCTACTGCATGAATTATTACATTTACATCAAAACATGTTATGAATTTTTATTACTTTTAAGTTGGTAAATTGTTGCCATATGGCAACAGTGTGCAACGGTGGAAAGTATCTTCATATCTTCTAGAAAGGAATTACAGTTGTAAAAAGTACGTGGATGGATTTACGCACTTAAAATACAGACAAAACATATTTTGGGTGAAGTATCTTTTTAATTCTTTCTCTTGAATTCTTAATTTTTTCTCTCGAAACGTAAAATTTAGAAAATAAGGTGCAAAATGTCTCCAATTACAACAGTTTTTCTTACTTTGAAAAAAATGTAAATATACTATTAGAGAAGCCTGGTGTCTTTTTTTGCTGTGTAGGCCTGTTTCAATTCGTGAATGCACATATCACAGTTCCATTATTGTATGTTGTTGCCATATGGCAACAATTACAATTTACCATTTAACAGAATACTCAAAATATATAAACTTGTTTAAATGACAAAAAAATTAATGTTAAATGATCTCATAAAGTGTTTCCTTTAAGTAGTGTTGCTTAAACATTGAAAAATTAACAACATTTTGAGAGCCCTCCGATGACGACCATGCCACGTGATTGGAGAAAAGGAAGTGCAAACAGCACTTCCTGGTCATCTGACATGGCATTTTATTTTGTTTTGTCAAAGTTAACACTCCCGTTTTCCAGTTAGATAGGAAAATAGTAGTTTTGTATTACTGCCTATCAAAAAATCAGAGATAAGTTAATTGTCGCCATATGGCTACACCATGCAGTAAAGGGTTAACATTTATGGATGGAGTCTCCAATGTCAACGCTTTGTAACAGTCAGAGGTCAATTTTAAACATCAAGTCTTCAGGACAGAGGAGTTTCTCAGTGATTATTTGTCTTATTATCTTTAAGGGAGAGAGAGGGGGGAAAAAAAGCGAGGCTGATGAGGGAAAGACGGTTGATAGCTGCTATAACGTAACGTAAACCGTAACTAAGGAACTAACTCGTTTCGCGGACTACTATTTTATCAATGGATAAAACGTACAATGTGTCAATCATTAATGAATAAAAAGTTGTAATCCTTGGTGAATTGCTCTGGTATAAGAGGAAAATAAGTAAATTCTGTTGTTGATTATTTTCCTCTAACAGCACAACCTGAAGTGTTTAATTCCTTACACACTGGCCACTCCTCTTTTATATACGGTATTGTACCGAAAAAATGAAACACAAAAAAACACATAACTAAATAACAAGATGGAGATACGCAGAGGTGAGAACACGAGGCTCAGGAATAATCAAAGTGCATCGAGACACAAACTCCGTACCTTCTTTCTCTCTCTCGGAGGGCGTGGGTGTTCTGGCTCGCATCCGTGGGCTGCCGGCCTCAGCCATGCCGCCAGAGTAATGCTGTGATTTGATTGGCTGAGAAGGCTGCTGCTGCTTGGCTCCTTGGGAGGACTCGTGTGCCATGATAATCTGCTGTTCGTAGAGCGCCTGAGCGTCGGGCATCACCACCTGCTGCTTCCCCAACACGCCACCACCGGCTAAAGAAATGTCCGGCATCTACACACGAACAAAAGAGTCAAAATTGCAGCAGAAATGGAGAAAGTGACAGTGATGAAATTTAAATGCTTTTAACTACAAACGACAGTTGAAAAAAAAAAAAATTCTTCTTACATTATTTCCACTTCAAGATAGAATGATTTGTGAACAACATCGATGGGCATAAATCGCTAAAGATTACTGTTTGACTTGGAAACCAGATGGACAGAGATGTTTTGGCTCTTACGTGACATCTAGTGGCATTTAACCGTCCAGACGTACATAAGACGCGCAACCGAGTACGTGAACGATTCCGCACGTGCCGGGGGTGAAAGTGAAGTATATTTGCGCCTTAAGATGGAAACATGTGACCAAGCAGCGATGAACACTGCTAGGACCATTCCCGAGTACCAGTGTGTCCTGTTTGTATGATGTGGAACCTTTAGTACCAGACTAGCAGTGAATGGAAAAGCGTTTTTGCTGAAAATTTCTGGTACCGCAAATGAAAATAAGCCTAAATGCTCACTAGTAATGATACTTGCAAAATAGATTTTTAAGAAATGTATGTTATTTCTAATTATTCGTATTTATTATTATACTGTCCCTCTCTATGGCTAGACCGTGGTCGCTGAGCCTGTGGAAGATCATCGGGAAACGTCTAACCAACGGCCGTGTGCTGTGAGGATGGATGGATGGATGGAGGAGAACAACAGCTCTGTGATGTCAGAGATTAGCAGCAGTCTTATTATCCATGGTAACGGAGGCAGGTCGGTGCATCTAATCCGGTATGAGGCAGCAGAGGGGATTAGTCTACACACGGCCATGTGACACACACACACACACACACACACACACACACACACACATACACGTATCCTTTCCTCCGGGTGTGGCTGATGGGTAATTTTCTTATCTAATACAGCGTTATGAAATTACAGATGTCTGACTTAAATGTCAGTGCAATCAAAGAGAACAAGTGTGTAATTACTGACACAACTGTTAAGGTGTATACTAACTATGGGAGGTTTGCGTGTGTGTGTGTGTGTTCACTATGGGAGGTTTTTGTGTGTGTGTGTGTGTGTGTGTGTGTGTGTGTGTGTGTGTGTGTGTGTGTGTGTGTGTGTGTGTGCGCGCACGCTCACTATGGGAGGTATGGCGGCCGCTCTCTGTTTGAGCTGTTTGAGGTCCAGTGGTTTCTGCAGTGCAGTTGAGATCACTCCATCGTGGGCATAACTCAGCAGACTTGGCCTAGGAGATGTTATTCTAGAGAGAGAGAGAGAGAGAGAGAGAGAAGGGGGGGGTGTTGGGGGGTGAGAGAAGGAGAGTAGCAAGGACAGGAGAAAAGAGGGCAGGAGAAAAGAGAAGAGGAGGTGAACAGAAACAGAAAAAGGGGAAAGGAGAAGAGAAAGAAAGAACAGGAGAAGAATTTTTTTTAAAAAAAGGTAGCGCAAAGGGGAGGAGAGGGGAGGGGAGGGGAGGGAGAGAATGAGAAAGGAAAGCGAAAAGAAAAATGTGAAAGAAGGGGACGGGACAGAACAGGAAAGGGAGAGGAAAGCAGAGGGATGGGAAGGGAAGGGAAGGGAAGGGGAAAAGGGAAAGAATGGGATCAGACAGGATGGGAGAGAAGAAGAAAGGAAAGCAGAGAAAAGGAATGGGAGGGAAGTAGAAAAGTAAAAGGAAGGGAACAGGGCAAGTGAGGTGAAAAAGGTGAAATAGGGACGACGAGGACGGACATAATGGAGCAGGACAGGACAGGAAAGGAAGATGAAAAGCAAGGACAGCAAACAACAAGACAGGAGTGGAAAGGAAAGCGAAGGGAAGACAGTGAAGGGTACAGGGAAGAAGAAAAGAGAAGAGAAATGAAAGAGGAGAAGAGAAGAGGATGTCATTCCTTAATATGGTCAGAGTCTAACTCTATCCTATTTACACTCTTTATAAACAAACTCAACATTCAATGCTGTATTAAATGCCTCTCTCTCTCTCTCTCTCTCTCTCTCTCTCTCTCGCTCGCTCGCTCGCTCTTGAATTCACACACACTTGCCCTCAGACTGATGTTTCCTCTGCTGCAGCCAACACAGTGTGGAAAAACACAGCAGTACAAATCAACAACGCTCTGCCAACCAGCTCTGCCAAAATGGGCTCCCTTTCCTCACCAAGCACAAAACCCTCCTGAAACACACCCGCACCTGTTCTTCTCCATGTTGTCTGTCTCCTCCACCTCGTCGGCGCTGCACGTAGCGCTGGAGTCGCTGTCTCGCTCTCTTTTCCGTCCTTCTCTCTTCCCTTCTTCCACCTCCAGAATGGGGGGCTTCTTGTCCTCGACCTCCCCTTGCACCTCCTTCACTCCGTCGGTTCCCTCGGGCCGTTCTTCCTGCTTCACGACGCCCTGCTCGCACTTGACTTGTGGCTTCTCCTCCTCTGGCATATCTTTGTCAGAGGAAGACGCCGACGCAGAGGTGGTGTTAGTCGCAGAATTGAAGCGGCCCGAGCTTGAATCTTTGACCTTGCTGCTCTCCGAGGAGTGCGGGGACGGGAGGCTCTCCGTATCTGAGCTCTGGTTAGGGCCTCCTAGAGAAGGGCAGAGGTCAGAGGTTAACAGAGTTAGACGCTATACAGTAACGGCAAAATTAGATTTCGAAAAAATGTCCTCTCAAATCGGCAAATTATTTCTGATTATTACAGTTTGCCAATGAGTATATAAGCAAAGACCAGGCCTTTTGAAATAATGTGCTCTGGACAGACGAATCAAAGATAGAGTTGTTTGGCCACAGTAACATCAGGCCTGTTTGGCGCAGACCAAAGACAGCTTTTTCAGGAGAAGCACCTCATACCAACTGTGAAGCATGGTGGTGGAAATGTTACGGTTTGGGGTTGCTTCGCTGCCTCAGGGACTGGACAGCTTGCATTCATTGATCCAACATCATATCAAAGGGTGCTTGAAGACAATGTAGGAAAGTTGAAGTTGAACCGAAAGTGGACCTTTCAACGGGATAATAATGCTAGGGATTTGAAACAGGCAACAGAAGCAAGAAAACCCTCGAACATCTTGTAACTGAAAGAATACTGCGTGGAGGAGTGGTCAAAAAATTCCAGCAAGCCGATGCAAAACGCCTACAAGTCATTTCTGCCAAAGGGGGCAATACTAGCTTCTTTTTCCACGGAAGAATCTCACATCTATTGATATTTCTGTTGAATAAATGACTGAAAAAGCTATTGTTCGTTGTGGGTTTGTTCAAGTATATCAACTTTATTAATAGGCACTGAGATCATTCAAAGATGATCAAATGTTTGCTTGACCAAATACGCCAAAAAAAAAAAAAAAAAAAAAAAAAAAAAAAAACCCAACAATTTCCATGTTGTACTTATTTTTTCACATGACTGTATACCACAGACATACACGTTACCAAGTCGGAATTAAAATAAGCTCTGTAGTAACCCTTTCCCCCCCCTTCGAAGCAGATTTAGACTTATTGTCCAGAGAACGACACAGATTTCATTCAAGCAGTGAATTTATTCAGGAGAAAAATCAATACTGCCATTAGACTTTAATGTAACACCACACCAGTGAAGTAACGCATGTTTGGACAAGCACCACCATTTACTGAAATAACAGGGTGTATTGTGCATCTGTGTATAGTGTACTGTCCAGGATAGATGTACGATTATTATACTTGGCAGGTTTTACACTTCTTAAGTGCTGTTTATGTGTGTGCGTGCGTGCGCGTACCCTCTCCGTCCTCCTGAGCTTCCTCCTCGTTGCCGCTGCCCCCAGATCCCTCCATCTCCTCTTCATCAGCAGCGGAGGGAGCGTTGGTCTCCTCGTTCTGCAGAGCTTTACCTTTACGCCTGGCCTTACGCTCCTGCTCCTACACACACACACACACACACACACACACACACACACACACATTACACAATGAAATACTTTGCATCTTCGTGACACAAACGCCCACAAAAACAACGCAGTAAAAAATCATTCTCACCAAAACACAGACAAACATCAAACGTGCAGCCAGCGCAGGATAATTAGCAACCATGACAACCATTAAGATGAGAGATCTGAACGCTTCCTGACATGTTTGCACTTCAAATAAAAGACGGGCCGAGGTGAGAAGAAAAAAAAAAACAACAACAACAACCATATAAAACGGGGGGTGGGGGGGGGGGGCTGGTAAAATAAGCAATGGTTTGGATGAGATGGGGGAAAAAAAACAGTACTATGATATTATCTGTGGAGAAATTGCTCAATAATGATAATGATAATGTGACAATGACAAAAAATGTGTCTGCAAAATCAATCCAATTTGTCCTGCTGGTGCTTATGCTTTAAATGAAGAACTTGTGGTTATGGTTAAGCCCCGGACTTTTTCTGTTTTCATGAACACATCACAACAACTGCGATTGGCTGCTGGCTCTAAGCTAAGAGACTGCAATAAACTGTATACATCACACACAGAAAGTAGCATCACTTTTTTTTTTTTTTTTTTTTTTTTTTTTTAAATCAACACAAACCGATTTCATTTTATGCTGCTGCAGGATCTCGTCCAGTTTCTGCCTCTTTTTGTAGTTGAAGTAGAAGTTCTTGCACTGCGAGACGGTCTTGGTGCCCACCAGCTTGGCGATGGACGACCAGTTGCGGCCATATTGGAGAAGTCCTGCACGCAGTGCAACATGCGGTGATTCAGCAAAAAAAACCCAAAAAACCACAACATCAAACGTACACACACACACTTCAAAGAAGAACTGCATTATCATCCCTATTACTTCTAGCTTCTAGGTATAACTCCGCCTTCGAACGTCGGGAGGCAGCTTATGGGAATAGACTGCGATGGATGAGTTCTCTAAGATGGCTGCAGTCGTAATGTTCCAATGTTCCGCTACATGGTTCAAGTTTTGTTCGTGTTTATACAACAGCGTACTAAAACCACATCAGCGTGTGTGTGTGTGTGTGTGTGTGTGTGTGTGTATGTGTGTGTCATCACCGAAGAACTGGGTGTGGTTTGAGGCTGATATTTTGGGCGAGACTTCAATTACTTCCGTTACTTCTATTACTGGCTTTAAGCAGTTATCAATTTTCACAGTTTTGTACGTGTCTGCCACTTTCTCACGTTTCTGGTGTTCTTCTAAAACCTCTTAAAAAAAAAAAGAAAAAAAAAAAAAAGTCCATCAAGAAGAGAAACTACAGGTAATCAAATAGTTTAAACACACACACACACACACACACACACACACACACACACACAGAGAAAGCTCAACCTCTATTAAAGACAGAAAAAAAAAACAGAACAGAGAGAGACAGAGAGAGAGGAACAGAGAGAGAGAGAGAGAGAGAGAGAGATACTGAGACAGACAGCAAGAGAAACACACAAACATACTGAGAAAGTGACCGAGAGACTGTGAGAATTGAGAGAGAGAGAGAGAGAGAGAGAGAGAGAGAGAGAGAGAGCGAGCTCTGTGAATTCACTGTCTCTCCCCATGCTGAAAAAAGCTCTCAGATTCCACTCACTTATCCCTATCCCATCAATAATGCTACCGCCACCATGCTTTCATCAACAACTGCCCACATCCAGACACTGACCTCTTCAAACACATTAGATTAATTTCATCTCCAAAACACACTCATTTACAGCGAGAGAGAGAGAGAGAGAGAGAGAGAGAGACAGAGAGAGACAGAGAGAGAGACAGAGGGAGAGAGAGATTGTATACACACACACACACACACACACACACACACACAGGACATGGAGCCAAAGTGCAGCTTACATCCATATAATCAAAACTGTGAGCAATAAACAACCTGGTGTATGATCACACACACACACACACGCACGCACACACACACTTGCACTCACTTGCTCGTGCACACTCACACTCACTTGCTCGCGCACACTCACACACCCACAAGTAGTATCTTCACAAAGCAGAGCAGCTCTTTCACTCGGAATTAAACTCCATCGTCTTCAGGTATCAGAGTCATTAGATCCCGTTTACGCCTGCCCTGATTGGTCCATACTCCAGTCGCCCCGGTGCTTCGATCCAAACTAACTTCTGTAGATTCCGCAGAAACACAGCAGGCCCGAGTCGAGGCCTTCCCTAGGCCACACCCCCAAACCTGCACCTCCTCCAACCACAGACGAGCTCTGATCCTTTTACCCAATCAGACTCTGAGCTCTGAGGTCCCAACAGTCCAGCGGCGCTTGATAAAATCCAACAGCTGGAGAGAGCGATCCGAGGCCTGCAGTCCGGTGGTGCGCGCCACTCGTCCGCTCGTCTCCCTCTCTCCTTTCAGTGTCTCATCATGACCGAGCCGCACCTAATCATCCACAGAAATGCGTTACGGGGAAGCGGCAGTGGCTTCTGTCGGCAGCCAGCAAGAGAAAGAGAAACAGAACGACAGACGGAGAGGTAGATAGAAAGAGAGAGAGAGAGAGAGAGAGAGAGGGAAGGGGGGGGGAGTGGTGGAGAGAGGAGGAAAAGTAGCTCAGCTCCCTGTCCCCACCTCGTCCTCTCTGTGTGTCTTACTCTCTAAACAGCGCCGGCCTTCGCTTGTTTTTTTTATTTTTTATTCTGCTCTCCATCTATCATGCTCTCGTTCCGTCTCTTCAGCCCTCCCTTCTCTCTCTCTCTCTCTCTCTCTCTCTCTCTCTCTCAAGGCCAGAGCTTTTCTACCTTCCTGTTCAATGGCTGGACTTTCATAGCAATGTGGATCCAAGGAGGAGGCGGCGCCTCTCTCTCTCTCTCTGTCTCTCTCTCTCTCTACTAATGTTTTTCTGTTCTGTCTAATGTGCCCTATCTGAGCCAGAGGGCATATAAACTCAAACACACACACACACACACACACATACACACACACACGGCAAGACAGAAAGAGAGCAGTGTGTGAGAGATGAGAGAGGGAGAGTTTGATATTGATACCATGAGAAGCAGAGGGGGTTTCACATTGTTTCCTCATTGACCTGCTTTTTCTACCCAATGTGACCTTTCCAGAGAGAGAGAGAGAGAGAGAGAGAGAGAGAGAGAGAGAGAGAGAGAGAGAGAGAGAGAGAAACACACAGAGCGAGGCTTGCCAAAACCTCTGTGATCGGAGCCAACCTTCTCTTCAGTCACTTCCCCTGTTACTCAAGCGTTTATCAAAAGACACACACAGAGAAGAGAGAGAGAGAGATAGAGAGAGAGACAGAAAGAGAGAGAGACAGAGAGAGCACCAATGCTCCAGATTCTGCTACACACACATGCAAAGATTAACCTGCTCACTTGCCAAAGACTAGAAGAATGCAGTGCTTTAAAACGCAGCCAAGACGCCTCCCTCTCTCTCTCTCTCTCACACACACACACACACACACACACACACACACACACACACACACACACCATACTGCTGTCAGACAGGAGAGCCGCTCCAGACCCAGCCGTCTGAACGCAAACACAGTTAACACCTGAAGCCCTGTACGAGTCCGCCGAAGTAAAAAAAAAACAACAGTGGACGTTCCTAAATATTCGGTGTAGCTAGAGTGGCTGTGGTTTGGTGAAGAGCAGCTAGCCGAAGTGCAGTCAAATATAGCCACAAGGTATTTTGTTGCCTTCGAGTCCTACCTGGACGTCTGTGTGAACGAGGGTTGGGGTGGGAGGGGTAGTAATTACAGTGTGGCGTGTGTTCGATTGGTTTTGTTCGAAACAAAAAAGGACGACGGAGGAAACTTCTGTAGTTTAAATTTATTTATTTATTTTAATTTATCATCAACAAGAAGTAGTTCATTTTCACTTATTGGAGCTCACAGAAACATACAAGTTCCCGAGGTGTAATTACGACACTGCGGGCGATTACTTTATTTCCCACAAGACTCGAAGGCAGCATTTCGACAAGCCACTCGAGGGGTTGCAAAACCCAGGCTTGATTTACGAAAAGGGGTCGCAAGAGAAACTCACAATCTCTTTAGTTTATTTAGTGTACAAATTAATATTAGAAATATCGCTCCTACAAAGATGCGTTTTGTATGCTAACAATCTGAAATGTAAGGACTCGCATTCAAGCACAGCCACATTTAAAGGAAGAGTGTACATGCTTGTGTTTTGTTTTGTTTTTTTCATTCTTCTGACTGTTCAGTCCGTACAGTTTTTTTTTTGTGAGTGTTGCGAACAAAAATGCTTGATTTTGTTGCGGCTTTTTTCAAAATTTAGAGTTTTCCACTGTCTTTTGGTAAATGAGACCTTTTAGCTGTACTCGTGTTCGACGCACGTGATTCGAAGAGGGCTCTGGCTGAATGGCATGAAGCGTCTCGGCCCAAATCTGCGGCCATTTTGAAAAATTGCACGCTCCTCCGAATATCGCTGGATTCTGCGCCTGACTGTCGGACCGACTGCTCTCCCGATAACACGGACGTCCGTCGCTAAACAAACCGGCACTGTGTCTCAAATCGCATACTTATGTACTACTCTAGACCGTCACCGAGTACCAACGCTAATCGGTTTTCCTGTTAAAAAGTTTGAATTTTAACAACCTCTCATGCTGCCTTGAAAGATTTTTCAATTTGAGGCGCGGCTCATGACAACGGTCACGATGACGGCGCAAAGTTTTAAAGAAAGACGTCGCTCAAATAATAACATGGTCAAATGCTCAGGACAGGAATTTATAAATGGAGGGTGGTTAAGGCTTGGGGTCGCAGAAAATGTGTAAAAAAAAAATTTTTTTTTAATTAATCGAGACTAGTATCTCGAGGTGATTAAATCGTTATGGCGAGCCTGATGTACACCGGGTCATTTAAACACAACTCTCTCTTTCTCTCGCTCTCTCACACACACACACACACACACACACACACACAGAGAGGAGGTTAAAAGGTGGCAGATGTCATGCTGACACCGTAAGTGATCATTATCGACAGCGGCTGCTGCAATTACGTAACCTTACACCGTAATCCGGTCCTTTCCCTTTAATACATCGCAACCAAGCGAGACGCTCCACTGTAGCCCGATACCTCCCGTCTCACCTCCGGTCTCACCAACGTATGGCAAGTTCAAAGCCCTAAACCTCACGCCACGGTGCATAACCTTTAACAGTGTATTCTATTTTCCAGCACTGATCAGTATCAGTGCTTCTGATAACCTGCTAAGCAACAGCACTAATTAACGCTGAGCTAATGGAAAAGTGCTGTGTGTGTGTGTGTGTGTGTGTGTGTGTGTGTGTGTGTGTGTGTGTGTGTGTGTGTGGGGTGTTAAGATGTATGTAGAGTAAATGTCAGCAAACAGAAAAATATACCATAACTGGTCCCATAAAGGTGGGCGGAGCCATGAGAGGACACAGCAGTTTGAATAACAGTGCTACGTTGCAAGTGCAAAAAATAAATAAATAAATAAATAATAATAATAATAATAATAATTATAATAATTTACGATGGCCATTTTGTGTTTAGAAATATGTAGTCGCTCTTGTGGAAAACGAGCTACCACACGGTTCATCTCTCAAGCCGGACTCCTAGCTAAGAAGTTTTCAGTTCTCACCACGGCCATGTTTAAAAACAGGAAGTGGTCGTTCGATTGACGCTGTAACCGACCAATCGCTGACCAGCGTTTAGGAGGTGACTGCAGGGCGAGATCATCTCGTGTAATTAATGATGAGACATGAACATGTTGGCTAGCTACGCCGCTAGTCTGATTAGAACTGACTGATTATTTCTAATCTTGAGAAACGCCTCATTTAATTGGCCGGCACACGTGACCAATCAGAATCATTTATGCCATGAGAAGCCTGAGGTTTAGCTCTGGAAAAGCCCACAGAAGATTTAACAGATGATCAAGGGTCACATAATGCATGTCAATGAGTGAGTGAGTGAGAGAGAGAGAGAGAGAGAGAGAGAGAGAGAGAGAGAGTGTGAGTGTGAGTGTCCTCTATAAAGTGTGTAAATGTTTGGCGAGTTGCTAAGCTGCGTGTGTAATAAATCTTATCAGCACAGAAGTGTGGAAGCCCCATAACCTGTTACACAATCCACTATTGATCATTAACACACACACACACACACACAAGGAAGGACACACAGAGACAAACAGACAGACATACACAAAGACAGGAAGACACACACACCTCCACACCCACAAACAGAGTATGAGACAGACAGGCTTGTGAACACAGACAGACAGACAGAGAAGAACAAACGTGGTGTCTGTGGCTCAGGTGGTAGAGCGAGTTGTCCACTAATCATAGGGTTGGCGGTTCGATTCCCAGCCCACATGACTCCATATGCCGAAGTGGGCTTGGGCAAGAACCTAAACCCCAAGTTGCTCCCAATTGCATGGTAGGTCTGCTGTCATTGGCGTGTGTGTGAGTGAGTGTATGAACTGCAAAGGTTAAAAGGTGCTATATAAGTGCAGAGTACCAGTTACAAACACCCATGCTCTCTCTCACACACACACTGGCTCTGACCTTTCTTGGCCGTCTCCATCTCCTCTTCTGTCCAGCGAGAGCTTTCGTTCATCTCCAGGTTTGCTGAAATGAGAAAGAGCTTGAGAAAGATTGAGGACGATGTTTGACCACACACACACAGAATAAAGCCCTTAAAGTACAGAAGTACACACTCAGGAGGACAACAGGACTGAATAATGATTGACAGCTCACTCCTCTGGGTAACACGTTATCTGTCAGTCTCACTTTAAAAAACAACAACAACATTCAATTATTATAAATAAAGCGTTCAAATTTCTGGAAAGTTCTCAGATGTGGAGTGTGTATTTTGCGACATACGACAACGTGGTTTCGCCCCAAACCAGACGTTACAGGCCTGAGTGTCTCACAGTAAGCTGTGCAGTGTTACATGGTGGAAGTGCTGTTTATACCATGATCAGGTGGTGTGAAAAACCACACATACCACACACACACACATGCACACACACACACACACACACACACACACACACACAGAGCAACTTCTTGTTCCCGCTACATAAACAGGCCAGGAGAAGACGAGTGTCACACACTCATCACATTTGCACGCTGTAATATTCAGAGCGAGTCGTGTGCTAGAAAAAGTCATGTGCAGTCAGCAAAAGGTCAGGAACACACACACACACCTTTCAGTGGAGAACAGCAGCTCTGTGTGTGTGTGTGTGTGTGTGTGTGTGTGTGTGTGTGTACAGATGGGTTTATGTGCGAGTCTCAGTACACAAACACACGTGTGTAAGTAAATACGGTACAAGGCCTGAGTGATATGACGATACAATATACACGTTGTTTCATTCTTCTGTTAAATGTTGTTTTCGTTAACATAAGTGGCAATTTAGCAGCTTTCTATAGGTTTTATTTATTTATTTATTTTTTAAACATGAGATTACCGTTTGCTGTCTGCTGCATTTTTGGAGAATCTCCCTGTACCTAATATAAAGAGGGATTAGTTTATTATTCATTTGTATGCTTATTTATTTTAATACTTATTCACTTGTTATTACTTATTTATTACCTACTTATTACTTCTGTCTTACTTATTTGCATCCTTACTTCAATATTTATTCATTTATTTTCCTACGTATGATTACCTATGTATTTAAATATTTCGTTTCTCACTTAATTCCTTATCAGTTACTTACTTTCTTATTTACTTAATACTTACTAAATACTTAAAAGTACTTATTAAACTTTAAAAGTAACTTAATTACCTATGTATTTACTTAACTAAATAAGTAATAAGTAATAAATAGTTATTACTTAATTATTACTTACCTATTTACTTCGTAACTACTTATTATTTACTTACTAATTACATATTTACTTCCTTATTGATTTAATACTTGGTCCTAACTTCAAGGTTTATCGTCATGTTCAAGGACAACGAAAATGCAGATGTATCTCCAAGGCATACAAGCGAGCGCGCGCACACACACACACACACACACACACACACACACACACACTACTTGTATCCATCCCTCACCACATTCCCTCCCAACGACTCACAAAGTACATTTAACACAGTACACATGACATAACGCAAGGCAATTGCTTCCATCCTGCCCTCCAAAAGTTCCATCCCTTCCCCATGTGCCCTCCTCATGTACCCTTCGCCATGTGCCCTCCCCGTGTACCCTGCCCATGTACCTTCCCCCTACCCATGTGCCCTCCCCCTGCCCTTGTGCCCTCCCCCTGCCCTTGTGCCCTTCCCCTGCCCTTGTGCCCTTCCCCTGCCCTTGTGCCCTTCCCGCCCTTGTGCCCTTCCCCGTATCCTCCCCCTACCCATGTACCTCCCCACGTGCCCTTCCCATGTACCCTCCCCACATGCCCTCCCCCTACCCATGTGCCCTCCCCCTCCCTCTCCCCATGTGCCCTCCTCATGTACCCTCCCCATGTACCCACCCCTAATGCAGATATTAGTTACTGCACACACAAGTTTTTTAGTTATTCCACATACTATAGTGTTGCACTATTCCAGTTTACTGCATACACTGTAGTTATTGCACATATGCCTCGTTGTAATTGTACAGATATTGCACATATTGCCAAGTTATGTCACCGAGTTACTACACGTAGTCATTGCGGATATTCCTGAGTTATGCCACGTGGTGGTTATTGCAGTGTTGCACAGATTCTTTAGTTGTTGCATTAATTAGTCTAACATCGCACATTGTTAGTTGTTCCTTAGATTCTTAGATACCGCAGGTACCATAGGTGCCGCAGGTGCCCAGTCCATGAGTGTCCATGAGTGACCTGTGCCATCCTGATGTGTGGTGGAAGACAGTCTGAAAGGATGATTGCCTTGGGGAAGCCAGGACGTGTGAGCAGGTATTGTCCTGAACCTGATGGCTGGGGTGTGTTCTTTGACAGTGCGAAGTGTAGATGTTAGTTATGATGTCCCATGCAGCTTTGATGATCCGTTGGAGTGGGTTTTTTTTTTTTTTTTTGGTCATCTTCCTTGCAGCTAGCAAACCACGCTGTGCTGTGATGATGCTTTCAATGGTGCAGCGGTAGAAGTTAACCAGCAACTTCAACGGGTAGGCTGCCTCTCTTCAGCCTCCATAGGTAGTTTAGTGGTTGTTGAGTTCTGCCAGTGATTGACGCCCCAGGACAGGTCCTCGGTAATGTTCAACCCAAAGAACTTGAAGCTGGACACCACCTCCATAGTCTCTCCATTAATGAGTGTTGGTGTGTGCGCGTGGCTCCTGGACTTCCTGTCATCTATCATCATCTCCTTGGTTTTCTTGCTTTTGAGATCAAGTTGTTGCTGCACCAGGCTGCAAGCTTCTGTACTTCCTCCCTATAAACTTATTACTCATTAACTACTTATTACTTACTTATTAACTTATAACTTGCTTACATATTATATGTTTGCTTATTACATACTTATATATTACCTTATTACTTACATATTCACCTGATTATTTCTTTACTTGGTTAGTTTTTTGGGGGCTAATTTTGTAAGCAAACCTAAATACATGGGTGATACATATAGTATTTACATATCGTGATATAAAGATTTTCGCCACACCAGTGAGGGAGGGCATGGCTTTACAGATGTATGTAGTGGGAATACGTGCATGCTGAAGTCTTTCTATGGCTGCTGTGCGTGTTGACGTGCGAGTACTGACCCAGTTCCCCACTGAGAGGAGGAGAGCTGCTTTCCTCCTGCTCATTGGCCATGGAGCGAGTGATTCTGCCTTTCCGGTGGCCGCGGCTGTTGGCCGTGCGGCGTCCTTTCACGGCTACAGGAGGATCTTTATCTTCGCCGTCCTCTCCTGACGTGTCATCTCTGTATAGAGAGCGAGAGAGAGAAAGAGAGAGAGAGAGCGAGAGAGAAGGTGCGAGACGCATTTTACCCAGTTGTTTAGGACTTAGGAGTATAGCATAATTCACGTTTTGTATAAATAGTCCATCTGGGATGCTACATTTCTTATGAATGGATGGACACAACAAGGCTAAAATACAGGTCACATATTATTTCATGTTTATTCCTTCTCAGATTTAAGTACATTTTATTCATTTTATTTGTCCAGGTTTTCTCCAATCAACCTGGTCTACAAACCTCCAGGTATTCCCTGCACACGTGGTATTCGCTGACGCTATAAAAAGCATAACCACGCCATTACGCATACACATCCTCAGGCCATTACTCATACGCTCCGAGACCTGTGCTGACACACCGAAACCACCATCAGACATTCTGGTCAAAAGTGTGAGAGACCACAAAGACTGAACAGGGAAAGAAGTTTTTGCAATGACTCAATGCAAAACACGCTGGTTCCTGTTAGCACTTGCAATACAGCAGCTATAAACAGTTGTTCCTTCACCAGCATCCCTTTTTTCTTTTTAAATCTCTCTTGAGGAAGAAAAAAAAAAGAAGGGGAAAAAACCCCCAAAGAATCACAGATTGCCAAACACAGATTAGCAAAAAATCGAAAACTCCTTTGCCTTTGCCTTTCCTTTGGTGCAAAACTGTCACAAAGCGCTGACACTGGAGACTCCTTCTATAACTAAACATCTCCTTACAGAAACCTCCACCATATCAACAATGGTATGTTTTCCTTTGTTAAATACAAAGCAGCAATTTTGCCTTTTTTTTTTCTTTCTCTCCTCTACTAGGCTTCGAGGGCATCCGCCAACAGTGACAGGAAGTGGCGGTGAAAGTGGCGCACCGTCGTTTATCTTCCACATCCCTGCATCCATCTTGGAGAAAAAGACGCTATATATAGGAGCTCCAGCTGGGCCGGTGGGGTTCTGCAGATTGACAGTGGAGCTCGGAGGGCCGTGTTACGCTCCACTGTAAACTAGACTGTAACACACACACACACACACACACACACACACACACACACTGTCCCGAATACTGGGACACCCAATCAAACGGCTCCATTCGGGCCAGTGATTACGTTCTATGATCGTATGGAACAGTTGTGCTGACTGTTTGCTTTAGATGAATCTCTGGTGGACGTTAATAAAGATGCTCACACCTGTGAACTTGAGGCATAAATGGCCTTATTTAATACAGTGCAGGCCCTAATAGCTGATTCGATGCTAAAGCAGGTGGTGTGTTAAGTATTAGAGGACATCTTTACTCCATCTGGACCTTACACTGAGCGGCAAAAAGGTACGCTTCTAGTGCAGGAACCTTCTGAGGAAGTAAAAAGTGTTTCGTGGACTTGTAAGACATAAAACACTGTGCTGTTATGGGTGGTGCGGACGATGCGGAGGTACTGGGGAGCCTGGAGCCTATCCCAGGGCACGAGGCGGGGGACACCCTCACAAATCACACACACATTCACACACTATGGACGATTCGGAAATGCCTACAGCGCATGTCTTTGGACTGGAGGAGGAAACCGGAGTACCTGGAGGAAACCCCCAAAGCACGGGGAGAGCACGCAAATTCTGCGCACACAGGGCAGAGGCGGGAATCGAACCCCCAACCTCGGAGGAATGAGGCAACAGTGCTAAACACTAAGCCACCTATCCCCCTCCTTTTTAATAATAACAGCATGTTCGGGAACTAGGGGCCTTTTTAAACTTGTCCCGAATACCACAGTTGGCACTCGGGACCGATTCTGGGCTCGCAGGTTTGCACCCACGTAGAGGAAAATCTGGCGAAAAAATGAGCGTTTGAACAAATCCACGTTACTCGGCAAGAAGCGGAAAGCTTAGCAGCACGGATGGCTTCCACGGGTGACCTCGGAGCACTCTAAAACAGCGTCCATGCTTCACTTCGGCACTCAAAGTGCGAAAACGATCTAAAACGGCTCCCGGAATGAAAAACGAAGCTCCTTCAACGGAATTACTCATGTGGTTACCAAGGTGTACACGATAACTCACTTCATGCCATCCTCCTTGTCATCTCCGTCGTTCTTGTCCTCGTCTCGCTCTCCCTCCTTCTCCGCCTCCTTGTCCTCTTTCTCCTCCTGGCTGTTGCGGTTCATTTGTTGCTGCTGTTGCTGCTGTTGGTGCTGCTGCTGCTGCTGCTGTTGTTGTTGTTGCTGTTGTTGTTGCTGCTGCTGCTGCTGCTGCTGCTGTTGCTGGTTATTCTGTGTGTGAGAAACAGCGACTTTAAACACACCCTCAATACGTTATTGTGCTTTTTTATTTTTTACATTAACGAGGATGAACCTGCACGCCTTTAAATTTGCTTCGTGATGCAATTTAACCACCTACTTCCTCCGTGCCAGAGTTCAGACGAGACAAAGATGCATCAGCTTTCTAGTGCATACCATCAGAACGACACGCTTCCTCTCTCTTCGACATATTCTCTTTCTCTTTCGGTTCCCCACACACACACACACACACACACACACACTGTTTTGACCTTTTGTACTGAGAAAAAAGCAACTTAAAAAAAATTAATAAAACCATAAAGAGAGAAGCTCGGGCTGCATCAGCCCCGGCTCACACTTCTTTAATTTCGGCTTTTCTGCTTCCTGAATTTGGAGAATGTCGTCGGCTACGGGGGGGGGGGAACGGATAAAGGAAGGACGGCAGAAAAGAAAGAGAGCAGAAAGGATGTGAGGATCGATGGAAAAATGTGCCCTAATTCTTTCTGCGTCTGAGGTTTTCGGCTTGACAGAAGTGCGCTGAGGAGTACCTCGAATAGCACTATAGTAACACACACTCGCACGCACACAAACACACACACACTTCCCGTTATAGATCTGCACACACACAGATTTTCTCATGCACAGTTACAGAAGCACTCATCCGTACAGACGCAGTCGACCGTTCGAAAACACCAGTGTTCTCTCTCTTGTGTGTGTGTGTGTGTGTGTGTGTGTATTTAGGAGATTTTCTAACAGCAGCTCTATTACACTGAGGTGATATTTAATGACCCGAGCAAACCACAAAGCAACATTTTCAGCCATTACGGCCGCTCGCTCACCTGTTACAGTCCGTACGTTTTAAGCGCGTTTTAATGCTTTAACGTTACAGAAAATCTAACGCAAGGCCTAGTGTGCAGCGCTGCGAAAACACACTCGCACACATAACCCAAAGTTTCCGTTTATGTTTTATATGGAGATTTTTTTTTTTTTTAAATATCATCAAAGTGTGTTAAAAACTAAAAGCGGCAGCAGGCGGAGAGATTCAGAATTGGTTGGTTGACACGAATTTAACCAGTGAGAGTATCTGTGGTTCTGCAGCCACTTTTTAAACGAACGTATGTCTCCCCAAACCGATGCGGGTGATGCTAGTCCGAGTTTAACGCACGGTCTGATCTCGTCAGAGTGATCCCGCATTCATAGGTCATGTGATTTCTGTTTTCAAAACTGCATAAGAACAAACCTTTCAAAAACACCGGATTAAAAATAGTGTAAAGTCTAAGAACTCGGATTCAGAGCATGACGACTCGTTTGCTCCTAAAGTTTGTTTTGTATTTGAATCAGGATATTTGAAATGATTCTATTTGGTCCAGTGCTGTTTTTTTTTATATTTAAATTTAAATATAAAATTGAAATAAAAAACTAAACAAAAACAGTGACTGAGAGGTGTGCAGGATTTTTCAGAGATAATAATGGGGGAAAACTTTATAGATCAACTGAGCGTAGAGGAAATAAGTAAGTACGTAAATATGTACCTAAGTAAATACTAACCCCATTCCCAGAAAAGTTGAGATTTTTCCTAAAATGCAATAAAAAGTATTACAAAAAAAATACAAAAGTACAAAGAAAAGATATTCAATGTTTTCACCAACTTCATTGTATTTTGTAAATATAAACAAATTTAGAATTTGATGCCTTCGATACACTCAAAAAAAAAGTTGGGACAGAGGCAGAAATAAGACTGAAAAGTTTATAGAATATTCAGGTAACACCATTTTGGAGGATCAGGTTAATTGGTAACAGGGGAGGGTATCAGGATTGGGCATAAAAGGAGCAGCCACCGAAAGCTCAGTCTTTGCAAGCAAGGATTGGGTCGTGGCTCACAACTTTGTGCCAAACTTCGTATGAGAATTGCCAGTCAGTTCTAAAAGAACATTGTTCAACACAAGATTGCAAAGAATTTAGGTCTTTCACCATCTACAGCGCATAATATTGTGAAAAGATTCAGGGAATCTGGAGAAATCTCATTGCTTAAGGGCAAGGCCGGAAACTACTGTTGAATGTGCGTGACCTTCGAGCCCTCAGGTGTCATTGCCTGAGAAATCGTCATGCTACTGTGATAAATATAACCACATGGGCTCGGGAGTACTTCGGAAAACTGTTGTCACTTAAAACAGTTTGCCGCTGTGTCCAGAAATGCAACCCGAAACTCTATTACGCAAGGAGGAAGCCACACATCAACTCTATGCAGAAACACTGGTGAGTTCTCTGAGCCCAAGCTCATCTCAGATGGACTGAAAGGCAGTGGAAATGTGTGCTGTGGTCAGATGAGTCCATGTTTCAGCTTGTTTTCGGGAAAAACGACATCGAGTTCTCTGTGCTAAAGATGAAAAAGACCAACCAGACTGTTATAAGAGAAAGGTGTAAAAGCCAGCATCTGTGATGGTATGGGGGTGCATCAGTGCCCAAGGCATAGGTGACTTGCATATGTGTGAAGGTACCATTGACGCGGAGGAGAATACTGGGATTTTAGAGAGACACATGCTGCCATCAAGTCAACTACTTTTCCCAGGAAGTCCATGGTTATTTCAGCAGGACAATGGCAGGCCTCATTCTGTACATGCTACAACAGCGTGGCTTCGTAGACACAGAGTGCGTGTGCTTGACTGGCCTGCCAGCAGTCCAGATCTGTCTCCTATGGCGCATTATGAAGAGGAGAAGAGCAGCTGAAGTCTTGTATCAAGCAAGAATGGGCAAAAATTCCACTTGCAAAACTGCAACAATTAGTATCCTCAGTTCCCAAACCATTAAAAAGTGTAATTAAAAGGAAGGGTGATGTACCACAGTGGGAAACATGCCTCTGTCCCAACTTTTTTTGAGTGTGTTGAAGGCATCAAATTCTAAATTGGTTTATATTTACAAAATACACTTAAGTTGGTCAGTGAAAACATTAACAGATGGGCTCTGGAGAAACCGAGAGAGCGAGTGACAGACGTGGTGAGAGAGTGACACATCACGCGTCCTGATTGGTCTTTCTTTGTGCTAACTAACCTATTAGTTTTCTCTGTAGGCGGGCTTTACAGTCGACCTCTCTCTCTCTCTCTCTCTCTCTCTCCAGTTCATCCATCAGTTCGGTTCAGTTTAGTGTCTGCAGCGCCATGGCAGAGTGTCCAAATAAAATAAAAAAGTACAAATGCACTTCACCCCAGACTACACTAAAGTGAGCCTATGCATAATAGGGGTAAAAAAACAACGACAGTGTAGTTCGCTGTACTGTTGAGGTGAGGTCAATGCCATTCGTCCATTAGCATAACTAACGTTATTTTAACTAGCTGCTATAAGGAGCTACTGTATTGATGTCTAGGTGATGAGGCCAAACTAGACATGTGTAAAGTAGTTATTGAATAAAAAAATGACTCCATGAGTTGAATAATACAGTAATATAGTATAATATAATACAAAACAGTGCAAGTCCATATTTTTGCAGGTTCGGATGTCTGTATTAGTTGAAATTAAAACTTAACACAATCTTGTTGCTCAAACAGTGTATGGTACAATATTAAAGTTCTGCCATACTGCAGAAGATGGACGGTCAGCCATATGGTGAGCTGTTTACTCTGAAAGTTTTACAGTTTGGCAAACTGAATGACATGTTGCCCCTGATAAAGCTGCTAGAGACTGAGCTCTTTGTTCCTTTCGAGAGCTTCAGGCTTGAAGACTTTGTTTTGTAGGCTCCATTTTTAAGGTGGTGTACATGCTTGAAAAGAATAAACTTTTTGAATTAACAGCATTTACTTGTACTTTTACGTTCAATACTTAAGTACATTTAATATCAAAAAAATACTTTTCATACTTAAGTACAATAAATATCGGATACTTTAAGACTTTTACTCAAGTAATATTCTAAAAGGTGACTAACATCTACCGAAGTCATTTTCTGGTAAGATATCTGCACTTTTACTCAAGTGTGGCTTTCAGGTACTTCATCCACCACTGGTAAATGCACAAGTAAGTAAATAAGTAAGGGAATACATACGTACGTAAATATGTGCATAAATATGTATGCAATTAAGCACAGGGGTAAATAAGTATGCAAGTAAATAAGTACATAAGTATGTAAGTCAATAAGTAAATTAGTAAATAACTATGTACGTAAATATGTAAATGTGCAAGTATGATAAATAGACAGACAGATTAAAAAGGAAGTGCATGCTGGGTAAAGTAGTTTAAACAGGAGCTGTACCTGGCTTCGGCCCCTGCGGCGGTTGTTCCTGCGAACAATGTTCTTGTAGTTCTCGTTCTTCTTTGTCAGATAGTAGAAGAGGACACACTCCGCCACGGTCTGAAAACACACACACCAAAAAAAAAAAAGAAAAAGAAAAATTGGTCATATTAATATATAGCAGATTTCTTTGGAGTATAAGACTCACAGTTTAACTCCTCGCTAACAAAAACAATTGTGTATAAAAAAAAAAAAAAAAAGTGTATAAATCAATTTGTAGAGCAAGTCAAAACACTACTGTAACAACACCTACCAATACCTCATTACATCTAACAGGTATAATTCATGGCACTGTATAAACCATGGCGAAAATGCAGGCCATAAATGTTTTGTATTAACGCGAAAATACACAGAACACAGTAAGTGTGTGTGTTACCGAGCAGGACGGCAGAGTTATAATAAATAGATAAATAAAGAAGACATAAAAGGGCAGATGTACCTTTCTCTCCAGAAAGGAGGCTATCAGGGTAAAGTTCTTAGGGTGCTGGATAAATCTGGAGAGAGAGAGAGAGAGCGAGAAATTATAGTTCAGTACACAGGAGAATACATAAAGCTGAACAGGAGATGGATTAATAAATAAATGCTGCATTATTTGTATTTTTAACATGTATTGTATATGCTTTTATCCTATGTGTGTGTGTGTGTGTGTGTGTGTGTGTGTGTGTGTGTGTGTGTGTGTGTGTGTGTGTATATATATATATATATATATATATATATATATATATATATATATATATATATATATATATATATATATGTGTGTGTGTGTGTGTGTGTGTGTGTGTGTGTGTGTGTGTGTGTGTAATCTGAATAATCTGTGTGTGAGGCTGTGTGCAGCAGTGAAAACCACTTGGTCTTGAGGGAGTGTCAGTGAAGGAAATATTTCTAGCTTCTTCAGAAATCTGAGTGCTAAATGACTCAGATTTTTCCCCATAATCAGATAACAGCATTGTTTTGTTTTTTTGTGCTGTTATCAGATTATTTTATGCATGTAAACACACACACACACACACACACACACACACACACACACACACACACACACACACACACACACACACACACACAGAGAGAGAAATGTGTACGTACTTCTCTCGGAAGGTGTCTTTCTCCTGGTCGCTCCACATGTTCATCACCTGTCTGTCTTTGTAGATCTTCATGGGATCGTCCACCAGACCGTTCATGTTAATGAACTTTATCCTCTGTTGCTCGGCGTCGAACAGCATCGGCGGGATCACGGCCAGCTGACGCATCTGTTTCTCAGAGTTCTAAAGAGAGAGAGAGAGAGAGAGAGAGAGAGAGAGAGAGAGAGAGAGAGAGAGAGAGAGAGAGAGACAGACAGACAGACAGACAGACAGACAGACAGCGAAAAAGTTCAGTTGGCAACTTAAAGAAGTAAGAGTCAAACAGAGAAAACAGAAAAGGCTGAAATGTCACACACCCTCTTGTGTGGGTGTATGTGTGTATGTGTGTATAGGAAGTGCGTTAGCCACAAAACCTCCTGAGTTGTGAAAGCGTCTAGTGAAAAAATGTGTTCGCGTCTAGACCAGACATCAAACATCACACACATGCATGCAATATACGCATTTAATAACTGCATATTAATATTTCATTATGTAACCCCATTTCCATAAAAGTTGGGATTTTTTCTAAAATGCAATAAAAACAAAAATCTGTGATTTGTCAAGTCTTTTGAAACATCAATTAACTGACAAATGTACAAAGAAAAGATTTCAGTGTTTTCACTGAGCAACTTAATTGTATTTTGTAAATATAAACAAATTTAGAATTTGGCCTTCAACACACTCAAAAGAAAGTTGGGACAGAGGCAGAAAGAAGACTGAACGGTTTATAGAATATTCAAGTAACACCATTTTGGAGGATCAGGTTAATTGGTAACAGGGGAGGGTATCAGGATTGGGCATAAAAGGAGCATACACTAAAAGCTCAGTCTTTGCAAGCAAGGATTGGGTCGTGGCTTAGCACTTTGTGCCAAACTTAGTGAGAGAATTGCCAGTCAGTTCTAAAAGAACATTGCTCAACACAAGACTGCAAAGAATTTAGGTCTTTCACCATCTACAGTGCATAATATTGTGACAAGATTCAGGGAATCCGGAGAAATCTCACTGCGTAAAGGGCAAAACCACTGTTGAATGTATGTGACCTTCAAGCCCTCAGGTGCCACTGCCTGAGAAATCATCATGCTACTGTGATAAATATAACCACATGGGCTCGGGAGTACTTTGGAAAACAAGTCTGCCGCTGCGTCCAGAAATGCAACCTGAAACTCTATTACGCAATTAAATCCATTATGTTTTGTGATAGTTGTTCATGAGTCCCTTGTTTGTCCTGAGCAGTTAAACTGCCCAAGATCCTCCAGGTCCTGCACATTCTTTGCTTTTCCAGCATCTTCTGCATATTTGACTCCTTTCCAACAGCGGCTAAATGATGTTGAGATCCATCTTTTCACACTGAGGACGACTGAGGGACTCGTACACGACTATTACAAAAGGTGCGAATATTCACTGATGCTCAAGAAGGCTACATGATACATTAAGATCCAGGGGGGTGTAAACTTTTGAACAGGATGATCGGTGTAAATTGTTATTATTTTGTCTTCTGGGAAACATGTAAATATCTTATGTACCTTCTGCAGGGCAGTAGTAAATGAAAAAATTAAATATTTCTTATACAAAATAATAACTTGCACTGATCATCAAAAAAAAAAAAATGCAATTTTTATCTTTTTTTTTTTTTTTTTTTTTTTTTATTATTATAAAACATTCAGCAGTTTCTGCAAGGCGTATGTAAACTTATGACCTCAACTGTATTATGGAAATGATTTCAGACAGGATCAGAATGAATGCACATGGCTTCAGTGGTCAAAGAAACTGAGAGGTAAGGTATGGGTGTGCGTGTGCGTGTGCGTGCGTGTGCGTGTGTGTGTGAATGCACACGCACTCACCTCTTGTTCTGAAATACCATCTATGATCTCGGACACTTCGTGTTCGCTGCGTGCTGCAGAAGCCAGACCACCACGCTGACCCACCCTGCTGCAGGACATAAACACACACACATTATTTACTCCTGCATATATACATACACACACACACACACACATCACTCAAACAGACTACACTACCCACAACCCCTGGCGCTCTTACTTCTGCATGCGCTCCTGCATCTCTCTCTGTTTGCGGATCTCGGGGAACTGCTTCTCGTAGTACTCGCGCACTTTGCTCTCTTTTGCCCTGCGCCGAGGGTTGTTCTCTATGCGCTCCACCTTCTTCTCCCAAGCCTCCATCAGCTGGTCATAGCGCTGACAGAACTTCTGCTCCTTCACGCGCACACACATACACACAGGTTTCCATTACACACGCGCCTCTGTGAGCTGACGGGCGCGATCGTCGTGACATCACTAATGAACTTACCCATTGCTTGCGAGCGTGGTTTCGCCTCTTGAAGTAGAGAATGAGCTTCTTCCTCATCACCTGATTTCTACACGGAGAGAAGCCGAGGATTGGGTTAAACATGAACACCCGTGCACACAAAAGGAGAATAACCGTAACTATTCTGTTGCTATGGCGGCCTTGCATCCCTGCGTTTGTTCTTGACGAGCGGCGCACCGACACAGCGGGCTCTCTCAGGACGCACACAATTAATCGTTGTTACCGAGAAGAACTTTGGATGCTGTGAAACCTACGGCTTTACCTCTGACTGTGACAAAGCTCTGACGCTGGCACAGACTCCTTACAGAAAACCTAACCGTATCAGCACTTCCCTTCTTTACTACATAACACGTGTTTATTATTGATTCATTATTAGTCTTAGATTACATGAAGCGTCCACCAAACAATTCGCTGCGACAATAGGACTAAAGTAAGACCAACACCTTCTGACCACCTTCTGAGAATTCACCAGCTCTGTGGTAGAACATCCAACAACACCCGGATAAACTTTGAAAGGTCAGACCAGCCATATCACCCTGCAGTTCTCACCCGTTTTTCCACTGAAAATCTAAGCAGGGTTAAGCCTGGCCAATACCTGGATGGGAGACCTCCTGGGGGAAAACTAAGGTTGCTGCTGGAAGTGGTATTAGGGAGGCCAGTAGGTGGTGCTCACCCTGTGGTCTGTGTGGGTCGTAATGCCCCAGTATACCGACGGGGACACTATACTGTAAAAAAGAGCACCGTCTTTCGGATGAGACGTTAAACCGAGGTCCTGACTCTCTGTGGTCATTAAAAATCCCAGGTCACTTCTAGTAAAAAGTAGGGGTATCACCCCGGTGTCCTGGCAAAATTGCCCCATTGGCCCTTGTCTACTATGTCCCCCTAATATTCTCCATTCACCCTCCTCTCCTCTCCACCAATAAGTGGTGGGTGTTCTGGCGCACTATGGCTGCCATCGCATCATCCAGGTGGATGCTACACACTGGTGGTGGTTGAGGAGATTTCCTATGTAAAGCGCTTTGAGTGTCTAGAAAAGCGCTATATAAAGGTAACAAATTATTTATTATTATTATTAAACCACTTCAGCAACTTTCCCCAGGTAGAAATGTAATTGATTTAAACTGATCTGTAACTTCAATCATATGTACTTATCGAACATCCTATTCCAAAGGCACTGCATTAACACGGAGTTGGTCCCCCCTATTGCTGCTATAACAGGCGCCACGCTTCTGGGAAGGCTTTCCACTAGATTTTGGAGCGTGGCTGTGGGGATTTGTGATTCCATTAAGTTCATTAATGAGGTCAGGCACTGATATTTGGGTGAGGAGTCTCCAGTTCCAGTTCATCCCAAAGGTCCTCAGGTTAAGGCTTGAAGTCGGGGCTCTGTGCAGGACACTCGAGTTCTTCCACTCCAACCTTGGTGAGCCATGTCTTCATGGAGCTCGCTTTGTACTCGGGAGTACGGTCATGCCGGATCAGGTTTGGGCCTCTTAGTTCCAGCGAAGGGGAAATTGTTATACAAAAGTTTGGGGAAGGTCAACATGTGCGTGTCATGGTCAGGCATCAACATCCTTTTGGGCATAAAACGTATGTATAAAACATTACTCAGCATTGGTTTATTAAAGGCTTCAATCATTAATACAGTCGAGATTCAGAAATGTATTAAACTGTTGGCTGGAAATCAGAGCCGTCAATGCAAACATTCTTTCCAATAAGTCTTGCACACGTGGAGAAATGTCTGAGGATTTGAGGAGAAGTTGAACTAAAAAATGCTGAGTCATAATCTTGTAATTATGGTGATTACCACGGTATCATTACTCGGGAGAACTGTTAGTGTGTTGCAGCAGACTTTGGCGCATGTAACGCGAGTTGTGCGTTTGTGTGTGTCAGTGTTACAGGCAGGTCAGATAGTTAATCAGCTTCTACTCTCGACAGACGCCATCACCTCACCCCATCCGTCGCTTCCTGAGTGTGGGTGAACCAGCACGATTAGCAATTAGTGACCCAGTTTGGCAGCTCTGGTACTCAACTGAAAATGATGCCAATTTCACCCCAAGAGACATGATCGGGAGAGACATCAAACCGCATCGGCACCGACGTGACATTTTATTATGCCGCAGATGACGGTGAGATTAGCTGCGGTGTGAAAGCCACGGTTACCCCTTGCGCCATGACTTTTCATCCAGAAACGCTACTAGAACCTGACGAGTGATGAAGTTGCCTACGCACAAAGCAAATCAAGACTTTTTTTTTTTTTTTTTTTTACACGCACAGTTTAATTCTGAATCGCTGACATCTCTAAATAGTATTTTAAGAAATAGCTGGCGAAAAATCGAACACTCAGAATTTCCTCGAACATGAAATTCAGCCTGTTAGCCAAGACGTGCTCAGTGTCTTTAGTTTTGCTAATGGAAGGCTGTTTGTGTTCAAAATATTTGGCGGAAATCTGGGTCAAACCACATCCAGCCACCTTGGACTTAATATTTCTTGCAAGAATTTCCATGTGGGAGGTTTCAGCCAGTGCAAAGGCAACCGCTATATTCTTGGTGGTCTGGCAGAGACCACAAATTTGGCATTGTAGTGGATGGTTTGGACAAAGATGTAGTCAATGGTTTAAAAAGATCAGGATCTCAAAGGGCAGCATAACACACAAGTGCTATCTGCCCTCTTCTGCATACATGAGCTCACAGATGCCCACGATTGGCTAGTGTTGCTGTGAATGAAAAGGGAGAGAGAGTATGCCATCCCTCTCATCCAGAGAGCACGGCCCTGACTTGAACATCTCCTGATGATGGAGCAAATCCGCTCAGGAGCCTCAGCACAAACATATCTTCACAGTAACGCTGTATTGTCTTTCTCTTCTTTAATAGAATTTGATTAAGGACCAATGACAGCACGTTGGAGGCAAGAGCACAGAAAGAAAAGCTGCTGAAATAGAGACGTTCAGGTAACGAGTGATGTCGTGCTGGGCTCAAGGCTGCTTGCGACCAGTATGAACAGCACACTAAAGATTTCTGTTAGCTATTTCTCCTCACGTTCTGTCACATCATGTTCGGAGTGGATTATGGGGAATACACTGTGTCCTCTCATAAAAGTGTTTCGTACCAGTTTAACTTTACAGACGGAATCCATACCTTACAAAGAATTAGAAGTCGAATCTGTGCTCTGTGCATTGTTCAGTATTACATACTGACGTCCTCAGAGTAACCCAGCTGACTCTTCACGAGCTTTCGTTGCCGAGTTACGAAGAACGTCATAGGCACAGTGTGTCCGTCTGTATTGCATCAATCAACATAATGTGCTAATAGCATAAAATCCATTAGAGGATTGCATCAGAATAGAAATAAGTCAAATCAGGTCTGATACTACGCAGGACTTCCGTACTGGATCAGATCCTATGTTTTCCCCATTTTTTTTTTTTTTTTTACAAGATGGATAAGGAAGACTGCGCTATTATACTGTACACATGCCTAATAAACACTTACCACACAGCAGAGATGAGCAGAGAGATGAGGAGCAACGTTTCCCACAAGCAAACAGTGCTCAGGTTAATAAAAGACTTACTGAACAAAGCGTCCAATTGTGTCTGATCAAAGCACTGAACTGCTGCGGTACTCTCCTTCTCTTTCTCCATCTCAAATACACACAGCCTAATCACTGTGAGAAAATACTCCAACAGGAGCTGTAAAGGATGAGTAAAGTAAAGTTATGACCTTTATAGTGTGGGTGAAATACTTTCAGAGACGGATATACAAAAATGTATATATACACACACACACACACACTACTTATCATTCTAATACAATGAATGCAATGAAATTTATTCAATCCCCATTGCAAATCAGGTTTATTGTCATAATTTACAGACTTTCAGCTGTTTGCAATGAACAAATCAAACAAAAGCAATTGAAATAGTTCAACACAACGAATGCTTCAAGTGGTTTCCCCAAATTCAACTGAAAATGCAACTTATAATGACTTCTCCAGTTTCAAAATTATTCAATCCCTTCATGGCAAGCATCTTTAGTACTTAGTAGAGCACCCTTTTGCTGTTATGACCTGCTGCAAACGAGATGCATAGCCAGACACCAGCTTCTGGCAGCGTTCCTGAGGAATCTTAGCTCGTTCCTCATGAGCAATGGCCTCCAGTTCAGTAATATTCTTGGGTTTGGGTGCTGCAACCGCCTTCTTCAAATCCCACCAGAGATTTTCTATGGGGTTCAAGTCAGGTGACTGATGGCCCTGTAGAATCTTCCAGGACTTCTTCTGCAACCAAGCTTTGGTGGAATTTGAGGTATGCTTGGGATCGTTGTCCTGTTGGAAGGTCCAATGACGCCCAAGCTTCAGCTTCCTCACAGACGACATGACGTTTTCTCCTAGGATTTCCTGATACTTCAATGAATCCATCTTGCCTTCCAGACGCTGCAGGTTTCCAGTGCCAGAGGATGCAAAGCAGCCCCAGAGCATCACCGAGCCACCACCATGCTTGACTGTGGACAGTGTGTTCTTTCTTCATTCTTCTTTCTCCAGACAGACCGCTGATCCATCGTGCCGAAAAGTTCCAGTTTTGTTTCATCGCTCCACAGAACAGAATCCCAAAACTTCTGTGGCTTATTTATATGATTTTGAGCTGACTTTTCTTGCGCTTTTGGGTCAGTATTGCTGTACGACTTGGGAGTTCTGGCATGGAAGCCTTCTGCGTTTAGTACGCGTCACACTGTGCTCCCTGAAACCACAGTGCCTGTTGCCACCAAGTCTTGCTGCAGGTCTTTTGCAGTCACTCGAGGGTTTTTCACAACCTGCCTTCTTAGAAATCTGGTTGCAGCCGTTGACAGCTTCCTTTTTCTTCCCCTAGCCAGTTCAGGGATTTCATGTGTTCCATGAAGCGCACCTGGTGCAACTAATGAAGACCTTGATTGGCTGCATCAAGTGTGCTTGAGACGACACCTGTCTTGTATATTTGTGCTGTTGTGAGGGATTCTGTTCAGGGGGTTGAATAATTTTGAAACTGGAGAAGTCATTACAAGTTGCATTATCAGTTGAATTTGGGGAAACCGCTTGAAGCATTCGTTGTGTTGAACTATTTCAATTGCTTTTGTTTGATTGTTCATTGCAAACAGCTGAAAGTCTGTAAATTTTGACAATAAACCTGATTTGCGATGGGGGTTGAATAATTTTTAGTGCATTTATGGTGCCCCGTGTGAGGATACACCTATATCCTGTACATTTATAGTGTCCTATGTGAGGATACACCTATATCCTGTACATTTATGTGGCCCGTGTGAGGATACACCTATATCCTGCACATTTACGCTGCTCTATGTGAGGATACACATGTATCTCTTACATGTGCTTCCTGTGTGAAGAAACACATATTCCCCTGAAGCACTTCCCAGAAAGGTTGGGGCAGGAACATACAGGGTGGGGCAATGGCTGCACAATGGCTAAGGCTCTGGTTTGCTGGTCATAAGGTCAGAGGTTCAAGGTCCAGCGTTATCAAGCTGCCACTGTTGAGCCCTTGAACAAGACCTCATCATGGCTGATGAATATTTCTCTATACTGTAATGTACATATATGTGACAAATAAAGGCACCTTCTTCAAAAACAATCCAATGCTACTCGGTAATTCTGGCCATTGCATTTGTCATCTTTGGGATCAGCAAGTTGTACGACTTCGAAGTATAGCGCTGGGTGATGAGCAAAAGTTGTATTGATATTGTTATGCCTTTCTTTCAGAGCAAGATTGTGGTCAGCAACAGTTCTGATAGTGTGGTTTAGAGTTGTAAGCAATGACAACAGGCATGAGACAGAGCTTAACACACCTTCAATTAATTGAAGAGTCTGATCTAGGGCTGTTTTTTAGAAATGAAGTGAAACCTGGCAGAATCTCTATATTCAATTAAACACTTTTTCTTAAGGTTAAATATAGCTCAATCATTATTTTTCATCTCTCATTATGAGTTATGATGGTTCATCCCAAAATTACTAACCGTGTGTATTGTCTTGATGTGTGATATTACTGATACTGACTTTGTGGGAAAGGAAAGGTTAGCTTAAACTTCGATGCTCTAACAGGGAGGAGTTTGCTGACACAATTTTAACCCCAAACCGATGGAGCAATAGCACTCCTCCACTCACAAACAATATACTGTGATCATTCTGAAACTGCAGCCACAACCAGAAGCACTTCCGCAAGCGTGTTGATAAATAAGAGCTCCTGGGTGAGAAGTGATTATGCCATACACCCAAACCGCAGAAAAAACGCTAGTCTCTCAAATCGCACCTGAGGCCAGAAATAGACTGGATCCGACCGAATCTTACCGCCATGCGTTACGTAAATCTCTTTCGGAAGAGTACAGAACGGAGAGCAAGAGAGAAAAGAATGCAGGTATACTTACATTTTAATGTTCTCATGGTACTGCTTGGTATCGGACGGCTGGTTATACAGTGGCTGTGATGGGGGGGAGAGAGGGAGAGAGAGAGAGAGAGATGAAAGGGGTACGGTTTCAGTTTCAGAGACACAACACCCATCTCTATTTCTGTCCATATTTCAATCCGAGGTAAATCTGTGAGCATCAAACAAAGAAAATGACTGGAGGGAGCTTTTATATTGGACTGGAGTGGACTCGGTGGAAACGCTACACCTACGGTTACCAAACAACGCCGTGTTAAATTCAAGAGAACAGGGGAGTGGTTTCTGATGAGGAATTGAACTGAAAATTGAAACTTATGGTGTTAACCTCAAGACATCAGTTGAAAGGGGGAACTGGAGGACTTTGCAAGGAAATCCCCCCCCCCCCTCCCCGTGGTATCCTCAATTAACCTTCCGACAATGAGCTGGCTAGGAAACAGTGTGGTCTACTGTTCTACAGATGATGATCAAATTCTGTTGAGTAATGCACTTTAAACATTAACACGAAATAGGGGGAAGCATGGATGAATGGTGAAAGGCATGCCTTAATACTTTGTGTGCAAATTAAACACATCCGGATAATAAGTTGCTCCAGTGAGCAATACCAGCAAATATTTTATTTCAAAAAAATAATATATATATATATATATATATATATATATATATATATATATATATATATATAAAATTTTGCTTTCAAAATAATGAAATTAAATGAAATTAATTACGAAATTTAAAAAAAAAAAAAAACGTAAAGAGCAGTAAACAGTAGTAAATGAAACAAAGTCAATATTTGGTTTGACAAAAAAATAAAAATAGTAGCCCCCGGTACAATTAGTGCAGTTTTATAAGGAAATGAGCTGGTAAGTTTTATTGAGCATCTTGCAGAACCAGCCACAGTTCTTCTGGACACTTTGACTTTCACACTCGCTTCTTATTTTTTGCAGCAAAACCCAGCAGCCTTCATTGTGTTTTTTTGGTCTGAAAAGTGTCTCTTACGTAATACGCTGCTTTCTTTAATGACGTACAAACATTTAATTTTGTGTAACATTTAATTTTGTGCTAGAAAACTAATGTTTGGGAATCTAAAATGTTTTTTTGTACTGACTTGATCATGCAGAAGTCATAAAATAAAAAAATCTATAACAAAGTTCATTCAGTTATTATTATTAATTTTATTTTACCGAAATTTTAATATGAACTAAATTTTAACCGGTATCTGAAGTTAGAATTTTAACTGAATTTTAAATAGCGTTTGAAGTTCAAATTTCTAACTAAATTTTAACTGACGCTTGAAGTTCGAAGGTTAGCTGAATTTTAACTGATGCTTGAAGTACGTTTATCTGACGTTTAAAGTTTGAATTCTAACTGACTTCTAACTACATCCACATTAATCCGGATAGACCTGAAAACTACGCTCTCCGTCTACGCTGGCGTTTTCAAACGGTTTCCAAAAAAATTGCTCGTCCACACTGGAACGTCTGAAAACGCTCACGTCCCTATTCTGCTCATGCGTAAAAACGTAACAAGCTTTGGCCTGCGTCTCTTCAGTCATGACGTGGTCCGCCGCCGAATAGCAATTGCGAGTGAACATTCCGTACAGAAGACAAGGACACAAAAGAGAGGGATGCAGAAAGATGACGGGAGAGGGAGAGACTGAAGAAAGAGATGTGAGAGAGAAAGAGGGTGAGAGATACAGACAGAAAGAGAGAGAGAGAGACTGTAAAATATAGGTAGAAAGATGAAAGGAGAAGAAAGAGATGCTGTGAAAGAAAGGTAGAAATATTAAGGGACAGAGAAAGAGAGATGGGGAAAGAGAGAGAGAGAGAGGAGAGAGAGAGAGAGAGAGAGGGAGGATGATGAAAGAGAAACAAACAGAAAGTGAGATGAGCTGCAGACTCACCAGTTCCACTCGGGGTCCCAGTCCCTCTAGGATACGATGAGCCTCCTCTGCTTTTTTCTATTCAGGAAACACACACATACACACATCAATGGTCTACAGTCACCATGGCAACGCACACCTCTCGTTCACCCTGGCGCTTGCTCATAAACAACGTAACATTAACAGAGCTTAGTGACACCGCACACCTCAGCACCCTCACTTTCTCTTTCTGTGTGTGTGTGTGTGTGCACGCGTGTGTGTGTG
>CM042549.1:3185000-3235000 GCA_023630585.1 Cranoglanis bouderius
AGACGCCACACCAAAAATGTAACTTTTGTGTCTTTTAGTATGAATATGTCAGACTGAAGGTCATCTATAAGCTAGTGAGCTCCAAAACAATGACAGAATTCGCATTTAGAAGAGACACGCATTCAAATTGTACAGTCTCTCTCTACCACCAATACGGATCATCGGTTTTGATGACATCATTCTGCACTTCGGCTTCTCGTCAGATTTCCTGTCCAATCAAATGCTCTCTGGAATCTGAAGTGTCCCGCCCCAAACATTATAAAAAGCGGTCTGCCGAAGTTGTTGAGGGGGAGGAGTCTGTCCCGCCCGGACTTCCTCTTTCAGTGGAAATTACGTCAACACATCGAATAACGCTGCACGTTTCAAGGCACTTCACGGGGACTTTAAGCGCGGAGCTGCAATTTTAAGCGTTCTCCCGATCGGTGCGAGGTCGTGAGTTCAAATCCTGACGATGCCACAACCGTCCATGGTCCAGGAGTCCAAGAGAACAAAACTGGTTGTGATCTCAGTGTGGGAGGGGTATACGCTGTCTCCCCTGTCAATCATGGCGACACCAAACAAACAATCTGTGAGCTCATGTATGCGGAAGAGGGCGGATAGCGCTTTCCTTCAAGTGTGTTATGCTGCACGGACAGCTGGCTTCACGTGTCTCGGCGGAAGCACGTGTTCACACCTTCGCCCTCCCCGGTTGGTTGCTGTTGTATGATAGGTGAGACAGCGGAAAGGAGAAAAAAAATGGTTCGAAGATTCAGTACGTGATTTTGTACAAAATAATTGCGATAAAAATTTTTTTTTTTTAAAAACAACACAATAGGTCAGTAAAGCGTAAAAGTATTTAACCACGGCATTGATATTATAATCACCGTACCGCACACACCGCCCAGCCCGAGTACCAGCGAAGCTCCTTAACCTTCATCAGCCCTGCTCGAGTGAAGTGTAAATCGCCTTGGATAAAAATATCACGCCAAACTTGAAGATTAACCAAACAGACTGGTTGGTCAGCAGAGAGTCGTAAGATGGTGGAGGTGAACTTTGAGGAGACACTGAGCAGGTTTTACAGATCAGAGGTGAAATCGAAAATAAATATAATACAATATAACATAAGTTAATATAATATATTATATAATATAATATAAATAACTCTCTCTCTCTCGGGCAGAGATGGTGTTGTATTTAGCAGTGGAGTTCCCGGTCTGTCTGCCCGCATTATCTGGAGAAAAATCGGTGCCAGTGTGTGAGTGAGTGAGTGAGTGAGTGAGTGAGTGAGTGAGTGAGTGAATGTGTGTGTGAATGTGTGTGTGTGAGTGGTGGCTCTTACATAACGCTTATTCAAGGATCTGAAACTGTGTGTCACTCTGAATAAGAGACGGAAGAGTAAACGAGGGCTGAGGAGAGCTTGCACACACACACACACACACACACACACACAATAAACGGCTTCAATACTGAATTTCTCTGAGAGCGATACAGTCTCGTTCACGCTCCACTTGAAGTCTCAAGGATAAAATCGGTACAAAAAGGAAAACCGTCTAGAAATATTCTATATTCTCCATCATCTGAATGGTGTGAACGGTGGACTCTAAAGTCATGGATACACTACACTACTAACACATTATATAAACACCAAGCTCACGCCACATTCCCCACCCATCACACGTACTTTACTCTCCCATTCCCACTAAAACAAACACGTGAGAGATGCGTGTGTGGTTTTCCCTGTGCGCTTTTGGTGGAGGTATATATATTTTTTGACTTGACTTGACATTGTACAGGCACTCCATCGAGGGGCTCCAATTCAGCTGTGAATATCCGACTCCCCCCCACCCCCATCCTGTTTAGATTTGAACTGATTTTGGAGCGTACACTGACAGCTTACATTACAGTCTGCTTAAAAAATGCTTCTTTTTTTTTTTTATAATCCACAATGTTTAACTTCGTGAAACCTGATCAGGGACACGCATTTTTTCAGGTTTCTTTTCTCCAACCCTCGGACTCGGACTAGGGACGGGACGGATTAGCAGGTCTCCCGCGGGCGTGCAATTTCCAGCAGTCCGATTATACGGCGGTAGCTATACGTAGCTTTTATACAATTTAAAATAACGTGATAATCGGTGCGAAAATCTGCAGTTTGGTTTACACGCTCAGCTTTGTTCTCATATTAGTCGAAAAAAAATAAATAAATAAATAAAATCAAGCTGACTGTACTAGCTACATGCATTCACTACTCCAAGCTTGATTTTGCTTAGTAATGTCTCTATAAAAAAGACACACCCTATTCGGATTGGATTAGTTTATCAGTCTGTAACACGTTTTATTACACGTCTCCTCAATGGGGGGGAAAAAAAAAAAAAAAAAAAAAGTTTACGAAAATCTTTTCTACGAAGCCGGATATTTGAGTCACCTGGTCATGTGACGTTTAAGGAACTGGCAGTGAACATTTGTAGTCATTATTTATAGAAAAATAAGGTAGCGCTTTATACCTGTAGCTGCCGTTATAATGGCTGTTTTAATCAGCCTGCGTGTTCTCGCTTTTCTTGAGGACTTTATTTTCTTTCCCCTCCTGAAAATGTTTTCCCAGGTAGTGTGTGTAGTCGAGGGTTTACCGCCCAGACCGAGGACATGGTCGAGTGACTCTTCTAAAGTTGCCATTTTTTCGTTTTCGTGTTTAATATCTGATGGGGTGTCAATGACGTGTGCGCTTCCTGACTAAATACAGGAAGTAGCAGTGGTCAACCATCTTTAACCCCGAGACGAGGTGACAACCGCATAGAAACAAATTATTACTTGCAGGACGTGTAACCGGACAGGGCAGAAATATCTTATGATACTTGAAGACATTTTTACGATACACGATATCCATATACAGTTTACAATATCCACAAAAATATACTGACATGAAAAGAAGTTTTTTTTTTAATTTTAAAAAATAATTCTAATACTTAAAAATAAAAGGTCAGTCTGTACAGGATTTCTGGGAGTTTTTTTTGTGATTGTTGCGGCCAAAAAATGCTCGATTTTTCTGCAGCTGTTTTTGCGGAAAACTACTTGAATCGGTGAACTGAACTGGCCCAATTCTGCGGTAATTTTGAAAAACTGCAAGCCCCTCAGAATATTGCAGAGTTCGCGCTCGATTTTGCGTGAAGTCCTGCGATCGTGAAATCCTGGCGGGACTGGCAAAAATTACATTTTACAATCGTATCGTACAAAAAAAATATATATAAATATATATATAAAAAAAAATATATATATATATATATATATATATATATATATATATATATATATATATATATATATATATATATATATATATATATATATGCGCACAATTGTTAAGGTTACAAGGTTAAGGTACAAAACCAGATCAGCTGCTTCCAATCAGAGTTCATCACTGCTATTAAAAAACGTTACGTTCGATATTTTGGAAAAGTGTATCGTGACATCATCGATCACAATATCCATAATATATCGTCGTATCGTCCAGCCCTGAAATGATCAGACGAGCGGCGAGTTTGGAGGAGGAGGGAGGAGAGGAAGACGGAGAAAAACACCGACGTGACCGATCTGGACGGGAATAAAAATCGCAGAGGTGCGTGTCTGATTTACAGCGTCGTACCTCATTTGTGTAGAAGTGAGAAAATCGCAGTACAATTATTCGCTTGTTGTAACTGTCGCTCCGTGTCGTGTGTGTGCGCGCGTTACGTGGAAGATAAACGGTCACTTGTTGCTTTGTCGCTCGCTAGTGTGGATAACCTGGATTCTATCAAATGATGAATTGTGTACGTGTGTGTGTGTGTGTGTGTGGTCACCTCTCGTTCCCGGGCTGAAACTCCGACAGCAGGGACGGTCTGCGGCGATGAGACTGGGCCAGAGCTCCATGGGAGAGATGGGAACCGAAGTCCCGAGCGTGGTAGTCCACTATACCAACATCCTGCTCAACACACACACACACACACACACACACACACACACACACACACACACACACACACAAGAATTACGCTCATGTACATTTTGAATCAGATTAGCTCTCTAGAAACACTTTTCAAATTTTACATACTGCACCTTTAACATTTAAAGTAACCATATGCATCATGTCCTGTTACAGGAAAATCATCAACAACAGGCTGGTGTGATGAAGCCTAGAATCACTGTTAACACCCTGCAGTGGAATATCTTCCTGTGACAGCACGTCCTGAAGTGTTTTATTCCTATTACGCCACAGCAAATAATGACAGACTGTACGTTTTATCCGTTTAAACCTTCTGACCAATCGGAATCGAGAACTCAACAGCGCTGGGGTATAAATTGTTTTAAAGGGGGTGTTTTGTTGTTGTTGTTTTAAAAAATACCAGTGTCCTGATACCGTTAGTCTTCTTAGCTGGATAATTAAATCAGATATCATGATATGATACGTTATACAGTTATACAATGCCTTCAAACCAGTGTTCAGATTATACAGGGGAAGAGAACAAGCTGAGGGGAGACAGGAAAAGACTAACAACAGTCGGCCGTCTGTCAGCGCAACCCCGGACCCTGACGGAGAAAAGCGCCGAGGAACAAAGACGCCGATGTTCCTGAATCGACCTCGTGACCACTGCTGAGAGAAAGGAGCGCTGCGTCTCTTCTTTATTAACGATGACACTGTTACCAGATTTCATTTTCATTTATATTAATGATAATACAGGTCAGTTAGAAAGTTAGCTCGATTTTACTAGCTAGTACTGGTAAGCTAGTGTGTTGCTACGGTTACAGCGCGCGTCACATGAGGCGCTTTTTCTTGAAGAGCCTTTCTCAGATTAGAAAAAAAAATGATCCAGCACAATATATACGGTTGTACGCAAATGTTTTGGCACCCTCTCCCCCGTGAAATCGTAAATTTTTTTACGAGACACACAAGATCGAATGGTATTCGCTGCATGTGAATATTACGGCTTGAGATCGCTTCTTGTATGAAGAGAGTCTTCTAGCTCGGAGATGTATCCTCGGGCCGTGTTGCAGGTTTCAGATCTACACACAGATCTCCAAGGATGTTGAAGTCGGCAGACTGTGTTATATTTGTTGAATCCATCCTTCCATCTACCTGTGGATTTACATGATAACTGTACTTACTTTTGCACACGTCTTTATTTGTTTTGTTTTGGGTTTTTTTAAGCTTAAGATCAAACATTTTGTTTACACTGCTTGAAGCTGATGTGTGCGTACTTCTTATATAAATACCTGATTGGGTCAGGGGTGCGCAAACTTTTGCATACAACCGCAGGTGGCGTTTGTAAACTTTCGAATAGAAAACAGACGTAGGTGGTGTGAATGCTCTCATTAGCCGGTTCAAACAGGATGTGTGAGACCACGGATGTGTCTAATCATAGACGATTGCGCGTGTGTGGTTGAGACAGACAGACAGACAGACAGACAGACACAGAGAGAGAGAGAGAGAGAGAGAGAGTGAGTGTATATATATACCGTGTGGGTGCGGGCTATCTGCAGAGGAAGGCCAGCTGCGCTTGGCAGGTGTCTGGCTTCCACGGCTCTCCGGCTCTGAGGCACCGGTTGCGGGTGAGAGGACATGCTGACGACGAGACTTCCTCTACGCACAGGAAGTGGGCGTGGCTGCTCTACGCACGCTGGCCATTCCTCGGAACCGAGTCCTGACAGTCAACGACAACCTGGAGGAAGAAGAGCAAACAGATGAGACGGATAGGAATCGCCGCTCCAGTCAACGACGACAAATAAATAAATAAACAAACAAACAAACAAACAAATAAATAAGTCTTTAGAAACAAGACGACGAGAACGGGGGTAAAAACACAAAACACTGATGAAAGAATGCTTAAATTGTAACGTCTTCCAAATCCAATGTATTTTTTAGATCAGAGTTAACGAATCGGAGTGAAATCGATACTTTTGATTCGTTCACAATGCACAAAAAAAAAGTCAGATAAATAAACAAAAAAGAGGACAAAATGTTGTGTGTGGTGTGTAGAGTTAAAAACATCTTCGTTAGTCTTAAATATGGTGAAGGAAAAAAGTGCCAAGTGTGTGCAGGAATCACAAAAATCACCAGAGCACAGAGGAACACGCCGAGTCAGCGCTAAATAAACGAATCGATAATTCTTCAACTGAAGCTTCGTGAGATTATTTTCTCTTTTTTTGTCGCAGTCAAAATCCCCAGAAATCTCCGTTCTGACATTTCTGTTACAGTGCTGTCGTTCGGAGCAGTTTAGCAGCTCGCATCTCCAAAAATAAATAAATAAATAAATGCTGCACGGCATGTTTGATTCAATCGAGTCGAATCGGAGTCGAATCACTGAAGAGAACGCACCAGGGTTCGAATCAAAGGAACATCACATTACTCTGGCACACTGATTCATTGCCTTGCTTTACTCAGCTATGTGTATCAAGCTCTCCAGAGATGGTTTCTGAAGCCTTCAAAGCCAAACACACTCACACACACACACTCACACTCACACACACACATCAAATAATCTTTCACCACATAAAGAGATACGATAGATTCTTCTCATCTCAGCGCCAATATTCTGCAGAAACGTGTCAGGGTTGAGGTTAAAAGAAAACAGAAAAAGTGCAAGAGTCAGCACATTTCTACATGCTATAAATACACAGGTTTGAAGGAACTTCAGCAAACACACGCACGCACGCACGCACGCACACACACAGCAGATCTGGCTGAGCTAAACAGATTTAACGCACCGTCGTTGGACCGCAGAACAAAGAAAAAGAGCTTGTGTGTTTTTATTATCAGTCCAGCTCAGGCCAACGTCACGAGTTGGAAAATAAACGATTATTCTGCGATACATTAACGCAATAAAGCCAATTAATAATACATGATCAGGAACGATAACAACAACAGCAACAACAACAACAACAACAACAGCAACACCACCACCCCCTTCCTGGTTCAGCTCAGCACTATAGGATTAATGTTCTCGCTGTGTTCGTGTAATAAACCGAGCGAGCTGAACATATCAGTGGAAAATCTGACTCTGTATCGAACAGAGGACAGGAAGCTGGGGGAGTTTCCAATCTGCACATTTATACAATCTGGATTTCTTGGTTAGAGTAAAGTGTAGGTGTTTAATTCTGTCTAATAACTGAACACACTTACAGATCTTTTCTAACGTTTCTCTTATTTTATGTCGAACACGTCAACGTGTTGTCTTCCTCTCAGATAGAAATCAAGTCCGACAGACAGAAATGAGGAGAGACAGACGGGCAGAGAGACAGTCAGACAATCAGTTAGTCAGTGAGACAGTAAAAGAGTCAGACAGTCAGTTAGACAGTCAGCCAGTCAACCAAACAGACAAACACAGTCAGTTAGACAGTCAGTTAGACAGTCAGTTAGACAGTCAGTTAGACAGTCAGTTAGACAGTCAGTCAGTAAGACAAACAGACAGTCAGTAAGTCAAACAGTCAGAGAGACAGTCAGAGAGACAGCCAGTCAGTCAGTAAGTCCGACAGTCAGTAAGTCCGACAGTCAGTAAGTCCGACAGTCAGTAAGTCCGACAGTCAGTAAGTCCGACAGTCAGAGAGACAAACAGTCAGACAATCAGCAAGACAGTAAACGAGACAGTCGTTACAGGCGGCTAGGAAGTCAGACAGACAGACAGTCAGAGAGACAGTCAGTCAAACAGTCAAGTCAGTCAGTCAGAGAGACAGACATATAATCAATCGGACAGTCAAAGAGACAGACAGATATTCAATCAGACAGTACAGAGAAAGACCAACAGTCAGACAAAAAGACAGACGGTCTGTCTGAGTAACTGTCTGTCTCTCTGACTAACAGTCAAGACAGACAAACAGATCATTCAGACAGTCAGAGAGACAGATATCCAAACAGAATGATACCAGCGAACACCAAATAGAAACTGTCTGACTGACTGTCTCTGTTGGACAGTTCTGAGAAACAGGCAGAGAGACAGTAAGCCAGACAGAGAGGCAGTGAGACAGAAAAACAGACAGACAGTCAGTCAGTCAGTCAAATGGTCTGATGATCGATAAATACACTAAATAATAAATAACGCTAATAAACTGATAAAAGCTAAAGAAAAAGACTAGTTGGAAATATACTTGATCAACAGACAGACGACCAGACAGACAGACAGAGACAGACAGACAGACAGACAGACATTTAAACAGAAACTGTAGATCTCTCAGATCGCCTAGTTTTATTATCTGTGAGATCTTCAGCTGAATTTCACTTCGCACTCTTTTTATTCTTTAAACTCGCTGCTCTGTAACGTGGAAGATAAAGAGCTCCAGAGAGAACCTTTATCTGAGGAGGAATCACACGGGTTTTTTTTTTTTTTTACAGCAGGAGATAGATGGAGGCTTAGATGAGCAGAAACAGTGTTTGTAGTGCAGTCTCACACTCCACATCGAACGGAGAGAGGAAGAGACGGACGGGGGTTAAAAAAAAAAAAAAACGACTCAAGCGCTTACAGACTAAAAGAAATCCTGTGGAATGAGAGGAAGGTAGAAGAACGTGTGTGTGTGTGTGTGTGTGTGTGTGTGTGTGTGTGAGAGAGAGGAGAGGGGGTGGGGTGGGGGACATTCTTTTATTATGGATTAATGCTCTGGTTACCATGGATGATGGAAGAATGAGAAAGAGAGAGGTGGATTAAATTCACTCAAAAGGCCCAAAGACAAAGTACTGCTGTGGAATGAGAGAGAGGAAGAAAGAGAGAGAGAGAGAGAGAGAGAGAGAGAGAGAGAGAATAAACACAGACAGGAGGGGAAACACATGCCCTGGCACGGATACAAACACCCACAGGCGAGAGCACTTGGCCGCCTGCCAGCAGCACGGATGAACTCATTCACCCGTCTCTCTCTCTCTCTCCATCCTTCCCCCTAACTCCTCTCCCCCTCTCCCTCTTTCCCTCTCTCCACCTCTCCCCCCTCCCCCTCTAGCCTGACTCACTTTCTCTTTCACAGCTCCGGTACACAAGCGGTATAGTAACAACTAACAAAATGTTTTAAATACCACAAAACTGTCAGTAACGTGCAGCAGAGGTTTGGGAATAAATTAACAAAAAATAAAACAATGTAAACCCTGTTAAAAAAGTTTTTGTGATTCAATAATCAATCATTTTTATTTTGTTTTTGTCATCTTCATCAGTTCAGTGTAGCAAGCAGTTTGGGATGCCTGTGTCCTTTTTTGTCCGGCGTGGGCAATTTTATCTCGTCTACAGTCCGGCGTGGGCAATTTTATCTCGTCTGCAGGTCGGCGTGGGCAATTTTATCTCGTCTGCAGGTCGGCGTGGGCAATTTTATCTCGTCTGCAGGTCGGCGTGGACAATTTTTATCTCGTCTGCAGTCCGGCGTGGACAATTTTTATCTCGTCTGCAGTCCGGCGTGGGCAATTTTTATCTCGTCTGCAGTCCGGCGTGGGCAATTTTTATCTCGTCTGCAGTCCGGCGTGGGCAATTTTATCTCGTCTACAGTCCAGCGTGGGCAATTTTATCTCGTCTACAGTCCGGCGTGGGCAATTGTATCTCGTCTACAGTCCGGCGTGGGCAATTGTATCTCGTCTGCAGTCCGGCGTGGGCAATTTTATCTCGTCTGCAGTCCAGCGTGGACAATTTTTATCTCGTTTGCAGGTCGGATTGGACCATTTTTATCTCGTTTACAGGTCGGAGTGGGCAATTTTATCTCATCTACTGTCCAGAGTGGGCAATTTTATCTCGTTTACTGTCCGGCGTGGGCAGTTTTATCTCGTCTACAGGTCGGCGTGAACAATTTTTATCTCGTTTACAGTTGGGCGTGGGCAATTTTTTTTATCTTGTCTACTGTTTGGTATGGATACTTTTATCTTGTTTTTTGCTTGGCATGATACGTTTTGTTTATGTCATTTATTGTTTGGTATGAATAATTTTGTGGGCATAGTTAATTTTTTTTTTGGAGTGCCTTTCTCTCATTTATTATTTGGCACAGATATTTTTTTCCCCCCTCTATCTCGTTTATTGTTCTGTGTGGGTAATTTTGGTTAGCTCGGTCTTCTTGTTCATTTGACCTGGCAATTTTTTATACCCTTTCACCTTGTTTGTTGACCAGAGTGGGTATTTTTTGTGCATCTTTTATGGACAGTTTCTGTCATTCCCTGTTTTTGGTTTGTTTGTTTGTTGTTGTTTTACAAGGATTCTACAGGGCAAAACGAGCAGTAACAAAAACACTTGCTAAACAAATTTGATAACAAGGAAAGGCATTATAAAATATTCGTATCGTTTCAATCACTTCATCTTGAGAATTTCTCAAATCGGATGTGGTGCTCTACACAAACCTCTCAGCAGATCCATCTTTATGGGATCATTTACGTTACTTCGAGCTTTCATGTGGTGTTCACTCGCTCTCTATCTTTCCTCCCCCCCAAAGACCATCAAGCACTTTTGAGATCTCGCTCCATCTTGTGCTCGTGTTTCATCTCGCTTCCCACACACACACACACACACACACACACACACACACACACACACACGACTGTATCTCCATTACCATCACCCATATTTCAACCTCACACACTCCTCTTCAATTAAAAACTGACAGCCGCCTTCTCCCATACCCACACATGCGCACACACACACACACACACACCAAGAGAAAAGCAGGCTCTTTTATTGGGAACGATTCCTGCATCCTTCACCGTCTCGACGTTTTGCAGCCCAGATCCTAATCAGCGAGCTAATTATGTGAAAAACCACACAGTGCACAACACTGAGAGAACAAAAAAAAAAAAGAAACCGATGCACTTGAGCTAATGAGCTGAGATTAGCGCTCTCTCTCTCTCGCTCGCTCTCTCTCTGCACACTTACGTAAGTGACAATAAAATTAAATACGCTATTGGGTGATTTAAAGCTCCAGTCAGAAGCCTAGCGGCGGTGAGTTTATAAACTGCGACTGGAAGCAGGGCCGCGTTGCAGTGTTTAAAGCAGCGTGAGCATGAAAACGTCTCGCAAAACATCGCCACTTGTTAGCAGGAGCTTGCGCCATTAACAAACAGATATATACTGAAGACGCGATTAATTCAGCTGAGTGTTTAATACGCAACAATTTAGGACTAAAGATCCAGGAATAGAATTTTTTTTGTAGACCAAACAAACGCCAATCAGCTGTAAATAACCTTCATGTCAGAGCCAAGTTACACTAAGCATGATAGTTTCATCAAATGGTAAAGGACGTCCAGGTGCCACCTACAGGTCTATTAGGTGAAGCGCAGGCTGTTCGGTCAAGAACTCGCAAAATCTCAAATGGCCTTTATTACGTTACCACTTTTTATAATTACGCAATAATAGTAAAAGATAACTATAATAACAAGACGACGTATATAAAAACATGTTAACTTTTCTCTGGCCCTTTATTTCGGCTTTCAAGGCTCTGCCAGCTGAAAAGCTTCCCGATCTCTGTGTTATCGGCTCGGACGGTGTCATCGTCTCGAGTTGAGAATCTGTGGAAAGGAATCGCGTGTTCTGACAAAGAAACAGTCGAGGAGGGAAAACCGGAAAACCGCATCAGGAACAGATTCCGGTCCTAACTCATCCTCCTTTCATGGGGCGCCATTACTTTTGTCCTCACTGAACTAGTCAGCTAGTCTTATAGATATGGGTTAATCATTTTGTGATCGTTAAATAAATATACGATTTTAACACGACAGAGTTAAAAAAAATGGTTCTGGTTGCTAAGCAACAATCAAAACATTAGCATATTCTACGTACAGAACGATGGCTCAAGTTTAAAACCTGGTTGAATTCTTCGATCCGATTGGTCAGACGGTGTGGATTATTACCGAGTAACAGCACCGTTCGGAAAGTAAACGATACGTTCATATTAAACACGCTCGTCCTGATATGTTATCGTTTCTATAGTAAAAGCAGGTCATACGCAGGGACTTGTACGACGGACGTGCCGCATAATCTAAGACTAATAGCAAACAGATTGTTTTTTTTTTTTTTTAAACGAAGAAAAACATTATTGTTGATGCAGTGACTTTTTTTCTTTTTTTTCCCCCCTTGCAAAGAGATGTTGATTGAACATTTTATGGAAGGAGTCTCTAGTGTCATCGCTTTGTAACGGTCACGCTGCTTTGGAAAGTTTCCCGGAGTTTACGCTTTCCAGTTTCTCTGTAAAATGACTAGCTGCGTTTTTTGGACAGAGCGAGAAAAGGACATACTGGTGAGTAGAGGTCAACTGATTGACCGGTTTTGCCGGCAAAAATACACGCAGATAGTTTTTCCCGGTTGCATCCGCCGTCATTACACAGTACGAGAGCGGCCTCTAGAGGCAAAGTAAACAACTATCACTGACTAATTTTGTTGTGTTATTTGACATGTTTTTTTAATTCATTCTGGATGTCTGTTTTTATTTGGAGTGTTACTTTTTGGTTCGGTTTGGATGGATCTCTTATTTACTTTATTTTTTAAGCAAAAAAAAAAAAAAAAAAAAAAAAGTTATCCAATATCAACTGGGCCAGTGTGAAAATGTATTTGTCCCCGTAGTTACTAATTCCCCAAATCTATGAAACTGCATTCACAATGGGGTTCAGCTGTACTAGACACAACCAGCCCTGATTACTGCAAACCCTGTTCAATCACATCAACACTTAAATAGAAGTTTTTCAACAGAATGAAGTTGGTTAAAAGGTCTTACCCAGTAACACGCTATGCCAAAGTTGGAAGAAATTCCAGAAACGATGAGGAAGAAGGTGATTGAAATACATCAGTCTGGGAAGGGTTACAAAGCTATTTTAAAGGCTCTGGGACTCCAAAGGACCTTCAGCAATATTTTACTCTGGGTGCCGTGTGTAATGTTTGCCAAGTCGAACGCACACTGATCGATTTTATTTCATATTAAAGAAAAATATTGTGACAGCGGGCGAGAGCGTGTGAGATTAGCGGAAGGGGGCGGGGTTTGCTGCTCCTTCTCTTTTTACTCGTACTGGCGCGCTGCCATGTTTTTTCGCCGAGCTATTACGCAAAACACGTAAAGATCTGCACTTCTTGTAACGGAATAAAGTAAGAGAGAAGTGATAAAGTAAGCAGGGTAAAGGATGAGTAAACCGCTACACCGCACAAGCCTACCCTCGTGTTTCACGCTCTAGAACCCGCCTCTCGGTTCCTCGACCACACAGCCGCTTACGCAATTACAACACATCCATCCACCAAACATCACTCCAGCTCCAAACACGCTAATAATAAACAGCCAGTGGGAAAATGACTCTGGATCGTGTTTGGCTCACTCAGCTCTCTCTCCAACACACACACACACACACACACACACTTACTTAAGGGATCTTTCAGTGAACATGTGATGAGCAGATCTGAGAGAGAAACAGCGCTGTCACAGCACTACAGCCTTTCATTCATCAGCCTCGAGCCTGCCAAATGGCCCAGTAACATTCCAGCTCTCACACACACACACACACACACACACACACACACACACACACACACACACACAGACACACACAGACACACACACACACTTCCTGAAAGATCATGATTCTCTAAAGAATTCGTTGGCTATATTCATCTGTCAGTAAGTTTTAATACAGTACCATTAACCATGCATCCTGCTTACTGCACACACACACACACACACACACACACACACACACACACACACACACACACACACACACACACAGAGAGCTATAACTGGAAGCACAGTTAATTCTTACCATACTTCCAGTTGGTCAACACTGTTGGCAAAGTTCTCCACAGTGTGTGTGTGTGTGTGTGCGCGCATATGCGCACTCTCTCGCTCTCACTTTCCACCATTGTTCTGCTGAGCTTTGACCCCTGGAGGTCACTCAAGGTCAAAGGTCAGAGCAGTTGTCTGGCCTGCTGACATCGCTCTCTTTCTCCGCGTACAAATACTGCACACACACACACACACACACACACACACACACACACACACACAGACAAAATGGAGCTCCAAACTGATAAACCATTACAGAGACAAAAAAATGCAACCTCTCCAAGTTTACACTTACATCACACACACACACACACACACAATGCCACAGGACAGGATGAGGAATGTAAGACTATCCACACACACGCACACACACACACAGAGTCATGTGTGTTGCATAACAGCGCTGTGAATGACTCGTCACTCAGCAGAGGATAATCTGCATTATTAATCCTCTCGTCTTGCTCACACACAACCGCTCAGTGTGTGTGTGTGTGTGTGTGTGGGTGTGTGTGGGTGTGTGTGGGTGTGTGTGTGGGTGTGTGTGTGGGTGTGTGTGTGTTGGGTTTCCATTTGAAATGTTTCACAATTTTAAATCTCATTTCTGGGGGGGAAAAAAAAGCGAAACAATTGCCAGTGATGTGAAAAAATCCTTAAGATGTCCTAAAACCGCTTACGGAAAAAAGAACGAGTCAGGATAAAATTTCGATTTATAAGGCAGCAGTTCAATATTTGTAGTTATTCAGAGGAAAAAGAAGAAGAAAATGGAGGGAGAAGAAGAAAAGGAGCATGAACAGAGGTGGAGAAAATATTATGAGCCGCGTGAACGTCTCGGACGTCTCCGATTTTCCGCGTATTCCTGAGGGACACCTGTTAAACTGTTAAACACGTGGGGCGTCTGAGACACAGCAGCATTCGTCTCCTCCTTTAAACACCACACACACACACACACACACACACACACACACACACACACACACACACACACACACGCGCGAGGTTCCTCTGCCAGTCCTCGGCAGCTCGGAGCGGCTTCGATAAACGTGTGTGCAGTAAAAGGCGAAGTCGTCTCGGCCCCTCTGTGAGCCGCTCTGCTTCAGACGGTTATTTTTCAGCCTCAGCCGAGCAGAAAATGAGATTCCACCACTCGTGACCTTCGACCCCCCCACTTAGCGGCATGGAATTTCCTTTAGAGCCAAGGAGAGGCTTCCTACAGGCTCGGTCTCTCTCACTGCTCAATCGCGTGCGTACACGTACACACACACACACGGTGGTGGAGAAGGGTGTACAGATGAAAACAATGTTGCAGCTCCGTGTGTTTAATCCTGTTCTTCTGCAGAACCTTCAGGGTTTATGAGGAAAAACCAAGGCTGCAGTTGGTATCTGAGGCTCCGTCCCAAATAATCTAAATCCTGCCCAGTTAGGGTTCTTTTGGTGATGAGGATTTAAACCACAGTGCTGATGAATTCTCAAATCTGACTGGTCAGAAGGTGTTGATTAATTTTCTATAACAACAGATCTGAGAGTAGTGCAGGTTCACAGATCAGAGAGAGAGAGAGAGAGAGAGAGAGAGAGAGAGAGAGAGAGAGAGAGAGAGAGAGAGAGAGAGAGAGAGAGAGACACAAGAGGCTGTGGCTCCCACTGCAGCCTGGATGTGATGGAGACAGAGCTGCATTTTCTCACACAATGCCCCAAATACCAGATCATCAGAAATCACTATTACCCTGAAATAAATAATACATTCCCCGAATTCAGTACATGCTCCCCAATTCAAAAACAAACCCCCACCCACCCTAACCCCACCAACCATCACAAACCCCCACCCACCCTAAGCCCGCCCACCATCACAAACCCCCACCCACCCCAACCCCGCCTACCATCACAAACACACACACACCTTAACCCCAACCCTGCCTACCATCACAAACACCCACCCACCCTAACCCCACCAACCATCACAAACACCCACCCACCCTAACCCCACCAACCATCACAAACACCCACCCACCCTAACCCCGCCCACCATCACAAACACCCACCCACCCTAACCCCGCCCACCATCACAAACACCCACCCACCCTAACCCCGCCCACCATCACAAACACCCACCCACCCTAACCCCGCCCACCATCACAAACACCCACCCACCCTAACCCCGCCCACCATCACAAACACCCACCCACCCTAACCCCGCCCACCATCACAAACACCCACACCCACCCTAACCCCGCCCACCATCACAAACACACACACACACACCCTAACCCCGCCCACCATCACAAACACACACACACACACACCCTAACCCTCCCCCCCATCACAAACACCCATCCCCCCTAACCCTCCCCACCATCACAAAATCCCACCCACCCTACCCCCGCCCACCCTCACAAAATCCCACCCACCCTAACCCCGCCCCCCATCACAAACCCACACACCCACCCTCACCCCGCCCACCGTCACAAACACACACACACACACCCTAACCCCGCCCACCATCACAAACACACACACACCCCCTAACCCCGCCCACCATCACAAACACACACACCCTAACCCCGCCTACCGTCACAAACACACACACACCCTAACCCCGCCTACCGTCACAAACACACACACACCCTAACCCCGCCTACCGTCACAAACACACACACACCCTAACCCCACCTACCGTCACAAACACACACACACCCTAACCCCACCAACCATCACAAACACCCACCCACCCTTACCCCGCCCACCATCACAAACACCCATCCACCCTTACCCCACCCACCATCACAAACACCCATCCACCCTTACCCCACCCACCATCACAAACACCCATCCACCCTAACCCTGCCTACCATCACAAAATCCCACCCACCCTAACTCCGCCCACCATCAACACCTTGTTCCTGTGTTCCCATTAATATACATACACATAACTTCTCTTTTTTTGTCATTAGTTTACAGTGTTTCCTATTCTTTTTGTATATGTGCCCATATATGTTTATTTTATTAATTTGTTTATTTTTAATGCTTTAAATGTGTTTATAATGTGTATTAATCGATGCTTTGGCAACATAGTGGTATACCAATCATGCCAATAAAGCTCATTTGAATTTGAGACAGACAGACAGAGAGAGTGCGCAAGACAGACAGACAGACAGACAGACAGAGAGAGTCTGGCAGCAGTTTGACGCCCCACATTTCTCTCTGAGATGTTTGTACAGGTGCAACCAACCCACAGCTGGCGTGTTATAACTGTGACTTCATCATCAATATCACACCAAACAAAACACTGCATCACTAATAACCCTCAACACACACACACACACACACACACACACACACACACAGAGAGAGAAAGTAGGTCATCCTTAGATCAAACTGAACTAAAGTCATGTTACTCATCTGAATTAGAGCCAGAACTCCTGCCAGAGCTGCTGCTACAGGAAACTAATCAACACCTTCAGACCAATCAGATCAACACCTTCAGACCAATCAGATCAACACCTTCAGACCAATCAGAACAGGGAACTCGACATGTCTGCAGTGTAAACATCTTTCACATGTAAGCGCCGCTCTGGTGTTTTTGATTCCCGCCGCTGATATTAAGGACACACGAGCTGATAGAAAGCACGACTCCTCTTCCAGTAACCCGCTGGCACACTTCCACATGACTCAACGCTCAGTCACGGAACAAGCGCGCACACACACGCACGCACACACACACACAAAATCCAGCAGATCATCATAAAGCACCTGAAATCATTATGTCCATTTGTTTATGTTTAACCAGAGATGACGTGAAGCAGAGTAATTCTAATAATGGCTAATGACAGTAACTACCCTCTGTGCTGATGGGAAAAGGGGTGTGTGTGTGTGTGTGTGTGGTATCTGGCGCAACACACAGTGACACACGAAGCGACTGCAGGGAAACGAATCAGCCGAGTTAAGGGTAAAAAAAAAAATTTAAAAAAAACGTGATCCGGGTTCACTGGGGTTTCTTCAGGCTGGTGTTAATGAGAAACAATGGGATGGAGGAGATACAGGAAGTGTGACAGAGTCGATTTTTCCTACATGGAGAATTCCACCGTTTCCCTCTCGGCCTTAAACCACCCACACACTCGGCCGTGCGTCTCTCCGGAACGTTGCTGTCGGCTCTCGCCGTCCGGTTCGGCACTTTTGCTGACTCGGGTTCCGGACTCCTGATACTTTGAATAAATTCTCACGATACACGATAAAATAAATAAAAAATAAAATTGCTATAGTAATATTTTTTATTTGAGAGAGAGAGAGAGAGAGAGAGAGAGACAGACAGACAGACAGACAGACAGACAGAGAAAGAGACAGACAGACAGAGAGGGAGGGAGGGAGGGAGGGAGAGAGAGAGAGAGAGAGACAGACAGACAGAGAGGGTGGAAGGGAGAGAGACAGACAGACAGACAGAGAGGGAGAGACAGACAGAGAGAGAATGAGGGAGGGAGAGAGAGAGAGAGAGAGACAGACACACAGGGAGGGAGAGAGAGAGAGAGGGAGAGACAGACAGACAGAGAGGGAGGGAGGGCGAGAGAGAGAGAGAGAGACAGACAAACAGACAGACAGAGAATGAGGGAGGGAGAGAGAGAGAGAGACAGACACACAGACAGACAGAGAGGGAGGGAGAGAGAGAGCTATGTTCATATCCACTCTTCATCATATAAGAATCACAAATCACCTCTAATCTAATCCAGTCTAATCTAATACTAACACTGTCTATTATAATAGTTCATACGTGTGTGTGTGTGTGTATATGTGTGTGTGTGTAATTTATAGAAATTAATCAAATACTGCATATCTTCCTGTAATAAATCTGTTAATTTAATTAATGTGTATTCATATTTAATGTTTATTTTATTCATTACTGCTTTTCTATTCCTTTATTTGTTGTTACTGATTGTTATTGTCTATATAACTTCTATATTAATTTGCTTTGGCAACATTGTTAAAACTGTCATGCCAAGAAAGCACACTGAACTGACAGACAGACAGACAGACAGTCTGGCAGCAGTCTGACGCCCCACGTTTCTCTCTGAGCTGGCTGTGCAGGTGAGACGTGATAAATGTGATAAATAAGGAATAACGCAAATCTGCGGAAAATCTGCGGTAATTTTGAACAATCGCAAGCTCCTCGGAACCTTTAGACAACAGTTGTAACGGTTACATCTCAGAGGGTTTAGCTAAACTGCTCCTGCATCCGATTAACCTCCGTACCTCATCATTTCCAACCGAAATCCCGCTGGAGAACTGGGGACGGCCTCCTCAACCCCGAGTTCAGCAAGTGAAAGCAAGTCAAATCAACATGGCCGCTCACAGCGTCAACGGTGAACGCAGCAGCACTTCTTTACCTTTACACGAGTTACACTGTATATACAAACACTTCTTGTTGTTTGTTTTTGTAGCACGACGGCATATTATCCCTCAGTCATTGGAGTCTCACCTGCCAGACTTCTAGTTTTCGCTGGAGACCAATGGCAGGTCTTTTCCCACGGGCAAACATGAGATTCTCATTTACTCACCGCTAGCTGGTTCAGGCTGAAACTCCACAGCATGCCAGACAATCACGATACAACATTAAAGACTCTTAATAGGTTTGCAGATTAAATTAGAACAATAATTCACCTGAAACTACAAATGTTAGTTAGCTATCACAGCGCCTCACCTCGACGCAGGTTGGAACTGGTGTTCCCCGAACCAGATCGAAGCTCGAGACGTTCTCGGGGTTCTCCGGCTCAGCTCGAAGTGTGCGGGACGATCGTTTTTCTGACTGGTTTCGGAGTGCGGTGATTACGACGACGACGACGACTGTGCGCACCACAACAGAGCTACTATTACAGTCAGAGAAGACTGCGGTCTTGTTTTCTTCATGTCGGCGCTCATCAAGGACGGAGATGAACGGAGAGAAAACAGATCGCTAATGCTAAACATTCCATTGCAAAAAAAAAAAAAAAAAAAAGCTGGATAAACGCTTACGCAATACGCTCTTCCAGAAGGTTTGATTAGATCAGTGTGTCTGAAAACGCTGGCAGAGCTCAGGGGAGCGTGAACAACGGAGACCAGCGAAGGAACATCGCCTACCCGGGCCAGTTAATAACAAAGCTCTACGACAGAGCGCACTTTAATCCAACGCAGACGCAAATGATCCGTTTCGGGAGAAATCAAGACAACATTTTAAAAAAAATAAAATGCTTGAATCCAGAACATCTCCTATTTCTGCACAAAGATTTAGTGTTTACTTTGTCAAGTCGGTCATCCCACGGAAACAACTGGTGCTGTAGCTACATATCGAAGGTCGTATCTTTTTCTGTTCTTGATCTTGATCCATTGGTGATTGGTCTACTGCTCAGAAGGTTGTGAGTTCAAACCCCAGCACTACCAAACTGCCAATGTTGAGCCCTTGAGCAAGACCCTTAACCCTCAACTGCTCAGATGTATAAATGAGATAAATCTAAGTCTGCCAAATGCCATAAATATACTCGCTCAAGCTGTTGAGTGTCCCCTGTACGAGTCCCCGTGGATGAGCTGTTGCTATAGAAACGATAGCGTATATAAGAAACGAACAGACGGTGCCGCCCGCTACACTTTTTTAATTCTCTGTGCCAACTGGTTGACCACCAGAGACTGAACTGGGCTACAATCCGGGCAGAATAGGGGTCATCATGCGGTGTAACCACAGATTACACTGTGTATTAGCTAGAGCAAATAAAAGTGTAGTAAAGGGGCACATCAGCATCAAATCCTGATGATGATGATGATGCTCTCTCCTTATACGCAGAACGTAAAACCATCACAGTCTGTGTCCTCAAAAAACCTGCTTTAGCAAAGAGTTTGTATTTTCCCTCCTGATCTCAGTGTAAACTCATGCGGGGCAACTAAAGCACTAGATATGAAAGAGTCCCTTTTCAACATCTTGTAGATTATAGGGATTTTTTTTTTTTTATTCCTATACAGAACTGAACATATTTGTAAAACACTGTAATTTCATACACAAAGGTAAATCTGTGAACTTTATGTAGAGATAGATAAAACCAAACAGGACATCTGAGATAAATAAATAAACATAAATGCTTAAGGGGGGAAAAAAAAAAAATTCAATGCTGATTCAAACTTTTCACTACAGCTTTTGGCTTCCACTGTTTCTCGAAAGAATGCTGCAAAGCCGATCTACTTATCTCGCGTGTCAGTTAAGTCACTAGTCAGTAAGTCATTATGTATGCATGCCAGTAAATCAGTAAGTAAGTCAGTAAATCAGCATATAGGTCGGCAAGTCAGTAAATATACAAGTCAGTCATTCAGAAAGTCGTTAAGTCAGTAAGTCAGTCGGGAAGTCATTCAGTCCGTAAGTATGCAAGTCGTTAATTCAGTAAATAGGCCAATAAGTCAGTCAGTCAGTCAGTCCGTAAGTCAGTCAGTCAGTCAGTCCATAAGTCAGTCAGTCAGTCAGTCAGTCCATAAGTCAGTCAGTCAGTCAGTCAGTCCATAAGTCAGTCAGTCAGTCAGTCAGTCCATAAGTCAGTCAGTCAGTCAGTCAGTCCATAAGTCAGTCAGTCAGTCAGTCAGTCCATAAGTCAGTCCATAAGTCAGTCAGTCAGTCCATAAGTCAGTCCATAAGTCAGTCAGTCAGTCCATAAGTCAGTCCATAAGTCAGTCAGTCAGTCCATAAGTCAGTCCATAAGTCAGTCAGTCAGTCAGTCCATAAGTCAGTCAGTCAGTCAGTCCATAAGTCAGTCAGTCAGTCAGTCCATAAGTCAGTCAGTCAGTCAGTCCATAAGTCAGTCAGTCAGTCAGTCCATAAGTCAGTCAGTCAGTCAGTCCATAAGTCAGTCAGTCAGTCAGTCCATAAGTCAGTCAGTCAGTCAGTCCATAAGTCAGTCAGTCAGTCAGTCCATAAGTCAGTCAGTCAGTCAGTCAGTCCATAAGTCAGTCAGTCAGTCAGTCCATAAGTCAGTCAGTCAGTCAGTCCATAAGTCAGTCAGTCAGTCCATAAGTCAGTCAGTCAGTCCATAAGTCAGTCAGTCAGTCAGTCAGTTGTTAATTCAGTAAATAGGTCAGTAAGTCAGTAAGCAAGTCAATAAGTATGCAAGTCAGTCATTAAGTCAGTCATCAAGTCAATAAGTATAAAACTCAGTCAGTCAGTCAATTAAATTAAATACAATTAAAATCAAATATACAAAATAAAAAGTAAAATAAAGTAGCATACGCTTTATAAAGTACAGCGACCAGGCAACAAAAATAAGCTCAGTCTGATTTTAAACTTCAGCCACATCTATGATCTTGTGGTTGTTGGTTTTAACAGCAGGTGAAACAATATCTATGTTTCTTTACCACTGCCATCACCATGACGACCCATATCATGCCTAACCTCACAGCACTGCACACAATATATATTTATACACACACACACGCACAGAAACACACACACACACACCCCTTGTCTAAAACTCAACGCCAGTCTGGCACATCATTTTAGTCTTTCACACGATTTTTATTCCCTCTCTGGCGGGCCTCCAGTTTCCTGGAAGTGTCAGCAAGGCAGCAGCTGTAGGGGCCTGCGAGAGGACGGGCTGAAACATTCACTGCGGCGTACACACCTCCCGCACGCACGCATGCACACAAACACACACACAACTACCTCCACTACTGTTTTTTCTCAGCAGAGCTACGACAGCAAACCGAAATCGAGCCGAAAGTTTTAGCCGCGAATTCTGCACCATTGACTCAAAACTTCTGGTTCGATTTCAGTTCGCTGCCATGACGACGCGACACAAGAAGAAGTGGACGCTGAATAAACATCTCGGACTCCTAAAACAACACCGAAACACTAACAACGCACGAGTTACTGAACGGTAACGAGTGAGGGGCGTGTGGTTATTAACTCATTGCGCTGTGCAGTCACTTGAAAGATGATGATCAGTAATCTGACCGCTTGTCCTGTTTATTCTCGAAAAAAAGACGGGAAAAACAAATAATTTAGCGATTTATAAAAGGATTCGTATCGTCAGCTCATTCAGCAACAAAAACAACTAAACAAATTAAATCTATAGCAGCGCACCTGTGCTCGTCCTACATTATGCGGTCTACGTTATCGTTTCCATAGTAACCACTCATTCACAAGTGACCCTTACATAATCTAAGACGGGCAACAAATGCTTAAATTTTTTATTTTTTTTTTTTAAATACAAAGTGTTTTGTGAACTTTTCTGTAAGGGGAGGTTTATTTAACGGTTATGGAAGGAGTCTCCAGTGTCGGTGCTTGGTAACAGTTGTAAAGCAGGAAATTTTCCAGCAGGGAACATCTTCAGGACAGATGACGTTGTGTCCTGCGGTTTCTGTGTAGCTCGTGTCTTATGAACTTCGAGGGAACGTATACGCTGAATACGCCGTTTCCGTAACAACGCACTAAAACGGAAAACTACACAAAGTGTCATCATGTGTGGACATTTTGTGAAAGCTACCAGACCAAAAAACTCTCTCTCTCTCCCCCTCTCTCACACACACACACACACACACACACACACACACACACACACACACACACACACACACACACACACACACACACACACACACACAGAACAGCAGCAAAGGGCTACAAGCAGAATCCCGACAGCTTCAGCAGTCATGCTTTTCACCTGACCTTCATCAAAATCAACACAAACTCAAAAAATAACACAAAATTACTGCACCCCGCCGTCAGCCGGCAGGTGATTACTCTAAACGCTTCCTCTGACCTTTCAGAGTAATTAAACATTTTGTCTGGGTCACACCAACGCAGGAGCACTCGCCAAGAGGAACTCTAACACACACACACACACACACACACACACACACACACACACACACACACACACGGAGCTTTCTAATAAAAGACTAGACCTGACATTCACACACTCACCACAGAAGACTCACACGTCTCCCACACACACACACACACACACACACACTTCCAGCTCGATTTCAAGCCCTTTGATGTTGAATCTGACTACGTCCTCGTTGTGTTTTGTTCGCTCGTTTGTTAAATCGCACACATTCCCATTACAACCCTTTACCGTTACGTGCTGATTGTTAACGCAGGTTATTAATGATACTTAACCCACACTGAGCTAAATCTGTGCGCCGACACTGACAGAATTACCTGTGTGACCTTCCTCATCACATACATCATCATCATCCTGCTCCTCCTCTAGATTTGACCTGTAGGTCACATGACACGTATAGACTGACCCAGTGTGTTTTTGCTAATCGGTGGAAACGCGTCAGTCGATTTAGTAGCTTTTCCTCACTGCAGTGTTAGTGTTAGAGCTGCTGCTCACTCCGATTAAATGACACCATCACATATTTTACGTCGAACTGCGCGGGAGGGGGGTGTTGGAGGGGGTGATTCCACATGCAGCTGCTTTGTCTTTTTAATAAAGACACACCATCCACTATCCCGACTTCTCTCCCACTAACTCATCATACAGAGGGAGAGATAAAACAATTTCACTCCACAGCCCGTTAAAAAGAAAGAGACGGACAGAAAGAAAGGAACAGACAAAGATACACAGAGACAAAGACAAACAGAAAGAAGGGAAAAGGCAGACAGAGACAGCTTGATGGACGTTAACAGACAGACACACGGAATGAACGAGACAGACAGACAGACGGCTACAGACAGACAGACAGCTACAGACAGACAGACAGCTACAGACAGACAGACAGCTACAGACAGACAGACAGAGAGAGAAAAACAAAAAGAAAGAGAGACAGAGACAGACTCCTAGATGGAAACAGACAGAGACAGAAAAAGGACAGAGAAACAGACAGACAAAATGAAAGAGACAGAATGATAGAGAGAGAGAGAGAGAGAGAGACAGACAGACATAGACAGAACGAGAGAGAGACAGACAGAAAGAAGGAAAAACACAGAGAGAGACACACGGACACACAGAGTGAAATAAACAGACAGACAGAGACAGACAGAAAGAGACAGAATGAGATAGACAGACAGAAAGAGACAGAATGAGAGAGACAGACAGAAAGAGACAAAATGAAAGACAGACAGAAAAAGACAAAATGAAAGACAGACACAGAAAGAAGGAAAAAACACAGACACACAGACTGAAGTAAACAGACAGAGAAAAACAAACAGAAAGAGACAAACAGAAAGAGACAGACTGCTAGATGGAAACAGACAGAAAGAAAGTGACAGACAGAAAGAAAAAAGAAAAAAAAAAGGAAAATAAAGAGAGAGAGAGAGACAGACAGACAAACAGAAAGAAAAAGACAGAGACCTAAAGAGACAGAAAGACAGACAGACAGGAAGACAGACCAACAGAAATAAACAGATACAGACAAAAAGACAGTGAGACAGAATGAGACAGACAGAAAAGACAGCCAACTTCACTAAAAGCTCCAAACCCGTATTAAACCCCTCTCTGTGGCCATGTGCACATCTTTATTTTACTTTAAACTCCCTGATCAGATGTGAGCACCGATAAACATCAGTAACTGAAGTCCACACTGAGCTGAACAATAATAATAATAATAATAATAATAATAATAATAATAATAATAATACAGTAAATGTGTTCAGCTGGTTCAGAAGGTGTTGGTGAGCTGAACACAGAGTTGTCGAGTGCAGCAGATATTCCAGGTGCTCAGAGGCGTCACAATGACGAGCTCCACTGACCTTCACGTTCTGCCTCGGGGTTTTTTTTGTTTTGTTTTTTTTTGCCCATGTCTGCAGAAATCGGCTAATAAAACATGGCCCGGTCAGCTAACCGGGCCGGAGTCGATCACGCTAACGCTCGCGTGAGCCTCATCCCGAGCTGCTCACAAATCAAAAGAACGAAGACGAAGAGCTGGAAACTGTACGTGCCACTTTTATCATGTCTCTCGTAGCAAGATAAAGGCGAGGCGAGGCAGGGGAAAAAAAAAAAGAAAAAAAAAAGTGTGCCTCCGTAATGCCGTACATCTTCACTACTGGGAACTCGAGCGCACGACGTTTCGAAACATCCAGCGATTAAACCTGTGGCCTCATAGAACGCTTAGCCTACGTTTAACCACCAGGCTTTAATAAAGCTGGACCTGGCAACCAAACGCCGCAACAATTATGAGTTGGGGGGGGGGGGTGTTATTTCTGAACCTGCTCTCTATCCCTCATCGTCATGATTGTTGAGATTCATCTCCCAATAGACACCATTGTGACTGCACCAGCACAACACACAACCACTAACGTCTCACGCTAATGACAACGCAGCGTCAGCCAACAGATTTACTGTAACAAACATATTTCACGTGTTTCAGGGTGGAGTTTTCCATCAACGGTGCATTACTTCAACCCTTGGTTTTTTTTTTTTTTTGCAATCGCAGAAATTAACGCAAACTCAAGCGAACTCCGCGATATTCGGAGGAGCGTGCCATTTTTCCAAAATTACTGCAGATTTCCCGCTGATTTAGGGCCAAGACGTGTCACGTGACATCACAACGCACGTTCAGCCCTCTTTGGTTCACGAACGTGGAACATGAGTACATCTAAAAGGCGATTTACTAACAAACATCACTGCGAATGAGGCTGTGTCAAAGATCAAAGAATTTTTGGCCGCAACGATCCCAAAAAACTCGGCGACATCCTGTACGGACTGGTACGCCAACTGTAACCGTATGTTACTATGGTTACAGCTGATGTAGGCAGCGCATTAGTTTAGTTTAATTTGATTAAACTGACCAGAACTTCCTGCAAATTCAACGGTTTGAACGCCCACCTTCCAGCCAATCAGAATCGAGTATTCACACAGACACTTTTTTTTTCTTTTTTTTTTTTTTAAATTACGTATTGCACCTTTAAGTCTGACTCGCAGTCGAGATTACCGTCCACTTATCCCGCATCCGGCCAATCAACTCGACTCTGGAGCAGGAATGTCGGATTAGGGAGTGTTCGAAGGGAATTCAGTGTCCAGGAAAACAGTGTGGAGGACAACAACGACAACAACAACGACAACAACAACAACACACTGTTACTGTACACAGTGTGACTGACATTAAAATGACTGGGATGTAGCTTTCATTCCCAAAACACTTTGAGAAAGAGCTTACACAGTAAATGTGGTGGACTTATACAACTATAAAGTTAATATAAACAAGTCTAACTTAATATGAACAACAATTATAACAATATGATGTATATTAATGTCAATAGAACAGCTACATAACGTTAGAATTATATAAAATATAAGCTATGAAGGCGTTTCAGCTGGTAATACATGGTCTACATGTCTAATTCAACCCTTTAATGCAATATTGAGATATTTATTTATTTATTTATTTATTTATTTTCGATAAACAAATAACGTGCTAGGTTACATGTTAAAAATATATAATATTATATAATATAACACAACGTAATAAATGACCCATAAAGCTTGTACTTATAATTATCTATAGTATACTATCTTGTTTTATGAATAATTTATCCGTTATTATATTTTCACCTTGTTTGTTTTGGAGAGTTCTGGCTGCTAACGTTGCTAGCTAAGCTCCATCGCGTTAGCCAGTGCTAGCTTGTAGCTAACCGTTTTCTCGACTTTGCCTCCGGTTCTAGTAGAAACCCAGCTTCAGGAATAACGTCGCTAAGTAATTATTTACAACTAAATCTTCAAGTAAAGAAGTGAAAACGCGAAAGGGCGAAAGGGTCGGTGTTGTGTGAGTAAACTTAGGAGAAGTCATTCATGCTAGCATGGAGAGAGAGAGAGAGAGAGAGAGAGAGAGAGAGAGAGAGAGGGCTAGTCCGTTAAGCGTACAGCTAAGAGCTAGCTTGAGCAAATAAGAGAACTTGTTTAGTTGAGAGTTAATAAATAAATAAATAAACAAACAAATAAAGATTATTTTGTCATTCTTACCTTGTGTATAAGGTGTTCGTGTGTGTATTTATGTATATCCAATGTGTTTGTTTGGTTTATTTGTTTTGTTTTAAAAAAAATTTTAAAAAATCAGAAATTAATCCACATGTAGAGAAGGGTCCTGGTTGGTTTCGCCCCCTCTCTCTCTCTCTCTCTCTCTCTCTCGGTCGGTCTCTGTCTCTCTCTGTCTTTTTCGCCCCGGTCCTCGGTGTGTGTGTGTGTGTGTGTGTGTGTGTTGGGTGAATAAGTGATCCTCCTTTCTCTTCCTCTCTCTCGCTTCTCTCTCCCCCTTTCCTCCTTTTATCTGCTATTTCACCCACTCATCCCCACACAGGCGTGTCCAGAGACCCGATACGATCCCACATTGTCCTCTTTTGGTTCACAAATCCAAGCAGAAATCCACAAAATGTCCGAATAATCTGCTGTAGCTGCTGCTGCTTTTTTTTTCCTCGCACAGACTCGACTCCCGCTGAACGTCAACTCTGTTTCTCTGCCGGCTTAAAGGGACCGGCGCCGTTTTAGCGTGAAAAACATCAGCCTGATCCTAATCGCGTGCCGATTCCAAAACCTAGTGCCCTAGGTAGGGTGTGAAACCTATAATGTCACACCCTATTTAGGGCGTGGAGAAATATGTGAAACGCGGCCCGAGCTATTGCTTACACAAATCACACCCCCTCGAATTTCCAGACACAGGCAAATTGATTTCTATGTAACGCTATTTTTATTCAAAAATGAATCGAGCTGACAGTTTTATTCATGTATAACTAACATGACCGGCATTAAAAAAAACCATCATTTTAAAATAAATTTACCTGTTTGGTGTCCGATATTTCATTCTTTCGTTTTACGCCACAGTTATAAAATAAGGCTAATGTAGCTAACAAGTATCATAATTAACTACTTTTGAGGTAAAGACATAAGCTCTATTCGGACCGTATTAGTTTTAGATGGAGAGGGTAATGTAATTATTACCAGAACACGAACCACAATTATAAAGTTGCAAACAGTATTAGCACAGGTTTAATGTACTGACCGTTCTATTGATGTTTATACCACAGCGTTGTTGAATTCTCGATTCTGATTGGCTGACAGACGTTCTGTGGCGTGCAATTATTTTTCAGTAAATGCACAGCTAAAGTAGTTCCAGTCAGGTCTCGACCGCATTGCAGTTCCATATCACTTCGCCAAGTTAACTGAAATAACGGAATAACGGAAAAGTTAGGCCGTTGAATTATTAGAAACATAATGAGGCCACGAGGCGAAGCGGAGGCTTGAGGCTTGATATGCAGTTATTGGAGAGGAAGAGAGAGCAAGAAAAAAGAGAGAGAGAGCACGTGTGATTTCAGAAATGAGACAGAAAAGCCTGTGAACAAATATCAACATTTATTTATTTATTCATTGTATTTTCTGCAGTAGTAAAAACATGAAAAACCCTGTGAACAAGTACGCCTATCAATATTTATTTATTTATTTGTTGTATTTTTATATCAGCATGAAACCAAAAAAAAAAAAACTGTGAACACACTCTCTCTCTTTCTCACTCCAATAACTGCATATGTAGTGAAGTGTAGTGTAGCGTGGTGTAGTGTAGTGTAGTGTAGCGTGGTGTAGTGTAGTGTAGTGTAGCGTAGCGTGGTGTAGTGTAGTGTAGCGTGGTGTAGTGTAGTGTAGTGTAGCGTGGTGTAGTGTAGTGTAGTGTAGCGTAGTGTAGTGTAGTGTAGCGTGGTGTAGTGTAGTGTAGTGTGGCGTGGTGTAGTGTAGCGTAGTGTAGTGTGGCGTGGTGTAGCGTAGTGTGGTGTAGTGTAGTGTAGCGTGGTGTGGCGTAGTGTAGCGTGGTGTAGTGTAGTGTAGCGTGGTGTAGTGTAGTGTAGTGTAGCATGGTGTAGTGTAGTGTAGTGTGGTGTAGTGTAGTGTAGCGTGGTATAGTGTAGCGTGGTGTGGCGTAGTGTGGTGTAGTGTAGTGTAGTGTAGTGTAGCGTGGTGTAGTGTGGTGCGGTGTAGTGTAGTGCAGCATGGTGTAGTGTAGTGTAGCGTGGTGTAGCGTAGTGTGGTGTAGTGTAGTGTAGCGTGGTGTAGTGTAGTGTAGCGTGGTGTAGTGTAGCGTGGTGTAGTGTAGCGTAGCGTGGTGTAGTGTAGCGTAGCATAGTGTAGCGTAGCGTAGTGTGGCGTGGCGTAGCGTGGTGTGGCGTAGTGTAGCGTGGTGTAGTGTAGTGTAGTGTGGTGTAGTGTAGCGTGGTGTAGTGTAGTGTAGCGCGGTGTAGTGTAGCATAGTGTAGTGTAGCGTGGTGTAGAGTAGTGTAGCGTGGTGTAGTGTAGTGTAGTGTAGCGTGGTGTAGTGTAGTGTAGTGTGGCGTGGTGTAGCGTAGTGTAGCGTAGCGTGGTGTAGTGTAGTGTAGTGTAGCATGGTGTAGTGGAGTGTAGCGTGGTGTAGTGTAGTGTAGCGTGGTGTAGTGTAGTGTAGCATGGTGTAGTGTGGTGTAGTGTAGTGTAGTGTAGCGTGGTGTAGTGTAGTGTAGCATGGTGTAGCGTGGTGTAGTGTAGTGTAGTGTAGCATGGTGTAGTGTAGTGTAGTCTGGTATAGTGTAGTGTAGTGTAGTCTGGTGTACTGTAGTCTGGTGTAGTGTAGCATACTGTAGTCTGGTGTAGTGTAGTGTAGTCTGGTGTAGTGTGGTGTAGTGTAGTGTAGTCTGGTGTACTGTAGTCTGGTGTAGTGTAGTGTAGTCTGGTGTGGTGTAGTGTAGTCTGGTGTAGTGTAGTGTAGTGTAGCATGGTGTAGTGTGGTGTAGCGTGGTGTAGTGTAGCGTGGTGTAGTGTAGTGTAGTCTGGTATAGTGTAGTGTAGTGTAGTCTGGTGTACTGTAGTCTGGTGTAGTGTAGCATACTGTAGTGTAGAGTAGTGTAGTGGAGTGTAGTCTGGTTTAATGTAGTGTATTGGAGTGGAGACTGGTGTGGTGTAGTGTAGTCTGGTGTAGTGTAGCATACTGTAGTCTGGTGTAGTGTAGTGTAGTGTAGTCTGTAGTCTGTGTAGTGTAGCATACTGTAGTCTGATGTAGTGTAGTGTAGTGAAGTGTAGTCTGGTGTAGTGTTGTGTAGTGTAGTGTAGTCTGGTGTAGTGTTGTGTAGTGTAGTGTAATGGTAACTATTCATTTAATCCCTTAGTTTCACAGGACCGTTACACCTGTAACTACACATCTTTCTAAATGGTTAAATTCAATTCTATTCTATTCAATTTTATTTGTATATCGCTTTTAACAATGGACATCGTCACAAAGCAGCTTTACAGAAATATATACATTTTAGTTACACTATACATTATAGTTTCACTGTAGTTAATAAATAATTCATAATAGTAACCAAATAATATTATTTAAGTTAATTATTAGAATAATTATCCAAATGTTTAAGGGGATAATAAAACACTGCTGTATTTGGATGTCCATTTTACTAAATATTTCTACACAAGCAGCACAATTGCACTTCTTCATGAACGTACGCACACATTGAAACTCTCCTGTGCTGGACTCTCCAGGCCGTCCACATCTGGCCTGTTTGAAGCCTGCAGAGACACAAGCTGTGGCTACACAGGACGAACGTTGAAGGATAGCATGATCGAGATCCCAGCAGGGCTCAGTGTGTGTCTACTGACTGACCTGTGCTCTCTCTAATGGTCTGAAGCCTTGCTCACACATCCTCCGCTCGGCCACTATTGAAGTGCTCTGATTAATCATTCCTGAGTGTCTCTTCTGCAGCCTCAGTCTGGACACCGGAGGGCAAAGGAGCTCGTCCATTTTCCTCGATCAAGAGACGTGTTGAGATCGTGGAGCCGCTGTTCAGCGTGGAGGTTCCTATTCAGGGTAGAAACACACACCTTACACAGAACAACATTTTATCAAAGAATCAAAGCATTGGCAGCCTTTCATTCTCGAACTAAGTGCCTTGGTAGCATCCTGCAAAGATGTCTGTCCACTGCTCAGCGTTTTTAACCAAAAATGAACTTCTCGAGGTCATTTCCAGACTTGTGGATGAATCCTTAACTATCGAAAGCTGTAACAGTGTAACAGCATAATAATATCAAAACACACTATTATATTTGCATATGCCCAGCATTCCTTGCCAAACCTTTTATCTTTTGTATCATTTTCCATCATTCCTTGCCAAACCTGTTCAAATCTAATTTATAGTTTTAAAAGTGTCGTTAAAAGTGTCGTTAAATACATGTACTGAATTGTTGGTGATCTTTGTTATATAGTTTATATAATAAAGCCTGATCTTCCCGTTTGCCTCCAGGTAAATTAAATAAAGGGAGTGGAGAAATAAATTCAATGAAAGGTTCATAGGCAAACTATGTGAAACGTGTTGTGCCTTTGATGTGCACGAGGAGAAGAACTCAAATATTGAATAGGCAATAATGCACAAAAATATTAAAAACAGAGTAAAATGCACTAATAAAAATAAGAGAATAACATGCAACAAAATTAGATAACGCACAATAGCAATAACAGAGTAACATGCAGTGATAACACTAACAATGTAACGGCATAATAATATCAAAACATATCAATTACAGAATAACGCACAATAATAACAATAACTGTGTAACTAACAATAATAACAATAACAGAGTAACACACAACACTAACAATGGCAAAGTAACTTGTAATAATAACAATAACAGTAACACGCAACTATTGTATGAGGAGGTCTGGAGTGGCAGAGAAGTATGTTAGAGTGGTGCAGGATATGTATGAGAGCAGTAGGACAGTGGTAAGGTGTGCGGTAGGTGTGACAGAGGAGTTCACGGTGAAGGTGGGACTGCATCAAGGATCGGCTCTGAGCCCCTTCTTGTTTGCGGTGGTGATGGACAGGCTGACAGATGAGGTCAGACAGGAATCTCCATGGACTATGATGTTTGCGGATGACATTGTGATCTGTAGCGAGAGCAGGGAGCAGGTGGAGGAAACTCTAGAGAGGTGGAGGTTTGCTCTGGAGAGAAGAGGAATGGAGGTTAGTCGCAGCAAGACAGAATACATGTGTGTGAATGAGAGGGATCCAAGTGGAACAGTGAGGTTACAGGGAGAAGAGATAAAGAAGGTGCAGGATTTTAAGTACTTAGGGTCAACAGTCCAGAGCAACGGGGAGTGTGGAAAAGAGGTGAAGAAGCGTGTGCAGGCAGGTTGGAATGGGTGGAGAAAAGTATCAGGTCTGTTGTGTGATAAAAGAGTACCAGCAAGAATGAAAGGATAGGTGTACAGGACAGTAGTGAGACCAGCGATGTTGTATGGTTTGGAGACAGTTGCACTGAGGAAAAGACAGGAGGAAGAGTTAGAGGTAGCAGAGCTGAAGATGTTGAGGTTCTCTTTGGGAGTGACGAGGATGGATAGGATCAGGAATGAGTACATCAGGGGGACAGCACATGTGAGATGTTTTGGAGACAAAGTTAGAGAGGCCAGGTTGAGATGGTTTGGACATGTTCAGAGGAGGGAGAGTGAATATATCGGTAAAAGGATACTGAGGTTAGAGCTGCCAGGCAGGAGGCCGAGAGGAAGACCAAAGAGGAGGTTTATGGATGTAGTGAAGGAGGACATGAAGGTAGTCAGTCTGAGTGAAGAGGATGCAGGGGATAGGGCTAGATGGAGGCAGATGATTCGCTGTGGCGACCCCTGAAGGGAACAGCCGAAAGGAAAAGAACAGTAACACGCAACAGTAATAACAAAGTAGTGCACAATAATAGTAATAATGAAATAACACGCAGTAATAACAATAACAGAGTAATGCACACTAATAACAGTAACAGAATAACACAATAATGACAGTAACAGCATAACCAACAAAATAATAACAGAATAACACTCAAAGAGTAATAATAAAATAACATCAATTACCGCACGGCAATAACAGTAACAGAGTACCGCACGGCAGTAACAGTAACAGAGTAAAGGTCATGTGGATGAGATCTATATTTTGGTCTCCTCTCTGCTCCGTGACATCAGCTGGGTTTTGTTTGACTTTTCTCTCTGTTTTTCTTTCAGCTCTGCCCCCTCTCTTCCTTTCTATCTCTCTCCAATATTCCTCCCTTCATCCTGGTTGTTTTGTCAGGGTTTCCTGCAGCCTGAGGTCTCACACCAAACTCTCACCCTGCTTTCTAAAGCGGGCCGGTTTCACCACCACGAAGCTGAAGCTGTTATATCGGTGTGTGTAGTGACTGGTGTTTAGTCCTTACTCCAGCTCTTGTGTTTAGCTCTTGTTTATAGTGTTGAAGCTAGACAACAAGTACACACTTGTAACGATATGGAACTTCGTCCCGTAGTCGTGGATATTTATTAGTTCAAAACCAAAATGTGTCGACAAATTTGACCCAGATTCCGATCTATACAACCAAAATCATTTGTGAAATTTGTGTGTCTAAAAAAAAAAAGAAAAAAAAGTCCAAGTCTACATCATATCACCCTCATGTTAAAGTCAAATACTGAATTACAAAATCCTAATAATGTAATTCATCATACCTGCAGGCTTTGAGTAATATTATCTAATGTGCAGAAAACACATAGTCTATTTATACACGTCAGAGAATGGAGAAATTCAGTAATTCAGAGTCCAAAGTCTGAGTGTCATAGATAAGTGAGTCTAAGTGAGTCTAAGTCAAGCTATAGGCATGAGGATCATGACGTAAGACACATCAATACACACGATGCAGTACTGATACTGAGCTGATAAAATATATCTGCACTTTTCTGTATCAAAGAGAGCATTTTCATGTTTTCCTACTTAGCCCATCTCAAATACAAGCAAACACAAACACACACACACACACACACACACACACACACACACACACACACACCGTCTTCAGCATTTCCAGCTGCATCTCTTGCAAGCAATAGCAATTTACACTATTGATTCCAAAGCTCCTAAATTGCTGGCTATTAGGCAGAGAGCAATTAGATGAGCTTAAATTAATGCCAAGCAACCTCAACAAAGAGAGAGAGAGAGAGAGAGAGAGAGAGAGAGAGAGAGAGAGAGAGAGAGAGAGAGAGATTAACAGTGATGGGCTTATGAACTCACATGCACTTTTTTGACTATACTTTTTTTGTCTTGTTTTTTTGTTTTTTTCTTTGTTTGTTTGTTTGTTTGGTTGGTTGGTTGGTTGGTTGTTTTTCTTCACTTGTTCATCTTATCATTTGTATCAAATGCTTTGGCAAATACATTGTACACATTGTCATACCAATAAAGCTCATTTGAATTGAACCGAATCGAATTGAGAGACAGAAACAGACAGAGGACAAAAGAAGAGACAGAATCAGAGAGACAGAAAGCGAGAAAGAGAGACTGAAATAGAGGCTGAAAGAGAGAAAGTAGGACAGAAAGAGAGGGAAAAAGAGAAAGATAGATAGAGTAAGAATTAAAGAACAAAGAAAGAAAGAAAGAGAGACAGAACATCAAGAACAAAAGAACAGACAAAGTGAAATAGAGACCGAAAAAGGGAGATATAAAGACAGGAGGAGAGACAGAAAAAACAAAATAAGAGACAGACACAGAGAGAGAGAGAGAGAGAGAGATAAACAGACAGACAGAAAGAAAGAAAGCAAAGACTGTAGGAGGCTTAAATAGTTTATTAAAAGAGAAGAGACTAAGAGAGCGTGCTGGATAGAGCAAGACCTTTAATGACCTCAAATAACATATCTCTAATTACACACACACACACACACACACACACACACACACACACACACACACACACACACTGCCAGGAATGTAGATGAGTGTGTTGTGCAATGATGCAGATAACTCAGCACTCGAGTGTTTGATCATTCAGAAGAACAGGTGTAGCTTCAGGACACTTCATTTTCACACACACACACACACACACACACACCTGCTAACCCTGAGTTACACACTATAGCTATTTTATTTTGTATTTAAAACCAGTATTCGATGCTAAGCAGTACTGCAAACCGAAGAAGTGTTCCTTAGCATAGCTAACATCCACATTACCTTGCTAGCAGTAGCTCTCCAACATAACCGAGCTAGCTATCACTGATACACACACGCTAGTTATTATATTGTATATTTAAAAACTACTATTTTACCCTAAGCAGTACATTAAGCTGAAGAAGTGTTAATTAGCTTCACTAAAGTCAGTGTTATGTTGCTAAGAGCAGCTACCTGACAGAACCGAGCTAGCTAACACTGAGTTACACACGCTAGCCATTTTATTGCATATTTAATGCAAGTAATTTATGCTAAGCAGTACGTTGAATTAAAGAGGTGTTAGTTAGCTTAGCTAACATCTACATTGGCTTACCAAGCATTAGCTATCTGACATAGCCAAGCTAGCTAACCCTGATACACACTAGGAACTATATTTTGCATTTAAAGATAATGTTTTATGCTGAGCAGTACTGCAAACTAAAGAAGTGTTGGTTAGCTTTGCTAATCTCAATGTTGTGTTGCTAACAGTGCATTACCTTGCAGTACACACACACACACACACACACACACCATTCAGGACGTGATACACATTTGCAAATCATGAAGGCCATGAGGTTTCAGACAGTTTTACACCGAAATAGCAAATCATCCAATAATATTTTAATACTCCAGGATTTATTGGGATTGAGCATGTTACGATATGCTAGTTAACACTCCACCACACACATACACACACACACACACACACTCCTTCTTGGCAGGCAGCACACACGGCCCTGTTGACCGCCTGCATATTTGACATTCCAGGCTGGATTTCCGTGTTGGCTTGCTTTTAAGACTCGGCCAGCTCGCGCTCTACAAGTCTGCTTTATGCTTCGTCAGAATTATGTGCGTCGAAGAAGAACCAAAAACAAACTTCTGAAAGCCTTCATGGTTTCCCAGAACAGCTGGAGGTTTCAGGAAATGTAATAAAATGGCAGCAGATGGGGATGTTGCAGTTTTCTCTGTAGCCTCGTCTGAGGAAGATGACACAGAACCGTAATCATGTACATTCAAATGAGTAACATTAGTTAACATTAACATTAGTTAGCTAGTTATGACTAGTTATGTCTTTTGCCTAGTTGGTAATTATTAACAGTAAATTGTATTTAGCGGAATAAAGGATTACCTCCAAATGAACAGTCGTTTCCTCAATCTGGATAACACAGCAGAGGAAGTAACAATTTGGGTTTCGTAAGCTCCCACTTTTTACGCAATTACGACTCGAGCGGACGTTGGTGTGGATCGCAGCTTTCTGAACGCCAGAAAATATATAAACGCTAAATATCAGGAAGAACTCTTGTAGTTTTTTAAGCCGTGACACGAGGTTTCGGTTAAATAAAACTCCCATATGATAATATTTCAGGATATTACCTTGAGTGATGACTCACGTCTCTTTCAGAATACTTCAGTGCCCAATGCCATACGTTACAGCTCAGGTCATAAGTTTACAGAATCTGCAAAATGTTAATAATTTAAAATAATAATAATAACAAGAGGGTTAACAAAAATTGCATTTAGTTTTTTTTTATTTAGTTCTGCCCTGAATAAGCTATTTCACGTGATGTTTCACATGATCAACAGATGTTTACATATAGTCCACGAGACACAATAATAACTGAATTTACACAAATGAACCAGTTCACAAGTTTACACACGTTTGATACTTAATCCTGTGTGTTGTTACCTGGATGATCAACTGTTTTTTTTTTGTTTTGTGATAGTTGTTGTTTGTCCTGAGCAGTTAAACTGCCCACTGTTCTTCAGAAAGATCCTCCAGGTCCTGCACGTTCTTTGCTTTTCCAGCATCTTCTGCATATTTGACCCCTTTCCTACAGCGACTATATGATGTTGAGATCCATCTTTTCACACTGAGGACAAATGAGGGACTCGTACACGACCATTACAAAAGGTGCGAACATTCACTGATGCTCGAGAAGGTGGCACGATACATTAAGAGCCAGGGGGGTGTAAACTTTTAAACAGGATGATCGTTGAAAATTGTTATTATTTTGTTTAAAGAGCTTATTTTGAGAAGCTACATAAAATGTGTCCCAGATGACGAAATAATACAATAATAGCCTCAATCAACATATCAACAGCCTACCCTTATACAACTGTTGCTATGGTAACATCTTACAGAGTGGTATATTACCCTGCTCTTGTCAATTTTAATTCACTTTTTTCCCTTTTCTTTCTAATTTATGGTTATAGCAATGACCACATAGAAGCATAACTAATGAAAAATAATCTTTCGTGCTCATTGTCAAGGTTAGGCTTAAAATAAATTTGTGAAGTTGTGTTTTCAACAATGTAAAGCTTGAATACAATAAAACAACTTCTACGGTGAAGTTATGAGAACGCCGTTGCTAGGTAACTAGGAAATATGGACGCCAGGAGTAATCTAGCTAATGACTAACGCTGATGGTTTTGCTAGCAATGACCACATACTGTATAAGTGTTACCTACAATATTTACCTACACGAGGCATGCTTGTTGTCGTGGTTACATTACAACACGGTTAAAGAATTTGTGAAGTCGCGTTTTTCGTCTGCGGGAAGGCAAACACAACACAGCTAGGCAGCATCCTAGCTAATGACTGAGGTTAATGGTTGTGCTAGCTAGCACATAGCTGTTACGTCTTTCATCCAGGCAGTATGAACCTTGGAAACAAGACAAAACTGTCATGAATATCGACATTTTCTTCAGACGGGTGGGTAAATTACTGTTCTCAGGTGGTCTGAATGTTAACGCATATAAGGACCCAACATGGCAGTTAAATACTCAAAACGTTCCGAACAAACACGAGCAAACAGAGCTGTTAAACTGCCCCGAAATGGATATGCCTAAACGCCTCCAAGTTCAGTTTAAGGGAGGACACTAGTCGAGTTTGCTTTCCTTACGGAAACTTGGCAGAGGACGTGAGACGTTGGGAGGAGCACTTGAGAGCTATTTAAATTAGGAAAAAAAGAGAAAAGGATATCCATCAGATGAGACGCATTACTCACACACACACACACATACACACACACACACACACAGAGCGTACGCTATGGGGCCACGTGGAGACGAGCAGGGGAAACCAGGACACGGTTTTAATGTCTGAGGATGGATGGAGATCACTCTGTTCACATAAACGGACCTGATGGCTGTGTAAATGACGGCAGACTGCTGAGCTGTGATTATTTTAGGAATCATAAAGAGTTATGTGGTTACGGATGGAATGCCTCTCCTGGGTCTCGTGCGTGGTGGGCGGAAGGCGGAGGACAGACGATCGCCCCGGGATGCGATTTAAAGCGTTACGCTGCACCAAACCAAATAAACACGCTTCAGATTAGGATGTCTTTAACAGATAAGAATGCAGTGCAGCTTTGGTCATGAGGACACCGCGGGAAAGAGACTTGCGGGAAGGCGAGGGAAAGTAAGACAAAGATATTTGAGGGTAGGAGGAAGAGCGTGAGAGAGACAGAGACATGGGGGAGAGAAAAGAGAGAGAGACAGGAAGAGACAGAATGGGAGAGATGGTGAGAGAAAGACAGAGATACAGAGACAAGGGAGGACATAAATAAAGCTAATGGCTGTGCTGTGGGAGGCTGGGTCAAGCCTTTAGCCTGATTTATTCTGGTTTTGTCTCTACACACAGCACCACCATCCATTACTTTCTCTCTCTCTCTCTCTCTCTCTCTCTCTCTCTCTCTCTATATATATATATATATATATATATATATATATATATATATATATATATATATATATATATATATATATATATATATATATATATATATATATATATATATATATGTCTGTCTCACTCTTCTATCCACACACAGATTTGGATCCTCTCGTCCTCTGATAAGAAAACACTCACGCTAAAAGCATGTTTCTTCCACATGCTCCCTTCCCTATACATTTTCCCCCAACATTTATGGAAAGAGTCTCCAGTGTCGTTGTTTCCATTCTAACAGCTTTATAATGCGGGAAAGTCTTCAGGACGGAGGAGTTTATGCTTTCCGGGTTATTGGTAACATGACAAGTTACTGTGATTTTTACCTATAAGTCTAATTACCTTTGAGAGAGAGAGAGAGAGAGAGAGAGAGAGAGAGAGAGGCTGGTGGAGGGAGGGAATGACTGTTTATACCTGCTATAACATAAGTGAGAACAGTAACCAATCTGATCTGAGGACATTCCACAACATTAAATGTAACTATCAACTGATAAAAAGTGTTGTTCGACATTGCAGCGCCCGTGGTGCTTGGGCCCGTCAATCGCTGCTTGCAGCTATATTTGTAAATTGTATTTGCTGCTGTGGTGTAAAAGGAATAAAACATCAAGACATGCTGTTATAGGAAAATGATCAACTTCATGGTGGTAACAGACGTCGATTACTTTTCAGATTGCTTATTTTATTTTTACAGCACGACCCCAAATGTATTATTCCTTATTTACATCCTACACTCCTGACTTGTTAAACCTATTTAAGGAAATTCTGGCACATTTTACTCATCTTTCATCCAGGATTTCAATTTGTTACCACCGAATTTTTGTTGGCTTGTTGATCTCAGTGTTTATTTGGACTTTTTATACAGTAGACACATCATAAAAAAAAAGATCCTCTCTCGTAGTTTCACGGTTCACCTGAGTGCATTTAAATAATTAATTAGTCCTTAATGTAATCAGTGGCAGACATTGATTCAAGGCTGAAGGATGTAGCATCGGCAAGCCAAGGAAGCATAAGTTAGAACCTCGGGAAGCATCATTTGTATGCACTGTGAGTCGCATTGTTGCATTCTGACGGGGGGAGGGGGGGGCAGAGCTAATTTCTGGGTCAGAAAACTGAAATGAAGAAACTTAGTGTCAGATCCATAGTGTGGCAGTGTTGCAAATCATGATTTTCTTAAAGTATCTTTTCAATTATGTGATTTTTCTTTACTTTTTTTAATTGATACAGTAGGTTTCAGTTCAGTAACTGTCTAAATTTACTACTGCATGCAAATAAAGCTTGGGAAGTGGTATTAAAAATTATGTATTATCAGTGAATTATTCATCAGGAATAGATTTGTTGATATAATAATTTGATAAAATAGTAAAATAAGACTGCAGTTAAAATATCTTTCGGGGGGGGGAAAAATCGCTCCTCCTTTGTGAACGATGACTAGAAGATGTACGAAGAAAATTGGTGGCAAAACTGGAACTAAAAAACATCAGTGACTCACACACACACACACACACACACACACACACACACACACACGCACACACACACACACACACATGTGGACAGTGTGAAAACGGTTAACATGTGTGTATCTGTAAATCTCGTACCTGTTATCGCCTCTTTCCTTTTTTCCACTGTTGAATGAAAGGAGGCAGAGGAGATATTTCAAGTCTCCCTGATTTATGTGTCACATATAGAATAAAACTGGTTGGTGTGTGTGTGTGTGTGTGTGTGTGTGTGTGTGTGTGTGTGTGTGCGTGCATGAAACCTGTGTGTCTCAGAAGAGTGAGTCATAAATCATTGCGTGTTAGTACTCCTACGAGCTCTCTAGTCACATGCTTCTCCAACACACACACACACACACACACACACACACACACACACACACACACACACACACACACACACACACACACACACAGAAAAAATGCTATAGCACTAAAGATAAATGGCTCTACATCACATGCTTTCCTCCGTCCTGCTTCTATCTTTACTTCTCTCCCCTATGGATATATACAGTACATGTGTGTGTGTGTGTGTGTGTGTGTGTGTGTGTGTGTGTGTGTGTGTGTGTGTGTGTGTACGTAGGTTGATTTATTCTTCTGCAAATATGTACATGAAGATATTTTTGTCAGGATGCAGAAAAGGGGTTTGTGTGCAGAAAGGAGTTTCCTGTAGTGGAAGATACAGCTTTAACGCCGACTGTTACAAAGCGTCGACACTGGAGACTCCTTCCATAAATGTAAACACAAACACAGAAAACCTCACGATATCAACAATTACACACCTTTTTAAATCCGTTCATGTGGTGCGTCTGCTATAGAAGTCGCTGTGTAAGTTGTTACTATAGAAATAACAGTGTATTAAAAGGAGTGCATTAATATAAACCTTGCAGCTGGAACTATTGTCAGAGCTGCTGTTAGAGAAAATTAATCAACACCTACTGGCCAATCAAAATTGAGGATACAACAGCACAGTGGTATAAGACAAGATTTAACAATGAACAGTTTTGGAGTTTTTTTTTTTTTAAGAAATAAGAGGAATTATGTTTGCACTTCTTTTTTCTTCTTCTTTTTACTATACGTTAACTTCCTGCTATTTAAAGAGGAAATATCGGTACTTAGTGTTACAGTGCAGTAATTATTTAATTAAATTTTAATCTGTTCTTATGTGTTTTTACAAGTAACTCTACCACACTACAAGTATTGGCACTGGTATTGGATCTATCTATCGATCTATCTATCTATCTATCTATCTATCTACCTATAGATAGATAGAAGTGCGAACATTCAGTGCCTTCACTATCTTTTTGTATCCCGTTCCTTGTTTGTGAAGGGCGATGATCTCTTCTCAACAAACCCCTAGCCAGTTCAGGTATTTCATGTGTCCCATGAAGCGCACCTGGTGCAACTAATGAAGCCCTTGATTAGTTGCATCAAGTGTGCTCGAGACAACTCCTGTTTTGCATATTTGTGCTGTTGTGAGAGATTCTTTTCAGGGGGTTGAATAATTTTGAAACCGGAGACGTCATTATAAGTTGCATTTTCAGTTGAATTTGGGGAAACCGCTTGAAGCATTCGTTGTGTTGAACTATTTCAATTGCTTTTGTTTGATTTGTTCATTGCAAACAGCTGAAAGTCTGAAAATTTTGACAATAAACCTGATTTTCAATGGGGATTGAATAATTTTCATTGCAACTGTATCTATCTATCTATCTATCTATCTATCTATCTATCTATCTATCTATCTATCTATCTATCTATCTATCTATCTATCTAACTAACTAACCGGCTTTACAAGTATTGACACCCTATTTATCTGTTTCTCATTCTTTCTTAAATCTGCACATTACCTTCAGATTTTAAACAGATAACTATTTTAAACTTTCAGACCGGCTTTGTCAAGCCAACATCAGAGTTGTTGTCATGAATAACTTTATCTCTATCTAGTTCCGTCTGAAATTGAATTTTGACCCAACACCGAATCTCGTGGTTTGCAAAAGAGCAATCTTGAATCTGAGACTGAATTTCACGCTTATGGCTGTACAATTTAAATGAAAATTTCTAATGACATGATTCTTACTCCACAGATCCCTCTCCCCCACCCCCATTTTCTCCCAAAACTGTTCAGCTGCCAATTCTCACGCTCCAGCTGGGGAGGGTGAATGCTAAAACGTGCTTCCTTCAAGAAACTTGAACCAGCCAACTGCATCTTTTTGATATGCTGCATCACATGGCAGCATAACACACTCAGAGTAAAGCGCTATCTGCCCTCTTCCACATACATTAGCTCAGAGATGCCCACAATTGGCTTAAAGGACATGACATAGGAAATGAATGACAAGATTTTAATCGCTCTATCCTTATAACTTTAGGAAAACCAATCGCAGATGTAAAGCAGCTCAGACAGCTCCTCATGAAGCTGCTGAGATGTCGAGAGTGTGCCGAATATTCACCGAATATAAAATCGTGAAAATCATTTTAACATTTTATTGTCTCCTTTCGTGTTGTTTTGAGGGCGACATCATGATGCAACAGGTAGCTTTAGTGTCTCACAGCTTCAGGGTCCGATTCTTTGCTCCAGTTACTGCTAGTAATGAGTTTCACATGGACTATAAAAGAGAATCTGTCAGTGCAGAATAAGACAGTATGATTTTCCTTCTTCTTTAAATTAAATGTTCAGAAGTCCTTAATTAATAGAACATTAAGATATCCTGTATATCTCTGGAGATAAGAAAAAGTCATTCTCGAGAAAGATGTTTTTGTCCTGTGAGGTACAAAGTAAAAGGGCTGTAACCAGATGAAGGCTTCCTTCCCAGATGCCAGTGTCCCTGTACATGAGTCACATTTCTCTTTCAATCTGTCAATCCCCTTTTTGTTCACTTTTCTCCACTGTGTTCCTCCAGACATTTATACTTCTTTTTCATTTCGTGGCATGTCAACGCAAGAGCTTAGTGTCACTTATCAGGAAATTGAAATAGATCACAGTTAAGAATATTGTGAAATCCTGTTCCCCAGCTTCCCCTTGTAATGAATTGGCTATAAGCCGTCTCCTCAGATCCACTCTCATCTGACAGCTCCTGCCTTCTTCTGGGACTGAAGTCTCTCTACTGACACTTTATTATATCCTCATGCTGATTTTTTTTATTTCAGCTTCATTGCCCTGTCTGAAACCCTTTAGAGAGGCAGTGCGTGAGGGACAGAAAATGCAGAGAAGAATTCTGTACCACACTCAACCATACTAAAACCAGAACATACCATACCAAGATAAACCGTACCATACTAAAACCAGGCTATATCATTCCAAATTCAACCTTACCATACCAAAACCAGATTATACCACACCTTACCATGCCATACCATACCAAAGAAAAACCCATACTAAACATATCATATTAAACCATACAGAAAAGAATTCTGTACCATTCTCAGACCATACCATACCAAGATAAACCGCACCATACTAAAACCAGACTATATCGATACCATTCCAAATTCAACTATACCACGCCAAAACCAGATTATACCATACCAATGTGACTCATGTACAGAGACACTCCTAAGGTTAAGTATGGTTTAGTCTGTATGATATGGTTTCGTAAGTTATGGTATGGTTTAGTGTGGTTTATTTTGGTATGATATTGTAAGCTAATGATAAGACTATCATTCCAAAATCAAATACAGTACACCATACCAAAACACAGATTATACCAAACCAACGTGACTCATATACAGGGACACTCCTAACCAAACCATACGCACAATGTACCATGCCAAAACCACATCATACTATATCATACCTTACATTGGCTTACAATACCATAACAAAATAAACCACAGTAAACCATACCATAACTTACTAAACCATACTTAACCATGCCATATCATACTAAATATACCTTACCATGCCATACCATACCAAAAGAACCCATACTAAACATATCATACCATAACCATGCCATACTAAACCATAGTAAACATATCATACTAAACCATTACTTACCATACTAAACTACACCAATACCAAAATAAGTTATACCAAAACAGACCATACCGAAATAACCCATACTAAACATTCCATACCATACTAAACCATAGTAAACATACCATACTAAACCATAACTGACCATACTAAACTACACCATACCAAAACAAACCATACTATATCATACTAATCCATTCCATACCACAGTAAAGCATACTAAACCCTAACATAGCATACCAAAGTTAATCATACTAAACCATACCTTACCATACAACACCATATCATACCAAAATAAGCTATACCAAAACATCCCATACCATCCTATACTACACTACATGGCCAAAAGTATGTGGACACCTGACCATCACACCCATATGTGGTTCTTCCCCAAACTGTTGCCACAACGTTGGAATCACACAATTGTAAAGAATGTCTTTGTATGCTGTAGTATTACAATTTCCCTTCACTGGAACTAAGAGACCCAAACCTGTTCCAGCATGACGATGCCCCTGTGCACAAAGCGAGCGCCATGAAGACATGGTGTGTTAAGGTTGGTGTGAAAGAACACGAGTGTCCTGCACAGAGCCCTGACTTCAACCCCACTGAACACCTTTAGGATGAACTGGAACACCGACTGCACCCCAGACCTCCTCATTCAACATTAGTGCCTGACCTCACTAACGCTCTTGTGATGCTGAATGAACACAAATCCTCACAGCCACGCTCCGAAATCTAGTGGAAAGCCTTCCCAGAAGAGTGGAGCCCATAGTTTTGGAATGGGCACATGTGGGTTTGATGGGTTATTCTAAACTATACCATACCATAGCGAAATATACCATACTAAACCATACCACATTAACCATATCATCATACTGAAACAAGCCATACATGTCAAATCCATACCAGTACCATAAACAGCTGGCCAGGTATTTCTAGGTAACATTTTTAAGATTGTGGAGTATTCAGGCTGCAAGTGTTGAGTCTCCAGAGGAATGGCAATTATGAGGGAAATGGAGAGGTTTGTTGTGTTGATGACTAAGTGCTTTCCTAGGCTTCTAACTCAGGTAGGGGCCATTAGCTTTTTTCTTTTTCTTTCTTTTTTTTTTTTTTGCCCAAAGAGACTCCAGCTGCCGAGGATATTTTACAGACATTACCGTCTGTCCGCTCGCTCTACACCCTCAGTGGCTTTGCGTAATTACACCAGAGCGATCAGGATCAGGAAGGTGACAGGGAGATGAATAATGTAGAAAGAGGAAAAGTGTGAGAGAGAAATAGAACGCTTTAAAAGGCTTTCAGAGGAGTCACGATCACAGGAGCTTGAAGCGATGCAGGCCGATGCGTGGGAGGTAATGGGTGGGGGGGGTTTGCTGAAGAATGTGGGGTTAAAGAATACAGTTTGATTTGAATTCTCTCTCTATCTTTCTCTCTCTCTCTTTATCCCTCATTCTCTCAGAGAGATGCTTTTTGTGTTCCTCTCTATGAGCGAGTGTCATGCATTAGCACATGCCTGTGCTAATGGTGTTACGGTTATAAGTGTAAACCAAAGGATTACCAGAGAGCCACTGATGGTCCTTGTACATGAGTATTAAAGGAAACTGGATAAAAAAAATTAAAAAAAATACAATCACCACAATCACCCCCTTAGTCAATCATATTTTGTGAAGACAACAATAGGGGCGCTTTCAGCTACCAGTTTAGCATCAAGAACGTCATACGTTTGACTACAAACATTACAGACTGTAGACTGTAGCATGCATTTTGGTCTCTTTACTGTTCCCTTTCTTGCTTTTAAATTGTTATATTATTATCCTGATTACCTAATGAGTGCTATAACACTCACTACAGAGCATGACATGTGATATGAGATGTGTGTGTTATCAACAAAATGTGTGCTTATGTGTGTGTGAGAGACGTTCCCTCATGTCTTGTTCCCTCGCATTGTTCACGGTTATGATCTTCACGGTTATAAGCTGTCAGACCAGCAGAATCGTGACATGTCTGCAGCCTCTTCAGATCTGGAGTGTGTCGCATTATTTATTAGCACAACTGTGTGTGTTATCATGAAGTGTGGGTGTTCTATGAATATAAAACTAGAGAGTGTGTGTGTGTGTGTGTGTGTGTGTGTGTGTGTGTGTGTGTGTGTGTGTGTGTGGATGGAGTGTCTGCTGTATGCTAAAGTCAGAAATAACTTGATTTGATCATTCAAATGTACGAAAAAAACAACAACTAATATAATCAGTGTACCATGCTGATCAGGTGAACAAATGCGACTCTGTGCCTCCAGACCTTTGGGTTTTAGCGTCTCTCGAGTGTGGAGCACGTTCAGGGGGAAAGGTGACGGCTTGCTCGAGTTTGTCCTTCACGCTCACACTGACTCACTGCCTCCAAGGAAATCGAGAGAGAATAAAAGTGAGAAATCCAATACAGAAACTGCACTTATGCCCTGTGGGGAATTTCATTTTCCAATTCCAGGAAGAAAATTTCTTTAGAAATTCCTCACAGAGTGAAAGGGAGAGTGAGAGAAAGAAAGAAAGAAAGAAAGAAAGAAAGAAAGAAAGAAAGAAAGAAAGAAAGAAAGAAAGAGAACATATAGAAAGAAGGAAAGAAAGGGTCCTTAGAAATTCTTCACAGGGAAATAAAGAAAGAATATATAAAAAAGAAAGAAGAAAGAGAATAAATAGAAATAAATAGAAAGAAAGAAAGAAAGAAAGAAAGAAAGAAAGAAAGAAAGAAAGGAAGGGTCCTTAGAAATCCTTCAGTGAGAATGAGATAGAAATAAAGAAAGAGTATAAAAAAGAAAGAGGAAAGTAAGAGAGTATATTGAAAGAAAGAAAGATGTAGACTATATTAGAAGAAAAAAGAAAGAAAGAAGGAAAGAAAGAAAGAAAGAAAGAAAGAAAGAAAGAAAGAAAGAAAGAAAGAAAGAAAGAAAGAAAGAAAGAAAGAAAGATATAAAAAATACATTGAGCACTGATGGTTAAGTTAGCTAAAACTAACAGGAAACTGAGGCATGAACACCACAAGACACTCCACAGAAACAAGTCCTTATTAGAACATAAACATTCTATAAGTAGCTTCATTTATTATCTTTACTATTTAATTATTTTGAATGCTAACTGCTAGCATTTGGATTAGCATTTGACTTGGCATTAACAGACTTAAATGTGTTTTAACACCTAAGAATAGTCTAGAAGTGTACAGTTAGCATATCCTGATGTCATTACATTTTCTATTGTTCTTTTTTGCACATGCGTACTCACACACACACACACACACACACACACACACACACACACACACACACACACACACACCCTCTCTGTCTTCTCTCTGTGTGTCTCTCTTGAATGCTGGTCACTCTAGTGTGTATAATGTGGCTATTGTCCCGCGTTTCCTCAGCAGGGTTAAAGGTCAGTAGTCTCTCTCTCACACACACACACACACACACACACACACACACACACACACACACACACACACGCACGCACGCACACATGCACACACACACACACACACACGCTAAGGTCAGTGGTGATTAACACACGAATGTGACCTTTATCCCTGCGGCAGCTTTCGCAAAATTAATCATAGTCAGACACCATTCAGCTGCCCGTAACGACATTGTGGATTAATGAGTCTCTTTCAGACAGACAAACACACACACACATACACACACACACACACACACACACACACACACACACACTGAAGAAGATAGCGAATAACCAGATCCAGCACCTCTCAGATTTGAATTGGAGCTGGAGCTTTTATATATATATATATTTTTAATAAAGATGTAATTCAATTAAGTAATAATAATAATAATAATAATAATAATAAATCACCTCATTTCCATGATGGCCAACTGGTAAGTACTCGTGTTATCAGTCACATATGTTCACACACATCAGGGACAGAAGACGTAATGAACCGAGGTCATGAAATTTCTAGTATAAATCTATGCATTTTAGTGCATTTTGAGAGCAGCAGTAATCACTTTCCACAACAACACCTACAGTATATACACTGATGAGTGAAAACATTATGACCTCTCACAGAAGAAGCGGATGAATTCAATTCAGTTCAATTCAGTTTTATTTGTATAGCGCTTTTAACAATGGACATTGTCCCAAAGCAGCTTTACAGAAAAATATAAACTCAGGATATAAATTTTAAACGTAGGAATTTAAACCTGATGATCAAGCCAAAGGTGACGGTGGCAAGGAAAAACTCCCTGAGACGATATGAGGAAGAAACCTTGAGAGGAACCAGAACCCATCCGGAACCCATCCTCAATCATTTCCCTTCTATAGCTATGTACTACATGGCCAAAAAGTGCAGTTGTGTAACCAGGAAGTTCCTTACAGTTTTCACATGAAGTCCATTTTGTTGAAGTTGTTGAAATCAACTGTTCACTGATAGAGACTGGAGTGCAAAACTGTTGGTGGCAATTGTAGTCCTAAGCTATCATAGCAAAACTGTTCGTATCAGTTGCAATCCAAAGCCATCTTCATGGGTTTTAAGTGGTCCCATCCACAGTAATCTCATTGAGCTTTAGACCAGGGGCCACGTTGAGATCGACCTTTCATCTCCAACCAAAATCTAACACACTTGTTTTAGTTGATCAAGATCTTCTTAAAGCAATGATTAGAATGTCAGGTGGGCACCATTATGGTTGGAGCTAAAGTCTTCAGGAAGGTAGATCTCCAGGAACAGGGTTGGTGACCACTGCTTTAGACTGTCCATGTGGGGCCATCCTCAGCAACATCGAGTGGTTTGAAGTGATGAGAACTCCAACCAGACCTGAATGACGCTCACAATCTTTATGGCCAGACAACTGGGTTGAAGAATCTCTGAAACAGCAAGGTTTCTGGGGTGTTCCCTGTCAGCAGTGGCGAGTGAAGTCGGAGGTCAGAACAGTGGTCCGAGGAAGGACAAACCACAAACCGGCGACAGGGTGTTGGGTGGCCAAGGTTTTTCGATGTGCCTGTAGACGCATGACTACAGGACAGGCAACTGCTTGTGGCCCCGAGTTTTGAGGCAGCCCCCTCAAAAAAGTGGATTCTGGTTGTCCAAGATGGCCGATACTATAACGTTACAGCTGTCAGCTATGTTTTGTTCATGTTTATATGTGACAGTAGGTCACACAGTGTCCTAAAACCACATCAACAGCAAGTTGAAAAAGATTTCAGTAGGAGAATTCCAGTTTTCCTTGGTTTA
>CM042549.1:3240000-3360000 GCA_023630585.1 Cranoglanis bouderius
CATGGGATTTTTTTGACTCACGTAGTGTCCATCAGTTGCATACTGAGAATTCGGACAGACTACCCCTCTGGTGTAGTGCTTTTCCCGTACTGTGTAGTAGTAGGGTAGTACGCGATTTCAGACACAGCCTAAGTAAACAAGCTAATGCTAAGTCACAACTGTTAGCAACAGATAGATTAGAAGTTAGCCTGCTCATTTTCTCATTTTCTCCTCATTCTTGCGCGTATGACGTATTAACAATTTTACACATTTAATATCAATATTTAAGCGCTTTCATTTTGAACTGATACATAACAAGATTTATGCTAGTTAGCTGGTTAGCACATTACTGTATTTATATCGCTGATTCCGTGATTGAGGTGCCACCGATAATACAACAATTAAGATAGTTAAAAATCGTATATATTTTCTGCATCGATATATCAATCCACTTGAGATCTCGCGCGCGGAAATCTTTTTCCACGAGTCGTCCATTATACGTTATAAAAATGTACGTTTTCGTTTCCCTCAAAACTGTTACCTGAACACATTCACCCCTATGAAATATTTTCAACTGTATTTCAAGTCACATGTTGAACTGTAAGCTGCATCATCCAGAAGATCATGGGAAGAAGAAAATGTACGCACTGTCTTTCTTGTTTTCTTTCTCTTTTTTTTTTTTTGGAATGATTGAGATTGAATATTGAAAGTACAAACCTGTTACCCATGCTAGTTACGCCATTTTGTGTATTTGCTAGTTTTATGCTAAAAAAAACAAAACAACAACAACCCTCAACCCTGTTACTCATTTAAGAGCAAAATGGAGTCTCTCAGCAAAGAAACCTTGCAATAATAATAATAAAAAAAGATGGGTTAGCACAGTTTGTGAACGGTGAAATAGGTTAGCGGTTAAACGATTAAATTATATGTGTCATTTCCAGTTATTGCTGTAGTTTCACTCAGGCATTTCCTAGTCCTGATTTAGCAGCACTTAGATTAAAAAACAAAACAACAACAACTTGACACAAGCCTTTGACAGCACGGTGTGGCCGACTTTCAGCCCTGTTTTGGGGGAAAAATAGCCTTAACTAAGTGTACATCTTTACTGAACGTTCTGCAGAACAGTGTATGCACAAAAAAACAAACAAAAAAAAAACCCAAGTATGAAAGTTTCTTTCCTCAAAATATTTCAATCAAGTAGGCAAGGCATGCGTAGTGTGTGTGAAGGTATAAAAATTGCACTGGAACTACAGGGCTGGCTTAGCTAACTAAGCTAATAGTTGCTAGTTCAACACCACGGGTCCATAACATCATTTGAACATTAAGAGTTTAATAAAAGTGCAACAGTGTTCATTATGTGCCATATAAATCTGGGGACCCTGGAAACACAGATACACTCCCGCTTAGCTCCTAGCTATAAGCTAGTTCTTTTTTTGCTAGCTGTATTACCATCGTAGCTCTAGCACAAAACTAAAGAAGTAAACACTGCGTTCACTGCATGTGGGAAGTCCGATTTTGGATTAACATCATTTTTGACCTACAAAGTCAGGAAAGAAATATGGCCGCCTCCACGAAAGCTTATCTTTTGGTTGTTCTGTCTGAGCACTAGCAGGCTAGTCAGCTAATGTTAGTGATACAAGTGTTAACTATAACCTTGAAGCATTCGCCTTCTTAAGGCTGTGTGTTCAGTGTTAGAGATTTAACCAACTAACCTGTCTGTGTGTTGACTGAGCTAAAGAAAATTATACTACAGAGAGAACTGGTGCGTTATTTACTTTTCACGGTGTGAGCGGCCATTTTGATACAACGTCTAAACCCGGGTGGATGAAGAAACTTTCACAATTTTTTCATTATTTATTTAATTTTTTGTGAGTAGGAATTCCATGTTGAGGTGGATTTCTTAGGTTTTTCCAAAAAAATAAATAAATAAATCGGAGGGTGGAAATTCTGAGGTACAAGTTTTTGGTCAAATGTGGAAATGAAAAAAAGTGTGGCTCTGTGGTTGGATTGGATTGTGTCTCACGTAGCTTTGGATAAAAGTGTGTGTGTGTGTGTGTGTGTGTGTGTGTGTGTGTGTGTGTGTGTGTGATTAAATGGAAATAAATGTAAATGTAAATGTGTTCATAATAAATGCCTTTTAGCAAGTACTGTCTGTCACTACTGTGCTACTGTGTGTGTGTGCTACTGTGTGTGTGTGTGTGTGTGTGTGTGTGTGTGCCCCAGTTGATTTGGTAAGCAGGGAGTAGGCTCATATTGCCAGGCTGTTTCATAATCTGATTACGCAACAGCCTGAGGCAAACACACACACACACACACACACACACTGAGCAGTAGGCAGGAGCATATCAGACTAAGATCAATGACACTGTCAGACTGAGCAAAGAGGCTCCAGCAGAGTTGAAGCATGACCAATAAATAACATCCTACCATCTCCCTCTCTCTCTCTCTCTCTCTCTCTCTCACACACACACACACACACACACACACACACACACACATCAGGTTTTAAAAAGAGTCTACTATTACAACACAAAGAGCAAGAGAGGAGGTGCTAACCTTTCACCTCCATTTGGTAAATGTGTGTGTGTGTGTGTGTGTGTGTGTGTGTGTGTGTGTGTGTGTGTGTCAGAAGACACATAGCTGCTGCCTAATGGTGTCTGCAGACACAGTTCTCTCACACTGTGTGTGTGTGTGTGTGTGTGTGTGCTGGATTTACTCGTAATAAGTTCCGTTTTCTTTTTAAACTCTGCTGCTGATTGCATTAGATAAAAAGGCGCACACTGAATGTACAGTAAATGTGGCCATATTTGGCGAAACGAGGCAGGAGATGAAGACCAGCTGATGCTGGCACAAACACTCACATGGTCTTTACAGAACAAAAAAGAAACCAGGACCAGCACTCGTGTGGGATCTTGACATCTAGCAGTGTTTTTTGTTTCCTTCCAACGTTATGCCAGCAGATGTGCAGCTGATGCCGTGTTCTCACACAGCGCCCTCCATTAATATTGGCACCCTCGGTAAATATGAGCAAAGAATGCTGTGAAAAATCGTCTTTATTGTTTAACCTTTTGATCTTTTGTTCAAATAATTCACAAAAATCCTCTGCTCTCATGGATATCAAACAATTGCAAACACAACACAGGTTTATCAAAAAAAAAACTTTGTTAAATATAGGTGTGCAACAATTATTGGCACCCTTTTAGTCAATACTTTGTGCTACCTCCGTTTGCCAAGATAACAGCTCTGAGTCTTCTCCTATAATGCCTGATGAGGTTGGAGAATACATGGCAAGGGATCTGAGACCGTTCCTCCATACAGAATCTCACCAGATCCTTCAAATTTCGAGGTCCACGCTGGTGGACTCTCCTCTTCAGTTCACCCCACAGGTTTTCTATCGGTTTCAAGTCAGGGGACTGGGATGGCCAGGGCAGGACCTTGATCTTGTGGACAGTAAACCATTTTTGTGTTGATTTTGATGTATGTTTTGGATCATTGTCCTGCTGGAAGATCCAACCACGGCCCATTTGAAGCTTTCTGGCAGAGGCAGTCAGGTTTTCATTTAATATCTGTTGATATTTGATAGAGTCCATGATTCCATGTATCCTAACAAAATGTCCAGATCCTCTGGCAGAAAAACAGTTCCAAAACATTAAAGAGCCACCACCATATTTAACTGTGGGCATGAGGTACTTTTCCATATGGCTACCTCTCTGTGTGCCAAAACCACCTCTGGAGTTTATTGCCAAAAAGCTCTATTTTGGTTTCATCTGACAACAGAACCCGATCCCATTTGAAGTTCCAGTAGTGTCTGGCAAACTGAAGACACTTGAGTTTGTTTTTGGATGAGAGTAGAGGCTTTTTTCTTGAAACCCTTCCAAACAACTTGTGGTGATGTAGGTGACTTCAGATTGTAGTTATGGAGACTTTCTGACCCCAAGACACAACGAACTTCTGCAATTCTCCAGCTGTGATCCTTGGAGATTTTTCGAACCATCATCTTCACAGTGTGTTGAGACAATAAAGACACACGTCCAATTCCTAATATGATGATTCATAACATTTCCAGTTGACTGGAACTTCTTAATTATTGCCCTGATGGTAGAAATGGGTATTTTCAATGCTTGTGCTATTTTCTTATAGTCACTTCCCATTTTGTGAAGCTCAACAACCTTTTGCCACACATCACAGCTATATTCCTTGGTCTTACCCATTGTTATGAATGACTAAGGGAATCTGGTCTGTGTGTTACCTCATATTTATACCATATAAGTCATGGTTGAACAATTTCCTGTTTCTAGTCACCCAGGTGTACTAAAAAATGTAAAATATCAATGGGAATATACTTCAAATATATTTTTCTCATATAAATTCATATGAGTGCCAATAATTATTGCCCACCTATATTTAACAAAGATTGTTTTTTTGATAAACCTGTGTTGTGTTTGCAATTGTTTGATATCCATGAGAGCAGAGGATTTTTGTGAATTATTTGAACAAAAGATCAAAAGGTTAAACAATAAAGACAATTTTTCACAGGCTTCGTTGCTCATATTTACCAAGGGGGGGCCAATATTAGTGGAGGGCTCTGGACATGGAGTTCATCAAGGTCAAGAGGCTGTGATACAAAGAACACAAGCACACTATGTAATCAATATAATAAATAGTGCAGCTTCATACAGCAATTTATAACAGATAAAAATCTGATCTGCCAGTACGTCTTAAAGTAACCTGAGCAGCAGCAGTGTGCCGTTATGGACTTTTCACCGTTGCGATATTGAAGGTCTTTGCTCCGAGCGGCTTTTCTCCTGAGACACGTACGTTTCCCTTGAGGAGAAACGTGAAGCGCCTGTTGCTCTGCCTCAAAAGACATCACCGTGAATAAAACACAACCTCCGACAACCTGTTTCTCTTCTAAACTCCTCCTCATGGAGAATAAAGAGAGAACAGAGAGAAAGAATAAAAACACACAACAGAAGAACGCAGTTCTCACAGAGCATCAGCGTCCATTATTGGCCCATAAAAATAAAAAGAGGTTGGTCTATTTTAAGTTCATGTTGATCAAATTAACCCTGACATACAGTATTATGTGCAATCGTCTTTTCTCCATCGCCGTTCTCCAAAGGACTTTCACTCTGGTGGAAATCTACACGTCTGATCTTTACACCGGGACGCTTAAAGGTCGCGTCGTTCACAGAGACGTGAACCGAACGGCATCAGACCGGAGACGGCGTCAACGCCAACAAACACGTCTAACACACAGAATAAAGCATGTAATGTTGAGCTTCCCGGCCTCACTCTCACCTGAACTGGGCTCTGATACACTTCGTGATAAGTTAAGCACTAAAACTCAACGCGACTGTGTGAAAGGAAGTAAGTCTCCGCACCAAGACATGGCAGGAGTGTGTATTAGGGTGCTTTCACACTTGGAATTTTTTCAATAGAAAAAGTGCTGCATGTAGGACCTTTTGTGCTGATGGAAAAAAAAAAAAAACCCATCTCACGCTATGTGACCATAACAACACTCTTGATCGGTCCGTACAGGATTTTGTGGAGTTGTTTTGTGATTTCTGCAGCCAAAAATGTTCGATTTTCCTGCGGCTTTTTTCAAAATTTGCAATGAAACTTGTGGAGTTTTTTTGTGCTTTTTTTTGTGGAAAACTACTTGAATTGGCGAAATCGTAATCGCACTAAATAATTTTGGATGCTCTTTCGCAGTGATGTTTGTTGGTAAATGAGACCTTTTAGCTTTTAGCGTGAATCAAAGAGGGCTTTGGCTGAATGCGCGTTGTGACGACGTCACATGACACGTCTTGGCCCAAATCCTAGCTAGTATCAGCTAGCTAACTAACTAGCCTAGCTTGATGATTAGATTGTATTTGCTACAGGGTGTCCCAAAAGTCTCCGCACACAGGGGACTATGTTTGCCGGCACCACGTCGGTTGTGCGTTCCGTCAGTGGATGTTCGTGGACGTTCACGTCTCACTTCTTCTCGGTCGGTCCGCAACGCTTCCAGTCTTTTTGAAACCGTTAATAAGTCTGGCAGCAGTGTCGTGTGTGTGACGTGCTCGCCATGTTTCCTGTTAAAGCCCGTCTTGCGACAGCTTCCCGATCCAGCCATGAGAATGATTTCAGTACGGTCTTCTTTTGTCTAAGGCATTCTTAAAGGCTATCTGAAATTTTTTTTTAAAAAAATAAATAAATAATTATATTTTATAAACTAATACGGATTGTAGATATTTTATATTAACATGTGGCTCTTGTCTCCTTCACAGGATCTTGAGAACGAGCCACACTGAGATTGCTGGCCTGTTGTAAAGGCAGCAAGCAGCCCAAATTGAAGCCAGGGGTGCCAATACTTTCATATTAGTCGAAATAGAAGGGAAAAAAACCATTGAGTGACCATTTTGTAGAACCTCAAATAGGACACTATCAACCAGAAAGTGTTGGGTTATACCACAGGGAAGAGGAAGCCAGTTGACGTTCATCTTAACTTGTTTTGGAGTTTGGATTTTATGTTGGTGGATTATGGATAAGAATCGTAAAATCGAGGTAAATATCAGCTACAGGAACACGTTACCATGGATCAATCATTTTTAAAAACCTGAAACATCTGAAATATTAATAAAATTGTGTTAGGAAAGTGATTATCAGGACGATAATCGTGTGCTAATCGTGTTTTGTGTTTTTGGCCAAACTATATCTAGCTCCGCCCACACGTCGCTGTTTGTTACTTCAGGAAACGAAAACAACGACATGATGTGTGATCACGGATTTGTTACCGTGTTGCGTCTGGCAAAAAAAAAAAAAAATTCAGATTGATCAAATGATCAGAATTGATTTTACATTACAGTCTTCCTTTTCTCAGGTTCACAGCAAAACAAAAAGAGCTCAGGGTGACATAAAATTCTCAGGATTGAGCAATTCCTGCATACAGACTCCAACAGAGACACACACACACACACACACAGACACAGACTCACACACACACACACACACACAGAGGACTTTCTCACGCTGGTGTTGAATGTATACACCCTCAGATATATTACATATGTGCAGCCAAGTTTCCTCTGCTCAAAGAGAATTCACAGGCCAGTCTGAGACGGTAATCACACAGGAGAGGATGAGGACGAGGAAGAGGACGTCCCACAGCCCCGACATCTGGAGAAATCTGTCTACTATTGTCCATATGATCCTCTAGGGTTCAGTTATAGACAACAGCGCCTCCACTGGACAACTAGAGCAAAATGTTCCTTCTTCATTTCAACTCTTGGGCATTGTGTGTGTGTGTGTGTGTGTGTGTGTGTGTGTGTGTGTGTGTGAAATAACACATCTGTTAATCTTTTCAGCTAAATGTGTTTCAGTTTCATAATCTCGTTTGTCTCCGTTCGAAAATCTAAATCGGTTCGTCCAACGTTGCGTAACCATGACAACGAGCAACAACATTTAAAGCTAGGTTAACATTACTGCTTCATGTCACTAAAACAAAAATAAAGCAGATGCCTGAAGTCACTGTTGATTATAGTCTGATTAAAAGGTGTTGATTAGTTTTCTATTACAGCAGCTCTGAGAGTAGTGCAGCTACAGGGTTTATAATACCTTATCGTTTCTATAGTAACAGCTCATTCACGGCGAACTGTATGTTGGATGCTCCACATAATTGTATTTCAGAAATGTCTCTAAGTGTTGATGTGGTGAGGAGGATTTTCTGTGAGGAGACATTTATTTGACATTTACGGAAGGAGTCTCCAGTGTCAGCGCTCTGTAACCCAGTAAAGCTGTAACTTTTACTTTCTACGTTTTCGACACAGGACACAAGTCTTCATGAAGTAGGAGTTTGCAGTTTTCTTTTCTTTCTTTTTTTTTCTTCCCTGTAACATGACAAGTTGCATTTTTAATTTTATTTATTAACTTCAAGAGACGGAAAAAGAGAAGCCGGTGAGGGACCGACTGTTTATAGCTGCTATAACGTAGTGAGAACACAAACTTGTTTTGCTGACGTTCCACAACGTAGCTAGAAACAGATAAAAATAATTTTAAAAAGCCCAATGTTTAATGATAATTAATGATAATTATGGCCAAACTGCTGTGGTGTAAAAAGGAATAAAACGTCAGGACGTGCTGTTAGTACGTTTCAGGAAATCCCCAAGTGTTTTATTGCTTACTTACTTAATAAACACCTTCTGACCAATCAAAATGAAGCATTCAGCAGCACTGTGATGTAATGGTCAGTTTCTACCTCATGTTTATTTAAATAGTGATAGAAATGAGAGTTAACACTAATACTGAGTTAATCGTGATTTATACCCGCTGTAGAAAGATATAATATTCATTATTTACACGTGCAAACACTGAAAAGACAAGTGTTTTTTTTTTTTTTTGTTTGTATAATAAAATCTCACAACCTTATAAACTCACGTGCCAAAACGGATAATAATGTAATTGATGGTGTGCAGTGAAATGACAGAATGTTAAACTCTGTTTAATCTGTTTTATTAAAAGGAAAACTCGTTATGCTGCTGTTTTGCTGTTGCTTTGCTGCTCACTGGAGCTTTTTAAAGTGGCAGGAAGAAGGGAAGTAACAGTGAAACGCACACAAACCCGCTTTCTCACCTTATTTTGCTGATTTCCGCTAAAAACACGTTCACCAACGCACAAAGCTCAACACTTCACGTGCTAGTTCACGTTGTCCGGGAGACGCAGCTGTCAATCATTGCGTGATTTCGTGATTTATTTAGTGACAGATTTTAAAAGATAGTATCAAATATTAAATATAGTAATACATTATTGAATTTATTTGACAGAATATTACGTATTTCCACTTTGGGTTTGATTTGTTAACCACCTTCAACACTGTTGGCATTACAGAACTCCCAGTATAATGTGTAAATGGCTCTTAACTACTCTCTGACTTCTCGCATCCTGTCTGCAGCTGAACCTCCTACAACTTCACATGAACATTTTTAGCTGTGGTGAAGCAATCAACCTCAAAACACTGTCCTGGGTTATATCAGTTATAATCACCTGTTCTAGCAGAAAGCAGAAAATTATGGAGATGAGGATGGAGATGAGGATGGACTTGAAGAGGTTAAGGATGAGGATGGAGGATAGGAATGGTCATGATGGAGATGAGGACAGAATGAGGATGAGGATGGAGATGAGGATGGGTTTGAAGAGGTTAAGGATGAGGATGGAGGATAGGAATGGTCATGATGGAGATGAGGACAGAATGAGGATGGGTTTGAAGAGGTTAAGGATGAGGATGGAGGATAGGAATGGTCATGATGGAGATGAGGACAGAATGAGGATGGGTTTGAAGAGGTTAAGGATGAGGATGGAAGATAGGAATGATGATGGGGGATGGTCATGATGGAGATGAGGATATGATGAGGATATGATGAGGATGGAGATTAGGGTGGAGCAAGGATAGGGTGAGGATAGGCTCGAAGAAGAGGACGAGGATGAGGATGGAGGATAGGAATGAAGTTGGGGATGGATATGATGGAGATGTGGATGGAAATGAGGATTGGATGAGGATGGAATGAGGATAGGATGAGAATAGGCTTCAAGAGGAGGATAAGGATGAGGATGGAGGATAGGAATGAAGATGGAGATGAGAATGAGTGAACTTTATCATAAATTATGCATTATAATGAAAAAAAAAAAAACCCTCACAAATGCTGCATAGGTAGACCGCCTCCTCTGGAATGAAACATCTCTCTCTCTTTTTTTTTTTTTTAAGTTTCCACAATTACAATATTGTGCTTGCTGAATATCACAATGACGAGCGAACAGTTAGTTAAAACCATCCCTGATCCCTGAACTGCAAAATATAAATGACGGTGCAGGACTGTGGACTAAAGACTTAAAGGAAAACTCCAATCTGTACATACAATATATGGCCAAACGTATGTGGACACCCGATCATCACCCAGATGTGGTTCTTCCCCAAACTGTTACCACAAAATTGCAATTGCACAACTGTATAGAATTGTGTAGAATTACAGCTTCCCTTCACTGGAACTAAGACATGACAACACCCCTGTGCATGACGCGAGCTCCATGTAGACATGGTGTGTTAAGGTTGGAGTGGAAGAACTCGAGTGTCCTGCACAGAGCCCTGAGCTCTATTTAATATGTTTATATTGAAATATTTGTGTTGGGGTTTAATGATTCCGGTGCCGTATCCTTCGTTAATCCGTGAGAGAAGTCAGCGGGTTGTGTGGCGCCCTGATGTGACATGGGGACATCGTTACTGCTGGGGTACTTACAGTGGCGTTTTTATAACGAGAAAAAATTTCAACGATGCAACGCCGGAAACAAAAACAAAACAACAAAAAAAAACAGCGCAAGAGCTTCTTTTCTCACTCGACATTTCTCAGCGCCGTTCACCGATACGTTAGAGATCCAACGTAAAAAGTAGACAGAAAATACTCAAACGAAAAAGTAGTAATAATGAGAACGAGGACAAGCAAATAGCATTTTTTTTTTTTGGAGCAAAATTTAAATAGTGCGTAACTTTTATTTCAGTCATTCTTATGAACGGCGCCAATACTTCTGGAGGCCACCGTATATCCGGCATCTCCAAATAAGATACGAAGACATTGTGTTGGTATAAAAACAACACTTTATATTGAGTTGAAAAAAAAAACAAAAAATCCAATGAAAACACAACTGCTTTACAGTTACAAATGTCTTCCCTTCTGTTATTTACACATTTGTTCCTTAGAATGAATAAAAAAAAAAGAAAAAAGAAAAGAAAAATATATATATGAAGAATGAAGGAAGTCCCAGACATTACGGACACATCAACACAACTTTACAGTGCGGCTGATAAAACAAAACTCAAAGAGAAAATGTCATTTGCACTCCGTCCGTCGCTGATCGGAGACGTTATGAGCAGTTTATCATGAAACATCCAGTGCCTGGTTAAATCTAACATCCTCACACACACGACGACCAGAGATGCACCAACCCCGTCGTTTTTATTGTAAAATATTATACCGATACGCGATACGGACACATCTGAAATGTGCTTCCAGGCAATTTGTGTCTGGGAACATTTGTCTGTATACAGGGTGCCCCAAAAGTCTCCATACATAGGGACAATATATACACGTTTTAGCAAAATGTTTTCCGAAATATTTAGCCTTTAAGAAATCATTCGCATTGAAATCATTCTCATGGCTGGATCGGGGAAGCTGTCGCAAGGTTGTGATGGACTTTAACAGGAAAAATGGCGAGCACATCTCTCACACACACACACACACACACACACACACACACACACACACACACACACACACACACGACACTGCTGCCAAACCTACTAACAAATTCATAAAGACCGGAAGTGTTGCGAGAAGAAGTGAACGTCCACGAACATCCACTGACTAAGGCACAACCGCTGTGGTGCTGGCAAACATAGTCCTCTATGTATGGAGACTTTTGGGACACCCTGTAGTATTATTATTATTATTTTTTTTTAAAAATTTTTAATTTTTTTTTTTGTGAAATGGCTACTAGATCTAGATTTTGGAGCAAATATGGATGGTTGCAACGTGGACGGAGGTCTTTCGGTCCTCCATGATGATTCATTTTTCTTCATATTTGTTGCCAACCATTGTGTGGGACTGAATAAACCTCCAACCATGTCGCAACCTTTCTTCCTTGTGTTAATGCTTTTATTTATTTATTTATTTATTTTAAAATCACCCTGTATATGTCTGATGGCATCTGTAACAATCTAATACTCCTGGCTTTGGATTGGTGCGTCTCTAGTAAACAACATGACAACCGCACGTTTTACGACACATCTAACATACAAATCACTAAAAAATAATGATGAGCGGGCGCATCCATCTATCCATCCATCCACACCAAACACCTCTACTGCTCTAAAGACTTCTGTTCCGAATACACATTTAAACCTGGCTGGCTCATTAATCCGATACCGAAAACTGTCCAAACACCGCGGTGTCCAAACATTGCTAACTCTACATCCTGAACAGGATGTACACACACTACTAGTCTTAACCGGCCACAACTAAAGAGGACGAAGTGTACAAATACACAAGATATCTAAAATCTTAAACCAAGTCCTGGGGTTTTACTTTACCTGCACGGGCACGCGCGCGCACACACACACACACACCCGATTCATCCAATTAGCTCATTATCGTTATCATTATCATTATCAAAACCTTTCATGGATGTTAGGATGTTAGGGGTGTGCAGTGTGTAAGGAATAAACCTTCTAACCAATCAGATTTGAGAATCCGATGCGGAAAAACCGCTTCAACGTTACGGGCCGACATCCAATCAGGTACTTGCTGCAATTTGACGGTTTTATAGGCTTTCTATAACCGTCAGGACGTCTACAATTGTGACGATTTACCGCAAAAACGAGAACAAACTGCTCACCCCTAACGGTCGTCAGAAGTACTTATGGACTCTTTCGAATTTTCTTCCGAGGATAATAAACGTGTAATGTTAACGGGTGTATAAACAAAGAAAGGCGGGCACGGTAGAAAAAAAAAATCAAAGCTAGCATTTTACAGCGTAAGAGTCCTGTAAAACAACTTCCACACTGTGGAGTGAGTGTGTGTGTGTGAGTGAGAGAGAGAGCGCGAGAGAGAGAGTTAAAAAGCCTGTTGCACTCCTGTCCAGAGTGTCTCTGCTGAGGTGTTTTGCTTAACGACACACTGATGATGACACTGGACAGGAACGACCACAGTGGATGTCCGCTGAATGAACTCGCACACACCTCTGAGAAGATTTTGTGTGTGTGTGTGTGTGTGTGTGTGTGTGTGTGTGTCTAGCTGCCTCCACTGGGTTTGGCGGGCGTTTTGGCACGCATGGCGGCTCCTGTGCGTGCGTTTCCTTTGCCCGGTTGAGGCTGCGGTGTTCCAGGCTGCTGTACTGACGCGTCGCCTGCAGGGGTCACCGCGGAGCTCTGCTGCTGGGCGGGGCTTTGAGGAGCTGGAACCGGGATCTGTGGGGAGGAGGCGGGAGCTACCGTGGTAACGACCTGCTGTTGTGGCTGCTGTTGTTGGAGGAGTTTCTGATGGACAACCTGTGTAGCAGGGGCGGAGCCTGTGGGGATCACCGGCATCTGAGACTGAGGAGACGATCCGGCCGAGGCAGCCGCCTGGGTCAGAGTCACCGTCTGAGGCTGGGTCTGGGTCACACACACACACACACACACAAACGCACATACAGAGGAGAAAATCAATATTGAAAGTGTGAATCAATGGTTAGTTTTAAAGTTGATTAAAACAAGCAAAGTGTTTGAAGCAGCTGCACAATCAGTATGTTGGTTGTCTATAACATATATATATATATATACACATATATATATACACATATATATATATATACACACATACACACACACACACACACACACACACACACACACACTCAGTACTGTGCAAAAATTTTAGACACATGCAAATAAATGCTGTAGAGCAAAGATGCCTTCAAAATAACGAAATATAGACATTAAAAAACACCATAAAGAGCAGTAAACAGTAGTAAATGAAACAAAGTCAATATTTGGTGTGACCAAAAAAAACAAAAACAAAACAAAACAGTAGTTTCTGGTACAATGTGTGCAGTTTAATAAGGAAATGAGCTGGTAAGTTTTATTGAGCATCTTACAGAACCAGCCACAGTTCTTCTGGACACTTTGACTTTCACACTCGCTTCTTATTTTAGCAGCAAAACCCAGCAGCCTTCATTGTGTTTTTTTGCCTGAAAAGTGTCTCTTACGTAATATGCTGCTTTCTTTAATGACATACATACCAATACAGAAAAATGTTTGTATTTTGTACTAGAAAACTAATGTTTGGGAATCTAAAATGTTTTTTTTTTTGTACTGACTTGATCATGTAGAAGTCATAAAATAAAAAAATCTATAACAAAGTTTGTACTAAAAAAAACTTTTGCACAGTACTGTATATATAAACCATAGGTTCTCTATATACACAGTGTTCATGCTAGATGGTGCAGTGTATGCCCACAATTTTTAACAGCAAGTGCAGCAGCACATACTCTGGCTTTGGTTAAAATCCAAATTTTTAAAAACTGCCTCAGTGTGTGGAACTGAAAATCTCCTTAGATTAACAAACGATGTGATCAAATACAGTGTAATGCATATTTATCACACTGAAAGATAAACCATGGCAGGAAAGCACAGAAGTTAAATGTGCCACACCCCAGAGCACACCAGTCGTAATGCTTAAAGTGTAAAAACCTCTTTACACTCATGAAAATATTACATAAAATGCAATAACCTGAATAAACTGATGAATTCTGTGGATTATTTATGAGACACAGGGTTCAGTGAGCATCAAATCAAAGAAGCGATCTAGGCTTGATGTAACAGTTGAGAATTTCGAGTTCTTAACAAAACAAAAACAAACAAACAAACAAACATGAGAACCCCTGGTATACCCGCTTAAGGATTTGTCTTTCAAAGAAAATACACTGTCAAAGAGACGGAGAAGATTTGTCGGTTCTGAACTCTTCACAGGCGTAAATCTGAAAATCACACATTAAAAAATAAGAACCGGGACATCACATGCTCACTCTTACCTGCTGGGGTGAGGACACTATCTGCGGTTGCACTATCTGAGGAAGTTTAGCGACCTACAAGCAGAGGAGAGGCAGGAACTAAGCCACAAAGCAGGGGAAGCACATAAATACACTCAAATCTACACAAAACCCACACGTTCGACATTATTAGCAATATTACGAGACTTTTAATTACGATAACTGCATAGTATGAGAATGCTTTTGAATATCAATGAGTCTATTTTATACTGTCACTGTCAGAGCGAATATTATGAGTAGCAAACTCTTAGACTGAAACGGGTTTCTGTTCACCATGTACGCTCCTTACCTGGGGTACAGTGCGGCATCACGGCAGAGCCACAGTCGAACATTAATACATATCAGAAAAAGGCTCGGAAAAGGGCTTTTTTAAAACCGTGTATCAATATTAAATATAAAAACAAAGAATGTAAAATATGTATGCTAAAATGAATATTACGACGTTAATACATTCAATATTGTGCGAATTCTGACTGCATTGCAAAACAGATATTCGCTCTGACAGTCCTAGAGAGTGCGTGTCGTTACCTGTATCTGCTGTGTGGTGGCAGGTTTTGGCGGCTGCACCGAGACAGGAGCGGCGAAGAACTGAGTCTTAATGCCTGATGGCAGTTGCGTGGTGGTCGTGTACGTCACCTTCTGCGGGCCCTGACCTGCCACCTGAGCTGCATGCTGAGTGGCCAACTGCATTACACATACGAAAAAGAAAAGAAAAAAAGAGTGGGAAATGATTAAACCTGCAATGTCATGTCTTGCATAACGTTAAATCATTTTGGGATTATAGGCGTGTTGTCATGCAGATACCTGCAACTTTCCAGAAAAAGGAATAAAGATAGCAATGAAAAGGAGGGTATTTTTGTTATTACACTAATCTGAGGTGTTGCATTTTTATTCTTTCACTGATCTATAGTTTTTCAAGGCACAGAGAGAAAATTTTTATTAATCTCTCCTGGGAAAATTAAAAGTGTTACAGCATCATGATGGTAAGAATGTAATGTGTTAGAAGATAGATAAATAATTGTTATTAAAAAATGTGTTACCTTCTGCTGCACTGCAGCCTGCGTCTGTTGCGATTGTGCTGCTTTCTGCTGCGCTGCTGCTTGCTGCTTCTGACGCTGCAACAACTGCTGAACCTGGATCGAACCTACCACAGGTCCAACTGATCTCACACACACACACACACACACACACACACACACACACACACACACAGCAGTTGGACATTTCTAACACAATGTAATACTCTTTTTGTATGAGATTGTTTAGTGTGCACCCTCCTTGTGTAAGATGCTCGACATGTTTGACGCGTTTCATGTACAAGTCAGTACCTGCTTTCGGGGTATGTCCTATGGAAACGTTGTATCCAGTGACGGTCATCGGTAGGGTGGTGACTCCGGTGGACGACACTACAGTTGGTAAAGACACCACCGGAGATTTGGTCAGAGTCACCTGGGCCGGCTGACCCGCCTGCGCCGGGACGGCGCCCGGAGCCGGGACTCGTGTCTGATACAGGAGCAACAGAGTGAGACGTTAGCTTTATGCAGCTTTTACATGCTGCTTATACACATAGCTCCTTACCGGTGTTTGATATGATTGTTGCTATGGTTACATCTCAAAAATAGATTTTCAACCACTGTAACTGAAATTATTTTTCCATATATCCAGGTCCTGTTTTTAGACTAGAGGTGTTACAGCAAAATGTGACCGTATATCATAAACATAAAGAGCGTTATTTATTAGACTGTGAATAAAAAAAAGCTTAATTGCCAGATGTCTACGGATATCAATAAAAAATCTTGGACATGAAACACTTCTTCTACTGGAAGGGCTGATTGCACTGTTGCAGATTTATTTCCCAGGTGAAACTAAGACATGGTTGAAAGCAAAAAAAAACAAAAAACAAAAAAACAAACCCAACTATACTACGACTTCAAACTTAAGTGAGTACGGTGTTATTTATTTCAAAACTTTGGCTTGAAAATGGTCTGCAGTTCAACAGTCCCAGGTCCCGATGTTTATCCAAAGGTTAGTGTGTGTGTGTGTTAGAGAGAGAGAGAGAGAGAGAGAGAGAGAGAGAGAGAGAGAGAGAGAGGGAGCTCACCAGTCTGGCCACCTGCAGGTTAGAGACAGTGGTCCCAGTGAGCACGGCTCCAGCTCTGGGCACAGCGGCCACTGCGGTGAGCTGCGTGCTGGGCTGGGGTGTCGGAGCGGCCTGGACCTGCTGGGTCTGCTGGGTAACGGCAGCCTGCTGGCCTGGAGCAGCCACTACCTGCAGCTTCTGCTTAGGAACCTTGAACAGAAAACACACACACACATGCAGGCAAGACACATTACTGTACACTTCTAAACTTTAACATGAATCTTAATCCTAGCACTACTACTAATAATAATAATAATAATCTTATTTATACAATTCATTTCAATGCAAATGTGAACGCAAGTACTGGAAGCACTGGCTTTTAGAATTTTTTTTCTAACTATACCATTAGAAATACAGGGTCTGGGGCAGAGCAGGATCAACTTGTTCCCATGCTATAATTCTACAAGATTCTCATGGGAAAATAATGAACCATTGTAGACCACTTCCTATGTGGTCAACATGTGTTAAAATTCCATATTACCTTGGAACAGTCTACCATTTAATAACAATTCTGCCTCTTAAAAAAAGGAGAAAGGGAAATGAAACACATACTCGCACTGTCGATGAAAAACAAGTCGCTCACGCACATTATATTGAACTTTTAGGCTCTGAGGGATGTGCGCTAATAAAGGACACTAATCTCTCTCTCTCTCTCATATATATATATATATATATATATATATATATATATATATATATGACAGACTGAAATTATCACACAGCCAACCAGCTCTGGCGTCGGGTACTACGACGAGAGAGCAAGAGGTGCTGACTAAACATTAATCGTGTAGCAAACAAAGCAGCCATTCAGCAAATCTCTGATAGCATCAGACTCCCTGCACCGATAAAAACCGCATGAGGTTCAGACTGCAAGCAAGCAGAGCAATGTCAGCAAATTGTCTGAAAGCAGCTATAAGACAGGTGTGTGCACACGCCTGTGCGTATGTGTACCTGTTGTGGTTTGTTTACTGTTTTGATCTGAGGAGAACCAGCTTGCTGCTGCTGTGGCTGCTGCTGTTGCTGTTGGAGCTGCTGCTGCCTGAGGAGCTGCAGTTGAGCCGGGGTGATCTGCTTCCCCTGTATCCCTGTTTAAGGGAAGGAAAGAAAAAAAAAAAAAGTAGTAATCTCGGTGACCAGAAAAATCAGGAAACATAACAACGGTGTAATAATTAGTGGTGTCAGAAGTCCCAACGTTACTGTTAATACCAAGGAATACATTTTTTAATTTATTAAAGAATGTCACCTGAAATGCGAGTTTTAAAAGGGTACTGAGAGCTAATGAATGCTCTAAGAGATGCAGGGGTGTGTGTGTGTCTCATACCTTGAGCCATGAGAGAGCGTCCCTGTGTCTGCACCTGAACCACAGTCGAGGCGGTCACCGGGGTAACAGCACGAACACCCTGGCTAGATGCTATGGCGACGACCTCAGCAGGGGTGGTGGCGGGGGCAGAAGCGACAGCCCTCTGCTGGGTGTGAACCACCTGAGCTGTAGCAGCACCTGCAGCCTGGGGCAGAACAGCCAACTATTAAAGCACACTAGAACATTAATTAGCATATTAGTTACACATCCAGTTAAAAAACCAAAATTAACAGACGGGATTGCTGTACTGAAACCTGGTAAAGCTAGTACTAACCCTAACAGAGTTAACCATGGTAATTAATGCAACATTAGATTATTTAGTTATTAATTAATTTATATATTTAGCTTTTCTTGAATTTCTTTGCTTAACTGTTTCTTTGCTCTGCATTCTACGTAGACATGCAGCTCAAGGGAAATTTTCAAATCAGATTCATTTGCATGTACAGGCATGTGATTCGATTTCGGTGGCACTTTTTAATGTTAAATATTTGCTACAACAACAGAACGGTAAATAAATAGCCGGTAGGGTCAGAGGAGAACCACGCCTACACAACGGTAGTAGCCACAAATGACAACAGCACCCTATCTTCCTTTACTACAGGTCTTCCAGACATGTCGGTCCATAAAGGAGTTGTTCTGAGAGCGAGCCTGGCTTACAGGTAAAGCTCCGGGAATGACGGGAGAAGCGAGCCGCTTGTTTCCCTGAAACTGGGCTGGAGGAACACTGGTTACTGTGTTCACGATCACATTCCCTCCCACTGCAGCTGCTGAGAGAAGGAGAACATCATCATCATCATCATCACTATCATCGAGAACACTGAGAGATGCGCCTGAGGCAAATCCCGAACGATACCTGTCTGAATGCCTGTGCCAGCAGCGGAGGTCTTGATAGCTCCGGCCTGCAGGTGAAAAAAAAACCCAGCATTTCTAAATACTTAAAGAACCAATGACATGAAAATAAATATTTACTCTTATATTAAATTTAGAAAGATAAGAATGTCATGAAGTGGTAGAAACAATTCGGACCAGCACAGCAGTGTTGGCGACTGTGGCAGCTCCTTGCTGGGCACCCTGAGGAACTCCAGCGGCCTGTAGTCCAGCGGTAGCGGCCTGTGGCTGGGTTTGAGGCTGAGCGGTGGCCCCTGGAGTCCCTGGGGCAGCTCCAGCTGCCTGCTGCTGCTGAGCTAATTGCTGAGCCCTTTGCTGCTCTGCCAGAGCCTTGGAGAGAGAGAGAGAGAGAGAGAGAGAGAGAATAAATAAAATAAAAAGTAAAAAAAATAAGTGTGTAATTGTTGAAATAGTTTCCCGTGACGAGACGTTTATTTAAAATTTATGGAAGGAGTCTCCAGTGTCAGCACTTTGTAACAATCAGAGGTAAAGCTGAAGTTTTCTGACATGGGAAAGTCTTCACAAGTTTCTCTTTAACATGAAAAACTGCACTGCTTTATTTCTTACTAACTTCAAGAGAAAGGGAAAAAAAAAGAGAGGTTGGCAAGAGAAAGAAGAGTTTATATCTTCTATAATGTCTGTGATTACTTGTTTTGAGGATGCTCCATAACAAATATAACTATATGGATAAAAAAAATACAATGCCCCATTCGTTAATTATTCTGCTGTGGTACAAAAGGAATAAAAAAAATAAAAAAATAAAAAAAAACAGGTTGTGCTGTTATAGGAAAATAATGAACTACGGGGTGGTAAAAGATCACACCACTCCATCGTTGATTATTATCCTAAAACAGCACAGCCCCGAATGTTTTATCCCTTACTTTTTATTAACTGTAATGGGCCAACAAACCACGGGGTTGGGCAAGCACACTGAACTTTTCGTTTGTCAGTGGAACATTGTAATAATAATATTATTATTATTATTATTATTATTATTAACAACAACAACAACAACAATAAAAGGCCTCAGGAATCTCACCTTCTTTTCTTTAGCGATTCTCTCTGCTCTCTGAGAGGCCACCTGGATGGGAGGCAGGGGTTTATCATAGCTGATCCCACTGTGTAACAGATACATAACACAGAAAACACAAAAGGGAATCTGTGTTAGTAGACGAGACAGATGATGTGACAGTTTTTCGGTTTTTAACAGATGGAAGCGTGCAAATATGTACGGCTGAAGCACTCCTTAGGCTTCATTTCTTATAATCCATCACACCTGCCTCTCAGGATGTCATGCATCATGTCATAAATTACGAAGCATCTTGGTTGCAGCTATTTGTCTTCTGAGTGAACTCCAGGATGACAAAAACATACTATAAAATGTCAGATATGCACAATTTATGACATAAATACATGCGCTTAAAAAACATCCCTCAACACAATAGTTACTTTTCCATCGACAAGATAATATATAGATGACGGAAATGCGGTAGTCTCCTCATCAAGTATAGATGTAAAGATTTGACATTTTCTAAAATGTCAAACGACACAAAATTTAGGTCAACCAAAAACAAAATCATCCACTAAACCTCCAGTAAAGTTAGTTTAATCGATTTAACTGATAATGATCATTTACAATTCCTACTGCTGCAAATATTTCAAAATGCGAAAATTTTTTATTTTTTTTGTAAACATAAAATTACTTAAATAAATACTTGCCCACTGATGCTCAAACTAAAGGCAGCAACGTGAGCCGCATTGTTCACGTACCCGGTTATGTATCTCATGTACAGTACATCTGGAGAATTAAACACGGTGTCCACTAGGTGGCACATCAGAGCCAAAACATTACAAACTCTAATGTTTAGCGATTTCCTTCAAAAGCAACATTAAACAGACCTACGAGCTCTGTTCTCTTTAAAACTTGTACTCTTTACAGAGCTTTGGTACTCAAAACAGAGCTTTCGGTAGGTTTAAGAGGTTTTAAAAAATTCAAGCACTAACTGTAATAGGAAAAAATTGAGAAATCAAATTTTCCCTGATCTTTTGACATGAGAGGTCATTATACCATAAAAACATCCTGTCAGTTTCAGAACTCGAAACTTCCTCGTTAGTCCAAAAACAGCTTTTATTGAAAACAAGCTGCTAAAACGGTCCGTTTCACATTTCTCAGCATGACGTCATAGCACGACGAAAGACCGCCTCTGCAGAAGATCAACGCCTACTTCTACACCACTGCCACTTCAGCCCCGCCCACCGATTCACGCATGTTGTAGGAGGTGAGTAAATACGAGAGAGACGCAAACACGGGATTACTCGAGCAACCAATCGACAGAGATGCCTCCGAGGTTTACAAGACGTGCAGTGACAAGCTGTGGAAAAAAAAAAACAGTCTTTGCATTGCCTTCCTTGTGATCCTAACTTTAGGAAAGTGCGGATAAACTTTAACAAGTTCCAGATCGCAGAAGTAAGTCACTGTTCGTTTGTTCGCTTCACTTTACTGTCTAGAACCTAAACACGACCGAGTTAATTACAAAGCCAGGAGACACTTTGCATCTATAAGCCCAATTTCCCCTTAGAGAAAAGGTTTACCTTTCAGCCAAGACGGAAGCATGCTTAGGGTTCTTCTGGAATGGATTCATACCCAGCCTGAGGAAAGGGGGGGAAAAAAGAAACAATTAAAGAAAAGGTCATTGTAAACCCATCCCTGCTTTGCATATCCACTTTAAGCTCTTACAGAGGTTTTATTGGAGGACTCCTCTTGCTGGCGATGATCTTCATGAGCTCGAAGCGGCTGTTGTAGAGCTGGATCTGGGTGGCATTGTCGTCCTGGGTGTAGATCTGACACGTGCGCAGGGGGCGGCTGTTCTTCGTCTGTAAAAGGGGGAGAAAAGTTACAAAATAGAGCTTGAGCAACAATCAGAATTTTTTTTTTTTTTTTAAATGCTGCATTTGTCATCTTACCTTATAGATGCTCTTGGTCTTCTTCTTGGGATTAGCTTCGTAAATTAACTGCAAGACGAGACGGCTGTTATTAAATTCGGAATAGAAATAGAAAACTACAGAAAAGAATGACTAGTCCAAAAAAAATGTAAAAAACAGAACAAACGTAAATATACATCCAATCAAACGGGACATGTACAGTAGAAGTAATAGTAATATTTTAAATTTAACAGATTATTGATTATGAGCACATGCAGAGTCATGCAACATGTTTTCAGTTTAAAAGCTCAAACGCACCTTGCCCTCCTCACGGGGGATGATGACGTTCTCATAGCGGCTGCGGCACTGTTTCGGCGAGCGGTAGATCCTGCTGCAGGAGCTCACCACATCGCTCACCAAGTCCCAGTTTGGAGTGTGAGCCGGAGACACGATGGTCAGGTTCAGAGGCAACTCGAGCAGCTGTTTCACAGCCTGAAAACAGCACAGAGAACAATTATAGTGAGATTATATGGTATGTTACTGAGCTATACTGGGAGATTGTAAGTGTGTAAGATATTGTGTGTGTGTGTGTGTGTGTGTGATTATACGTGTGATTGTGTGAGTATTTGCATATGTGAGTGTGTGGTACATGTGTGTGTGTGTGAGAGAGAGAGAGAGAGATTGTGTATGTGTGTGGGCTTGTGAGATTGTGTGCATACGCATGTGACTGTGTGTGTGTGTGTGTGTGTGTGCGCGCACAGTAGTAGTGAGTGTGCATTTATGAGTGTATGTGTGTGTAGACGTGTATGTGTAGTGTTAGGTGTGTGTAGACGTGTGTGTGTGTGTGTGTGTGTGTGTGCACCTGCAGAAGAGCCCAGTCTTCACTGATGAGCCACTCTGGATTGTCCTGTCCTGGCTCCATGGTGGGTTTGACCAGCGAGGGCAGCGGCTTGGCGAACGGAGCCTGCTGCTTCAGAGAGAAGTTCTTCTTCTGGTCCTTTCCTTCTCGTCGCACCTTCAACATGCTTGCCTTATCGAAGAGCGACCGCGGGGGGATCACCGCCTCGCCATGACCCTTCTTCTTCTTACGGCCCATGGCTGGGGAGACACCACACGTCATACATGTTATATATGATACAATGTATTGGCTAATACACAAATGTTTCTTACTACAAAGAAAAGTATTTATATTTTGGATACAGCAGTTAGTCTAAATATTTTATTTTCATATATAATGCAGCAATTCCTACTTAGCAAGTAAGACCATTAAAACAAAAACAGTGCAAGGTCTACAACTCCAACTTTTGTATATATGCACAGACAATATTGTAGCATTATATATGTAAAAAGTATGTGTTACTGTTTTTTTTTGTTGTTTTTTTTTTACTGAGACTTTAGCACGACAATAATAAAAGTCGTGGATGATTTCCTACCAGACGGGTCCATCTTGGGTCTCTTGTGCTCTTTGCGGATGTACACCGGGGGCAGTTTGGACTCGGGCATGGGGGCGGAGTCATACATGAGGCAGATCACAGAGTCGATGTAGATGTCGTTATCGTCCTGAGGTGGCGTCGGTGGCGTCCACAGCTACGGCAGGAACAGACAGAGAAACAGGTGATCATCATCATATCTATACGTAACACATCTAAATCCTGTGAAATGCTGCAAATAATATATGCAGGATCGTCTTACCGGCATAATTTCTGTCTGACCATCTGCCGACTCAAACACGTACTCCTACAGGGCAGGAAAAATGGAATAAACAAAAAAAAATGCTTAAGCACCAAAGACACTGAAATACTTAAGATTTCCTTTTTCGCTGACTACTCAGATTTAGAAAACGTGTAAAAGTGTACCATGTTGTAGGCGTCCTCTCGGGTGTAGGTGAAGAGGTCTTCCTCGTCTTCTAGAGTAGCCCGATCCTCTTCTTCGTGCGTTCGCTTCTGCTGCTGCCGCAGCTCCCAAACGCGTTTAGCAGATTCTATACGCTCCTAAAACCATGCACAAAACACGTGATGAGGAAGATGATTATTTTCATATTAAAGCAAGTTTTTTTATTTAAATTTCTCTCCTCGTACCTTAGCGACGGCCTCGTCTTCACTGATGTGAAGGTACTCCAGGTACTGAAGTGCATATCTCTCAATAGGAGTCAGCTATAGCAAATACATTAAGACATTTTAAGTTTAATAAAGACAAAAATCTACAAGGCATCATATACTCCTTTAATAACCAGCCGCTAATTACCTGTTCCACGACAGACGCCAGCTCCTCCAGCTGAGAAGCATCGTGCGTCGCCTCACCCTCCTCCTCCTGCTCCATTTGCTCCTCTCGTTTCTCTAGCTCTTTCTTCTCCGGCCCCTGTGCCGGGTGAAGCGTCTGCAGATTGATGGTGTTGAGGGCCTGGATGTACGGCCTGGCAACGTGCGGAGGGATGGATTCTGACGGAGAGGGTTCCTGATGCAGCACGACGAACTCCTCCACCTTCTCTCCACATCCAGCTTCTACTTCAAACAGGTCCTGGATGGTGCGCTGGAAAAAAAATACATAAAGAAGGAAATCATCAGATGCAATACCTCAAAAGCTGAGACAGATAACAAAACAGGCCAGATTCAGCAGATGGACAGGTTAAGTGAACAGGCCTGGTGTATGCTGTCCTAGCGGTGTGGGTGTGTACCTGTGTGAGGAAGGCGAGTGTGTAGTCCGTGCCTTGAGCTGCCACTTCTCTGATCAGGTCCTTAGTGCCGTTCTTCAGTAGTTTCTCCTCTATGGAGTTTCCGCTCTCCAGCCTGAAGGAATCAACGTTTAGACCGTTATACTTCCTCTAATCTATCCAGCTGTTACATTTAGCTTGATCCATCCGAGTCAAAATAAAAGTTTAACCATGTCCTTATTAAAACCAGTCTCTTTTTTTAAGAATGAATCTTTTACCCGTGCATGCTTCGCTGCTATACACACACCTGTAGATGTGGATGTCTTTGGAGCGTCCGACTTTGTCGCACCACTCCTGTGTACGGCCGTCCATGCTGGGGTTGAGGTCCGTGTCGTAGAACACAACCGTGTCCGCATCAAACACGTGGCCCACGGCAGAGCAGCAACGATTGGTCAGGATGGCACAGAAGAACTGTCTGTTGCAGTTGAATGCCCTCATCTGATCCTGAGGGGGCGGGGCAAGAGCAAGGAGAGAATTCTTATACACGCAAACGTAACAGACAAATGGTAACTAAATGCTGCAAACAATGGAAGAAAATACACTTCACACGCCAGGAAACTGTAGATAAACACACTAAAACTAAATACAGCACTATAAAATTTAAAAAAATTTAACAGTTAAATAGTAGCAATAAAGCGGTCATGCTAAGCTGAAGCTGAGAGAATGGCATCATGCTGCTAGAGAACTCCTGTATGTTAGTGTCTCCTAAGGCCCTGTGTAGAACTGGATCCAGCAGGGAGGGATGAGAGCTTAGTGTTTTACCCCCTGAGTGAAGCCCAGACGCCCACATGGCCTCTGAAGGGCCAGGAGATGGACAGGGAAAGAAAAGAAAGAAAGAAAGAAAAAAAAACACCCCAGCAAAGCAACATGTGGTACGGAGAAGAAACCATTTTTTTCACAATTATTGATAAAAAAAAAAAGACTGAACAAACATCTGAATACCTGTCTTTCATGGTGGGAGAGGCTCTCGTCCAGGCGTACAAATGTAAAATGTCGGTGATCCAGAAAGGTCTCCAGGATATCCAGCATGCTGGCCATTTGAGTGAAGATGAGGACTCTCCTGCCCTCTGCCTTCAGCTTGTGCAGCAGGATAGACAACGCCTCCAGCTTGCCTACACAAACACGTTTATACATTAAATCCTGAAATCTAACTAGCAAGAGACGGACATTTAATACATCACAAACAGCGAGTTGTCATTATATTAGAAAGGTCTACCCTGCACCTATAGTTACTGGAAGATTCATAAGATATTATTATCTGAACTTTCCTCCATTAAGAGTGCTGTAATGTGAAATGAAGTCCAACCTGAGTCGATTTCCAGCAGGTGTTTATCAGGGAGCTCAAACGTAGCCGGGCAGGCCAGAGCACGGATCTCCGAGTTGTAGGGGGCGGAGACTTCCCGCAGCTGACGCATGAACGACTTCTGCTTCAGACTGTATGGTGGCGGCGGGTTGGCGGCGTAAAGCTGAGGGGGCGGAGCTACAGAGGCAGGAAGAATACACGACAGCCTACAAGAAGTAGTTTGATTTTAGATGTAAGGAATAAGAGAATCACAAAATAAACAAAGGGCTTCAATTCAAATGTTACTATGCAGTATGACCAAAAAAAAAAAAAAAACAACAAAAAAAAAAAACCCACACCTTTTGACGAGGCTGTCTCCTTCCTGCAATCTGTCTGTATGGGAGCGAAGAGCCAATCGAAGTGAGTCTGTCGTGTACACATTGTTCTGCTGGGCCTTCAGGCAGGCGTCTCTGCCCACCCAGGACCAGCGTGAGCGCTCGGGAGCAGGGAGAGGAGGAGGAGCGCGTCCCCTGGTCACAGAACAGGCTTCGAGAAGGTCAGCCCCGTACAGGACGGAGCGTTGAACACGCCGCTCGTTGATGGCGAACAGACGAGTCAGACGCTCCTTCAGCTGCCTGTTCCTCTCCTCACTCGACTCCTGATGAGAGAAAGCAGCCAAATGAAGGAGGTGCACACACCGAAGCACAACACAGATTGAGTGGTGAGGATTTTGTCTTGAGAAGCTCAAGACAAGCTCCTTTTTTTTTTTAAATCTCATGAGAAAATAAGAAAAAGTCCCAGCTCTCACTCACTTGTGGTGCAGCGTTGGTGGAGGGTTTTGCGTTGCCTCCCGCGTCAGCGGGGGTAGATGTCGTACCCGTAGCACCAGCAGCCACACCGGCTGATTCACAGAGAGTTAACGTTAGATCATGTTTTCTTTCTTCTAAAAAAAAAAAAAAATGTCAGCACTCGGATACAGACGCAAGTGAGGATTCTTACCCTGTGGAGGTGTAGGGGTGGCCGGAGGGAGGGCTGCCTGAGGGCCCGTGGAGTTTTGAACAGGAACAGCCGGGGGTATCTGCTGCATCACCAAGGAGCTCGGCGGCCTGAGGATTGGCTGCCCCGGGGTCGATACGATCTGCAGGATGTTACCTACAGGAGGAGGAAAACCAAGAGAGAGTTCAAAACAAAATATGTAGGAAGAAGTCATGTGGTGACATACTACAGGGACGATGGCAAAATGACGGAATAAGAACATGAATTTCAGGGTAAACCCTAGTTATAGTATGATGCAATGGACTGGTGAAACAGTCCATAAACAAAACAAAACACTTTAGACTGAATAGCAACACACAAAAAAACAATTTTTAGTTTGAAAGGGGGGGGGGGGAGACCACACACCAAAAACAGCTTTTAGACTTAGTAAGAATGCAAAAATTGGCTTTAGACTAAAAATCAGTCAAACAAACAAATAAAGAAACAGAAATAAAAACCCACCCACAAATGGCTTTACACTGGGGGAAAATGGCATATAGCCTGAAAACAATCCCCAGTGCCTTCTACACTGAAAAGACCCAAACAAAACAGCCTTTTGAAAGACAAAAAAATAAAAAACACATCGTGTCCCTTGCTCAATTTGCAGTGCATATGTACAACATCTCCATTAGGCAAAGTTTCACTTAAGTGCATTTCTTAAAAGTCAGATGCTATCACTCAGCTGAACATTAGTTCACTATTTTAGAAGCCAGGTTTGTAATAATCTGATTTTCATTGGTTAAGGCTGCTTTGGGATGCTGAAAGGTCCTCTACGGGACTGGATAAATAAAGCCACCCTCAGTCCATCACAACTGAAAAAAATAAATCCATTGATTCATTACACAATGGAAATTTGTCATTATTCTGCCTCAGATGGAAGGAAAGCAGAGCACCTCCTCTTAATTTCCTGATGCACTAAGGGTGTAGAGAGAAGGAACAGGAACACAAGACACATTGTGACGGTACCTTGGAGCTGGAGAGGCTGTCCTGTGGTGAGCTGACGCAGCTGGCTGGGTGACAAAGTGAACTTATTGCCCTGGAACTGCAGCGTGACCGGGGTCTCGGTCTGCGCTATCCGACTCTGGGCGCCTGTTATAGATGCCAACTGAGCCACTTTCACCACATCTCCACCTTCAGAACAGCACAAACACACACAGATGGGGGATTAGTAGAGAAACGGACCTAAAATGCCTTTCTGCTTATCTGAGGGGTCGCGTTTATTTATCTGTCACTCTCACTATGTGAAAAAGCTAACAAAATGTCTGCCTGACATTTTCAATGCGGTCATTGCTGAACCTGAAACATCTCCATTTAGCTTTGTGTATATCTGTGTATATAAAAATTCTCTGAACATTCTCTCCAGCCAAATGTTTGAAACATTAATATACCTTATTCTGATTGGTCGTTGATTGATTCTCTATAACAGCAGCACATGACAATAGTTCCAGCTGCAAGGTTTATATTACAGTGCTTCCTCTGATATGTTACCGTTTCTATAGTAACAAGAGACGTGGATGTTACAAATAAACAGATCAAAAAACGTTTCTTATTGTTTATATGATGAAGTTTTCTGTCAGAAGTTTATTTAGCATTTATGGAAGGAGTCTCCAGTGTCAGTGCTCACAAGTAAAGCTATAACTAAGGTTCAGGAAAGTCTTCAGGACAGAGGAGGGTTCAAAAAAAAAAGAGGCTGGTGAGGGAACGACTGTTTATAGCTGCTATAACGTAACTGACAACAGGAGCTAACTTGTTTCACAAACGTTCCATGAGATTAAACGTAATAATAATAATAAACTGATAAAAAGCACGATGTGTCGTTCTCTAGGAAATGATGTAACCATTGGCAAATTGTTGTGGTATAAGAGGATGTGCTGTTATAGGAAAATAATCAACTTTGTGGTTCCAAATGGGTTTACTCCCTGTCCTATGAATCAAAATGCTAATATGGGGTGTGGTTTAGTAACTGCTGCCTTTGTGAGACTTGTGTTTGTAATACAGGCCTGAAAGAAACATATCTTTAGGTCTAAGTCTAATAACATGTTTGTGTATTTTTGAAAACACAACCTGTAAACATTTCTATAAATTTCATTTATCAAACAGTGTCCGAGTTTCTAACAAAGACAACTGAAAAAGGGTTGAAAAGTGTTGGACAAAAGCGTGAAAAAAACCAAACAAACAAACAAAAAAAAAAGGTGCAGGGTGAAGGGAGGAGCCATGCTCACGTGCACTTGCAGCTGGAGGATACTGGAAGAAAACTTGTGAACAAATACAAGAAAGGGGGCGAGAAGAGCAAAGCTACTCGGTGCAGGATCCTTGAGCTGAGCTGGATAAAGAAAAGGATTAGTTTGTGAACAGAAGAGCCGGTGCTGAAGGGGAAAGGGAAGCATAAAGGAATAATAATAATAATAATAATAATAATAATAATAATAATAATAATAATAAAAGGGTGATTAAATCAATGAGAATTTGTGAGCTGTGAATAGGCCAGAGAGAGAGAGAGCGAGAGCAAGAGAGATCATTCATGCAGCTGGAATCAGAGACTGGAGACTAAATCTGGGATACTGTAGAGGCGTTCAGTTCAGTACGAATAAAATAAAAACCAACCTGCTAATTGAGCCAAGATTCATCAGCAGTGTTTTTACAGAAATCAAGTTACTCCGGAGTATAAAACATTAGTGCTGCTGAAGGAAAATCTGACGTTATGAAAAATGAATTGTAGTGCAATATTTAAAGTTGAAGCCTTGTAAATTATAATTGATGGCTAAATATAAATATTAAATGTGTTTGTAAATATTTTGTATTTTGATGGCTGAGATTTTGGTGGTGCATCTCTAATAAACAGTTATTGGATGCTAATTTTATAATCGGGTGTCGCAAGCGAAAAATTGGGATGAAAATCATTCTTGCGGCAAAAAACGTTTGATTTTGCTGTTTTTTTGTTTTTTTTTTAAATTTGCGATGCAATTTGCGGAGCTTTTTGTACTTTTTTCCCCCCGGAATACTACTTGAATTGGCGAAATTGCAATTGCACGAAATTGTTTTGCACGGCCTTTCGCAGTGACGTTTGTTGGTAAATGAGACTCATGCTGTACTCATGTTCCGACGCATATGAATCGAAGAGGGCTTTGGCTGAATGCGCATTGTCATGACGTCACACGTTGCGTCTTGGCCCAAATCTGCAGCAAATCTGAAAAATCACAAGCTCCTCAGAATATTGCGGAGTTTACTTGATTTTGCAGTAATTTCGGCGATCGCAAAATCCTGGAGGGACAGAGTTAATATGTTAGAGTTCAAAACGCCTATGCAGTTGTCAGTTATTCCAGATTTACATGTCCTGATGTTTTTATTGAAAAAAGGAAGACTTTATGAGCGATAACTCGTATCAGCATGTTAAAACACGAAGCTCTTAGGAAACATGCATTAAAGCTGGCAGATGATTTTGATGGTAGAAAATTACATTAAGCGTTTACACAGGACTATTTAATCTCCAGGATCCCACACTCTAGTCTCACAAATTCAACCTTTTTTTTGTGGCTCTTCCCCTGCCGTGCTTATTCTGTGACTGAAAGGACGGAAGTGAGGCTACATGGCCACTTACTAGGCAAGCGAGCCTGGGCCTGGGAGCTGAGGAGCAACCTCTGGGGCAGCAGGGGGTGGGTGGATAGAGGCTGAGGGGCGACAGCAGGTCTGGGAGCTACAGCACCCACCCCTGCTACACCTAAAGCCACATGGGTAGAAGTGGCAGTAGAGGGGGCAGCTGCAACAGCAAATCCTGGTGTGCTGCTGGCTGTAGGGTTTAGGGAAGAAGAGACAAAAAAAAAAAAAAAATCAGATGGTGTTTCTCCAGCTGGAATAAACAGGGAACAGGAGTTTGTTTAATGGCACACAGCAAAATAAAAAACAGCACAGATGTTTGGAGAACCGGTACTGCGGAGGAACTCAGTAGGGACATTAAACCAGTCAACAATGTACAATTTAGTTTTGTCCAGGTCTATTAGGAACAAAACCATATCTTGGCAATGAAATCAGAGTGGAAAGCTGTTATGCGGTCCAGCGATGTCCTGCAAAATTTTCGCTACAAATAATAAAACACACAACACAAAATGAACTTCTGCATACATGCTGGAAAGAATAGCTTTCAAAAATCAAACTATTTGTTATTTTACAAACAACAAAAAACATATGGATGTTTTTAATGACTGGCCCATAATCAGTTTGATCGGCATCATTCACATTCAAAAACAAACCATCGTCTCTTTTGCACAGTAGAATGTTCCTCAGCGCACAGTGTTAAAGTAAAGGTCTTACCCTGAGTGGACGAGGTGGTAGTAACGGGTGATTTGCCCCTGGCCTGGGTGTTCTGAGCAACAGCAGTAGGGGTAGAGGTGGTGGTGGGAGTAGCAGTGGTGGTAGCAGTGGAGCGCTGGCCTTGTGAAGTGTTGACCAGGGGCACGAGACGCCCCTCTGGTTTTGTCCCGTACTGCACTGGCTGGAACAACCTGAAACACACAAACACAGGATACTTACTCTCACATAATCATGCCTCAGCAAGAAAGAAACAAAGAAAGCGATGGAGAGTGAGAGGGACAGAGAGAGAGAAGGAAGGAAAGAAAGAAAGAAAAAGAGAATGGAGAGTGAGAAGGACAGAGAGAGGAGAAAGAAAGGAAGAAAGAAAGAGAAAGAAAAAGAGATGGAGAGTGAGAGGGACAGAGAGAGAGGGAAGGAAAGAAAGAAAGAAAGAAAGAAGGAAAGAAAGAAAGCAATGGAGAGTGAGATGGACAGAGAGAGGGAAGAAAAGAAAGAAGGAAAGAAAGAAAGCAATGGAGAGTGAGAGGGACAGAGACAAAGAGAGGGGGGGAAGAAAGAAAGAGATGGAGAGTGTGAGAGACAGACAGAGACACAATGAGAGGGGAAAAAGAAAGAAAGAAAGTGACTGAGAGTGAGAGGGACAGAGACAAACAGAAAGAAAGAAAGAAAGTGAGAGGTACAGAGAGCGAGCGAAAGAAACCGACAGAGAAAAAGAAACACAACGAGAGAGTCAGAGAGATACAGACAGAGTGAGATAGAGAAGAGAGTGAGAGAGATACAGACAGAGTGAGAGAGAGAGAGATCTTAGTTAATTATTATTATTATTGTGTTAAATAATAGTTTCTAAATCGGACACTAGTAATAAAATCTGATGAGCAATGACTCCGATCCATTCAGTCAACATCACTAAACATGTGCTGCTTCAAATTAGCACACATTCTTTATCATGGTTTTTTAACCTCATGGGCTTGATCTTGCAGGCTCTGGGTCTGGGTGGTGGCTCGGGTGCGCTGTGGATCTCCTCGATGAGCTGCTGACTCAGTCTGAGTTTGGGAAGAACCTCGGTCGTCTTGAAGCGGGTCAGTCTGCCTTCATTACTGATCAGGTCGAAAAGGGACAAGTCCACGGTCTGGGAAAGGAAAAAAAAAAAAAACCCACAGGAATGCACTTGGAATTTCAGAAGCGTTTACTTGCTAAAATAATAATAATAATAATAACACACACACACACACACACACACACACACACACACACAGACAAAGACAAAGACCTTCCACTGGTCCTTCTGCAGAGCTGTGAGCAGTAAAGATGGTGTGTTATACTGCAGGCTTTGGCATGTGTACGAGCTGGCAGTCTCTCTGATCTGGATCAAATCCGGGTGATTACAAATCCTCTGCAGTTGCATTAGAACCTGCAGCACACTTACAAAGTGTCCCGTCTTAAGAGCCTCCTGAGCGCTACACAGTCAAACACACACAGCGTTTAATTTAACATGGTGGTCCCTTCTATGCACCGTCTGGGTTCAACCTATACACTTTCGCGCAATAGTAATGGCATCTGGACCAGATTTGTTAAACACTGCTAATATAACGTAATAATGTGAGCAATAACGATGCAGCTGGTACGGACCTGGGCTGTGTGAGGATGTCCTCGTACATGCTCTTCTGTCTCGCGGAGAGCCGGCACTTCAGGATGTGCTCGTACTTCTTCGGCAGCTGCTTCTCCACCTCTCTCTTGGAGCGACGCAGGATGAAGGGCTGAATCATCTACACACAGCAGGAGAAATCGAGACGAAGAGAAAGATCTTTCACTACAAACACAAAACGCTTCACGTTTGCTTCCCCCCCGAACACGGCTGATCGGAGTGACGTCTACACTGTAACCATGACAACGCTCTCACCAGTTCCAGCTACTCACTAGCTCAGTATGCTATACACACTAGATTTATTGTCATCTCAGAAATGCAGATGATCATTAAAGATTGGTGTAACTCTGGTGATAAGGAGGCTGTTGCTCTTCGATGTCGATTATCAGATTCTCTGTCCAATCAAATGCTCTCTAAAATCTGAAGTGTCCCGCCCCTAACAGTTGTAGGTTTCCTGGCTGTGAGGTAAGCTAAACGCTATTGGCTATTTAAAAAGGGGAGGGGCCAGTCGATATGTCCCGCCCTGACTTCCTGTTTCAGTGGAAATTACATCAACACATTAAATAATGCTGCGCATTTCAAGGTTCTTCACAGGGACAGTAAAGCAAGAAGCCACATCGCGTAGAAGTTTTGATTAATTTTTAATTACGCTGAACCGTCATAAATCCCAGCATATTCACTCACTAACAAGAAGTCCATCACCCAAAATAAATATGTACATAACCTCAGTGTGTGTGTGGTAAAGCAACTGAGCACTGAAAGGACAAACAGAATAATCTTTTGTGCAGTTTCGTATCATTTTGCCGTCCCTCAGTCAACCTTCCATAGTTTGAAGTAATAAACATAAATAACATTAGCATGGATACCACGTGTGTGTGTGTGTGTGTGTGTATGCCTACCCTGTGTAGCCTGATAACCAGTTTGTGGCAGTAGTCCTGGTTCTGGTCTGCGCCGGGTTGGATGGGGAAGTCGAGGTACGAGCGTGTGATCCCAGGCAGGAGGAAGTGGATCATGGTCCACAGCTCTCTCAGCGTGTTCTGTAGAGGGCTGTTGATCAGCAAGATCCTCTGCTGGCTGTGTGCGCGACAAAAACAATCAACAAAACACCCTTCGTCTTATTTATTCGAGGGCAAAATGATGGAGATGGCGTCTGACCTCCTGAGGGTGAAGATGGTCTCCCAGTGTTTCTCGGCCATGTTCTTGATCAGCTGCATTTCGTCCAGCACCAGGTGCCTCCAGCGCCTCTTCAGGAAGTGAGCCTGGTCTTTCAGGAGAAGCTTGTATGATGTAAGGCATACGTGGAAGCCGTTGGGCTCGGACCACCACTGCAAAGAGACAAGGCAAACGGGAGTAAGGCTAATGCCACAAGGCTACACGAGCGTGTGATAAACGGAAGGTTTGACGTTTTACCGATCGTTTGTATCTGCGCTCTCTCTTGCTCCCCAAGTACAAGAGGATTTTGAGGCCCGGGCACCAGCGCTTGAACTCCATTTCCCAGTTTAGCAGCTTGCAGGTTCTCACCACCACCAGGTGAGGGCCCCATATACCTGCAAATCAGAAACACCAGCTAACATCTTGACTTCCTACCAATCATAAATCTGTTGTTTATCTGTTAAAACGGTTTGACACAACCTTGCCTTTTCCTGGAATGTACTTCAGCCAAAAAAAAGTTTAGCATCCTGAGACTGTATCTCTAGTTTTGTTGCATATTATAAACCATACTTGCCCAAACTTTTCCTTTAATGTGGTCCTTCATCAGTAGCTATGTTTACATACCAAGTTGCGAATTTAACTCGTGCGAAAAATTGGATTATTGCATAAAACATCTGTGAATAAAGCACCATTTCCATCCCATGTGTTCAAGAGAACTTCCGGGGAGTTTTTTTTTTTTTTAATGCTATATCCCAAAATTCGCATAAAAATACATGGACGGAACCACAGCTACTGAGAGTTTTATTCTTTAGGGCGTTTTCACACCTGTCTCGTTTGGAGTGATTGTTTCGGAACCTGATGCGTTTTCTCCCTTGGTTCAGTTTGTTTAGACATATATGTACACGGCAATCACGCTCGGAACATAAAGAGGTGCACTCTGACGGATGACAGGACAGTTTAGTCACACATGAATTGCATAAACACATTTTGGTATGCTTTGAAATGTTGCCTTGTGAAAGCAAACCGAGCCAAAGAGAAAATGCAGCATTGTAACAATTTAAGTCCCCGTTTTGGAACAAAGCACAGATCTACAGGTCTGAAAACGCCCTTAGAAATCCCAGATAAGCCATCATTCCACAGATTTTAGTTGTATCTAAAATCTAGGACAAGGTGCTGGAGATTAGAGCCAGCACTTTACAGCCCCCTACATCAACAGTGGTACAGTCCTTGTTAAAGACGGACCTTCATGACAGGCCAGGTGTGCCAGGTAGGCCACAGTCTGGACGGTCTTGCCCAGTCCGGTCTCGTCTGCCAGAATGCCGTTGAGGTGTTTTCGGTGAAGGTTAGCCAACCACTCAACACCCACCAGCTGGTAATCTCTCAGAGAGCCGTGAAGGAGGGAGGGCATGGGAAGACGAGTCTTAAAACAACAACAACAAAAAAAAAAAAAAAAAAAAAAAAAAAACCCAAGAAGACAGGATAATGGCAGAAGAGTTAAATATGGCAGAAATTAAAATGACCTCAGCCATCAAAATGAGTTGTCTACTAAAAGACAGTTATCTATAGCCGTGTTTCCACTGAGGAACCTTTTCAAGAATTATAGAGCTTGTGAAGTGAAGTAAGAGTAGTTCCTGTGACATTAACAGTTACTTGTTAACGGAGCAGGAACAAAACATTGGATCCTGTAGTAGAAGAGATTTGGGCAGATTTAGGACTGGCTGAACGTCTAATAAAACGTTCTCTCATACAGTCATTGCGACATTTAAAGCATAAGTAAGGAAGCTCACGGTCGGTGTAGTCCTAGCGCTGCCTTTGGGCAGGATCAGGTCTGTCGCCCGGGACACCTCTGCTATATCCTTCATGGGTTTGCCGTCGGTTCCGGAGGCGCTGTTGCTCCGTTCGGGTCCGCGGTACTGCTCGTCGCTCAGGAGCGTGTCGATGAGAACCGCCTCGTGGGGGCTGTCCAGCGGACAAGTATCCATGTCTAACGTGGAGGAGAAGATTTAAAAGATTATTTCAGATCGCGTAACGACAGAACATATCGAGGTAATCAAGCATGATACTCAAATGCAAAAATAATGGCACCTTCAAATGGAGGTGTGTGTAATGTTAAATGGGGAAAGTATTTCTTATTATGTACTTTCTCCCTTTTCCAAAATGTTAACGTTGCAATTAGTGCAACTGTAAAATACTCTGTTCTTAGTAGTATTTTTACAGGTGAAACCTCACTAGCAGGCATTAAACAGTGCTTTTGGCTTAGTTATAAGAATACTAATGCAACACTAACAGCACAAAAACTAACCTAGACTACAGAAATAGCGCTGTGCTGTGCAGAAATAGCGCTGTAAAGTCAATTCATAGAATACACAAACAACAAAACTATGCACAAACTGAATTTGGAAAGCGTGTTTAATACTCCAGAGTGATTTATTGACTTATAGTGAGGAAGAAACAGTGCCTTCGATTTCATCTTTCTCCTCGTCCTCACTCTGACAGGCAGGGTGGGGCCACTCGAATCCCTCAGCGTACGCACCGGCGTATCTCTTTACCAAAGCCTCCAACGGCACCTCGGCTACAAACAAACAATAGCACGATGACTTAAGCAATCTTAAGACTTAAGACTTCTGTGCAATCTTTGTGCTTTCCATAATGGATCAGCTTTTTAATCACACACTTCATAAGATGAACCAAATGTCTAAAAAGAAGGAAAGTACCCACGCAGAGCACGGAGTTACTTGAATGGGATTTGAATACTGAGAAAAACCTTCGTCTAGCTGTGTAAAAGCTGTCACTGACCTTCCTTGGTGAGCTCAACAAGCTCCTCTTTTTGCTCAGCGGCTACTTCCACAGCCTCCTGCTCCTCTATAGTGCTCTCCTCATCTTCAGCTGCGAAACACACACATGTACGGTTAAAGCCAGGGGGTCCAGTCGTTAAGCCAACGAAAACTCAGAGCGTGAAAAAAAATCTGTAAAATGTAGATAAATACGAAAATGGTGGACGGCATCATCTGACACGATTAAAGTACGTACCCTCTTCATCAGAAAGAGACGTGCTCATCTTCCTCTTGCAGGTGGTGCTCCTGGACTCCTGAGGGGAAAAAGAAAAAAGCTGTAAACCAACAGGAACTCCACATATTAACTATAAAAAAATAAATAAATTAAAAAAAAAAAAAAAGAAAGAAAGAGAGGTCTCCCCACTCTGCTGTCTTTCTTTCCTGAAGCTTGAGCAGGTTTACTGCTTTGTCCTGGATCAACAAAAAGCATCAAGAATCAATTAATTTTTTTTAACTCTGACTGGCGCAACGCGTATTCGACGTGAACAAGAACACCGCTCTCACCTTTGTGTCCTGATTTCTGTAGCCTCAGCACTTTCTGTCTTTTGCCCGAGATCTCCAAATGGAGTTTGATTTCCACAACCTGAGACAACAAGGATATCGGACAACACTTTCAGAATAAATCTGGCTCACAGGGATTGGGGGGGGGGGAGAGGAATAAATTCACATGTGAATACAAATTATAAATGAATGTATAACATATGTTTTTATGATTTAACAATTTTTTTTTTTTTTACCTGTTCGATGTTGGACCAGAAGTAGTCAACCTCACGTGCGATGACGCTGGCTATGTTTCTCAACCTAAGCTCCTCCTCCATCTTCTTCCTCTCCTCAGCCTTCCTCACCTCAACGTGGTAGCGGGCACAAGTGCGCACCAGCTGGAGAAAACAAACAAACAAACAAAAAAAAAAACCACATCAGTGCACACTTAAGGCATGTTAAATAGACAGGACTTCTATAGCTATACTTCTATGTATGTTTGTAATGCATTTAGACACTCTTGCAATAGAAATGATGGAAATTAGCTGAAGCTCGATCTTAACCGTCATAAAGGTACGTTCACACTAGTGAGCGATAACACACATGTGACACGAAGTCGCGATTTCTGCGACAAGCAACAAAGCTACAGTGCGACAATGCGAGCTGAAAATTTTATTTATTTATTTTTTTTTACTTTATGCAAATAAGATTTGATGTGGTAAAACGACAAATCCTCAGACCAATCGTGTACCGAGCACGGTGCATTTTTCTTACTCCCTTCTCACAACTTTAGCTCCTACCTGCTTTTAATTCCTATGTACTGCTTGACTGAGAAGAAAAAAAGAAATGTAAAACTGTGTTTTCATCTTATCCTGTCGTATACAACTACATTTAAATGTATCCATTAAATATATTAAACGTGTAAAGAGACATTAATAAGAAAAATAAGGCTTGGAAGACAAAAGCAAAGATCACTGGTGTCTCTGGAGTGTGTTTGTAGCTAGTCCAGTTGTGCTATAGCTAATACGACCACCACGCCGAACAACCGATTTTTCACACTTTTTTTACGCTTTAATAAAATGTTACACTTAATTTTAAGTCCGCTCCACGTCCACTACAGGCAGCGGCCACATGAGAGACCTGTCGCTCGCTAGCGTGAACCCCAGGTACCACCGGTACACCGCCCACCACTTTAAGAGTCCCCGGTTTCCTTTTAGAGAAAAGAAGTGTTACTCAACACATTAGCTCCTTTCTTACCTTTTTGGCGGCGGCCATCTTCCAGCGTCTCTCCTGGGCAAAATCGGCAGCCATCCACTGCATCTCCTCCAGCAGGTAGTCCCAGTGGGATTTGGGCCTGCTGGCTTCCTGCAGTTTAGGCAGCCGGCTAGCTGACCACTGGCCCTCCTTCCTCAGATCAGCAATGCGTTGATGCACTTGGCTCTCCTACATGGGGGTCACACATGCAGTAAAAGTCAGCCTGGACATTCTGTGTTGTTTTTTTTTTTGTTGACATTTTTAGCAAAACAATGCTATCGAGGCTGACCAGTCAAAGAAAGCGTAGCACCTAAATGTGTAACGGATCATATACATGCTTCGAAATACATCGTTTGGCTCCGTAATAACGCCATTTGTACACAAACAGCAGAAGAATTCTTTTATAAACTAATTTTACTGTACAATTCTACCCTTTAGGCTTCACCTCCTACTTGAGGCTGAGAAAGAAAGCAATTTAATGGTTTGAGGTGAGTGTGATGAGAACCATGGACAAAACTTTAAGCTTCTCTGGATTAATTCAGTAATTTCATCTTCAAACACTAAACACGTCTTTGCTGAACATTTGTGCCAAGAGGATAGACATCTAAATTTCGTTTTTTGACCAAACTACTCCTTTAGGATTAAGATATTCTAAAGTGATCAAATATGATGTTTTGCTCCATTTGAGAAATTTGCACGACTCACCAGTTTAGCCTGCTCTGCCTGCTTGTCCTGGGAGCTCTCCTGGGTGCTGCTGTTTGTAACCGAGCCCTGGCTCAGCGTGGAGAGCTTCAGCGCTGTAGTGCCATTGGAGGCCGTGAGTTTGGAGTGTGAGGCGGGGGAGAGCGTGTGAGGCACAGGGGTCCGGACTGGAGCGGACGGGAGAGGAGAGGGCAGGGAGGATAAAGGTGCAGCGGACATGACGGGGGAGGACAGGGGGTTGGACATCAGACGCTGAGCAGGCTGGGACATCTCCGCTCCGGGCCGGACGAGCGCGACGGTCTTAAGGTAAAGGAGGAAGAATGAAATTATGAAACTGATGATGTCACGATAAATCACATTAGAGAACAGAAGACCAAAAAAAAATAAAAAAATCTAAATTTGATGAATATGCAAATTAGAAATGCACCTATCCCACTTCTCCTAGTAAACTGGTGTTGCATAGACTGAATTTGCATATTGAAACCTGATAGGCTCTTATATTTTATGATGCAATAACACTTATATATTTATATTTCCAGTATAGATTTCAGGTTCTTCATTGAAAAACTTTAAAATTGAACCACGAAATCAATCACAAAACCTACCAACCCTGATGTAACCCTGATAAAAGGTAAAGGTTTGAGTTAGATGAAGATAAGGTTTCTTTACTCACGGCCTGTCCTGGCTGCATGATCGCCTGCGTTTGCTGCTGCTGCTGATGTATTTGGAGCTGCATCTGCAGCTGTGGGTGTGGGTTCACTGCAGCCAGCATGGCCCCTGCACCCTGCAGCTTCACCTGGGCCTGGAGCTGCCCGCCTGGCACCTGGCACTGCTGCTGCTCCAGCACCACGGGCTGAGCCTGAGACAGAGCTAGAGGCAAAGTGGCCATGGGCAGCGTAGCTTGGGGAAGTCGGCCTGGCAGCTGGGGTGGAGGAGTGTGGAGGCTGGCAGCGTTCTGCACCGGAGGGCCTTTGGACGGGTCGTACTGCTGCTGGTTCTGGTTCTGCCCCCCTATCTGGACTGCTTGCGGGGTCGGGGGCATGCCACCTGAGAGAGAATGGAGGGAAGATATAGAAAGAGAGAAAGAGAGCGGGATGGAAAGAAAAGGGTGGGAATGCAATCGAGAAAGTGGGCGGAGTAGAGGAAAGGAAGAAAAGAATGGAGAGGGAAAGAGCAGGGGCAGTGGAAGAGAATGAGAGCGGCGAGAGATGAGAGTAAAAAAGAAAACAGTGAGAAGGTAGAGCAAAGGATAAAGTAGGAGGGTGAAAAGCGAGATTTAGAGAGCAGTGAGAGAGAAAATGAAGGAGGAAATGGAGAGGAAAAGTGGAGAAAATGAAGGATGCAAAAAGAGGAGGAAGGTACAGGAGTGTCGCCAGAAGGAGAGGATGAAACAATGAAAAACACCACATTTTCAAATATTTATATTTTTTTTAAAAAGAGAATTTAAAACCTAAGAACACTACTATCCTATGGCTTTAAATTAACTTTTAATGAGCGTGATGTTAATGATAATTAAATACTCACTTTTTAAAAAAAAAAATAGTGCAGTGTTAAAGAAAAATAACATCTACGTAATAATAATGATTACAGAAGAAACAAGAGAAGCTCTGCGTTTAATGTTTATAAATAAAATCATCAAATTATAATTTTTATTTTAAAAAAACAACAAAAAAAAACAGTAACTGTTATGTTCAGTAATTCTACTATAAAATTATATATAATTGCATGCATATAAATTCAAACAATTTAAAAAAGAAGAGGATGGAAAAATGCATTGATAAGATAAGAACAGCAAAGAAGGAAAAAAAGAGGAAAAGATTTATTTAAAATAAATAAATAAAATATATGCAATTAAGCACAGACACCATAGGATGAGCATGCGTGTTACACCTGTTACATTACACTGCATTTAGACAGATTATACAACAGAGCAAAGCGGGGTGTAAGAGCAGAATAAAGACAAGGGGTAGGGGGTGCGGGGGGGGGGGCAGATTAGGGTGAAAAGCAGGACAGTGCTGGTCTTAAAGTGCACACTTAAAGAAGCACCTCCATCAAGCTAGCCTTTACGCCAATTCGCTTCACCTGTAACAGGGCCACTTTAAGCTCCTGAGTCACTTCAGGCCCGCTAAATGACCTGGACTGAGGGATAGAGGCCAAGTCATGACAAAATGCTGGAGAAACCAGGAATGACGAATGGAAAAGATGGACAAGAAGAACGTCTAGACGATGGGAACCAAGGAACCAAGACGATGCGATGGGATCAGGGGAAAGGGGCGGAGCCAGAGACTCCAGGTAGAACATGAACATCAGATGAACGTGGATTTTAAAAAAAAATTAAAAAATTAAAAAGTGACGTAGTGCAGCTGGCTGAGACTCATCATCCAGTGAGCCGGCGAAGAAGAAGAAGAAATGATCGAATGATGATTGAATGATATCAAATCATAAAGGGAAAGAAATGTGAACGCAAGACGTGGTTTCTACCCTTTCAGATGCTCCGTCTCTTCTCCCGGATCTTCTCGTACCGCTCGGAGTCTGAACTTCCAGTGGGCAGGTCAAAGTGCATTTTGGGCTCGGGTCGAAAATAAAATATAAATAAAAATTCATGACAAAAGGGAAGGGAAGGGGTCATCACTCAGCACTCTCTGGGTTGACCTCTGACCTCCAGCAGCGCGTCTCTAAACCAACGGACACGAGAGTAGTGGAACCGGGCCGTGGGGGGAAAACAAAACACAGCGGCGCTCCTACCTTGCGCTGTCGGCATAAGCTGCTGGAGGGGAACGCCGGGAGATCCTAAAGGAGCTACAACGGGGTGCTGGAATATCATCCCGTGGCGAACCACTTCGATCCGGGACCGCTTAGCCTGATCTGGGATGCAAAACACACAACACCCTCAACACGCAAAAAAAAAAAAAAAAAAAAAAAAAAAAAAAAAAAAAAAAAAAAAGTAGGAGGATTGAAAAGGGGAGGAAAAAAAATTTCAGAAAAAAAAACAAGGAAACACGAATATTTGGAAAAAAATAAAAGAAAAGGAAAGAAAAAAACACTAGGCACACAGCAATGACGATTGCACACCAGCAGTCGGACGTTAGGAAGCAGCACTCCCAGTTTTCATGGGCGTCGAACACACAGCGCTGGGAAAAGATGCTGAATATTGATTAAGCAGAAGCAAATTTGAGGAGGAAATGAAGGAAAGGAAGAGGGGAGGAAAAAAAAAAGAAGGTGAAAAGAAAAAAGATCCTGCATCGACGCCGGTCTACCTGCTTGAGCCAAAGCCTGCTGCCGTTTGAAGGCCTCCATGTCCACGGGATTGGAAATGTTGCCACCTGCAGCAATAGGATGAGCCTGTGGACATCACAGAGCATAAAAAATATTAAGATTGAACCTAATCGGGGTTTAGGTAAGTAAAATAGAATTTTATATATATATATATATATACACACACACACACACACACATATATACACATATATACACACGTGTATATATACAGTATCTATATATATCAGTCAGTACACCCCTCACATTTTTGTAAATATCTTATTATATCTTTTCATGGGACAACACTGAAGAAATGACACTTTGCTACAATGTAAAGTAGTGAGTGTTTGCTGTCTCCTCAAAATAACTCAACACACAGCCATTAATGTCTAAACCGCTGGAAACAAAAGTGAGTACACCCCTAAGTGAAAATGTCCAAACTGGGCCCAATTAGCCATTTTCCCTCCCCGGTGTCATGTGACTCATTAGTGTTACAAGGTCTGAGGTGTGAATGGGGAGCAGGTGTGTTAAGTTTGGTGTTATCGCTCTCACACTCTCTCATACTGGTCACTGGAAGTTCAACATGGCACCTCATGGCAAAGAACTCTCTGAGGATCTGAAAAAAAGAATTGTTGCTCTACATAAAGATGGCCTAGGCTATAAGAAGATTGCCAACACCCTGAAACTGAGCTGCAGCACGGTGGCCAAGACCATACAGCGGTTTAACAGGACAGGTTCCACTCAGAACAGGCCTCGCCATGGTCCACCAAAGAAATCGAGTGCACGTGCTCAGCATCATATCCAGAGGTTGGCTTTGCAGAATAGACATACGAGTGCTGCCAGCATTGCTGCAGAGGTTGAAGGGATGGGGGGTCTGCCTGTCAGTGCTCAGACCATACGCCGCACACTGCATCAAATTGGTCTGCATGGCTGTCGTCCCAGAAGGAAGCCTCTTTAGAAGAGGTGCACAAGAAAGCCTGCAAACAGTTTGCTGAAGACAAGCAGACTAAGAACATGGATTACTGGAACCATGCCCTGTGGTCTGATGAGACCAAGATAAACTTATTTGGTTCAGATGGTGTCAAGCATGTGTGACGGCAACCAGGTGAGGAGTACAAAGACAAGTTTGTCTTGCCTACAGTCAAGCATGGTGATGGGAGTGTCATGGTCTGGGGCTGCATGAGTGCTGCCGGCACTGGGGAGTGTACTGTGACATACTGAAGCAGAGCATGATCCCCTCCCTTCCGAAACCGGGCCTCAGAGCAGTATTCCAACATGATAACGACCCCAAACACACCTCCAAGACGACCACTGCCTTGCTAAAGAAGCTGAGGGTAAAGGTGATGGACTGGCCAAGCATGTCTCCAGACCTAAACCCTAGTGAGCATCTGTGGGGCATCCTCAAATGGAAGGAGGAGGAGCGCAAGGTCTCTAACATCCATCAGCTCTGTGATGTCGTCATGGAGGAGTGGAAGAGGACTCCAGTGGCAACCTGTGAAGCTCTGGTGAACTCCATGCCCAACAGGGTTAAGGCAGTGCTGGAAAATAATGGTGGGCACACAAAATATTGACACTTTGGGCCCAATTTGGACATTTTCACTTAGGGGTGTACTCACTTTTGTTGCCAGTGGTTTAGACATTAATGGCTGTGTGTTGAGTTATTTTGAGGGGACAGCAAATTTACACTGTTATACAAGCTGTACACTCACTACTTTACATTGTAGCAAAGTGTAGCAAACACACACACACACACACACAGGTCCTTCCAGGGACTGGTGTCTGTGACGTCTCACCTGAAACTGAGGCTGGGTGGAAAACGCCGCCGAGACGTTCGGTGGGAGCTGGGTGGCTATGGCGACGGGCGTCACCGTCTGGCCGTCCTTTCCCGTCACTACTTTCACCTGAGTGGTTGTCATAGAAACAGACGTACATACAACGCTCGCACAGTGTCCCTGAAATAAAAATGGCTGCTGAATGAAAAGATCTCGCTGAAGTCGTTTTGCACTGCTGCTGTTCATGTGATACAAATATTGTTAATGTGATAAAATATTGGCACTGACAGGAATTAAAGGTACTTAGGGGACACGCAAATGGTATAACTAACTGTGCAGCCTCGTGAAGGATTTAAATTGGTTACTACTTACAGTTTTAATTACATTTTGACACATTTTTCTAGGTTAAAATAAAGTTTAAATTTCATTAACAGTGGCAGATTTTTCATCTTCTTATATAGTGTCGTAATACCAGTTCATAATGACTTTTAAACAAAAACGAAAGTGCTGACAAAGGGGATTTAAATTTTGCCCGCTGTCTTTTTTCAAGAATTTTGTCCAGCTGATATAATCCGGTTATTTAAATATCCGTTATGTTAACACTAGGACTTCCTCCAGACCTCCCCAGGTACCTTCAGTTCCTATTTGAAAAAAAATTCAAAAACACCACTCTTCATATCTGACTGCAACTTTATTATTTAAAAAAAAAAAAAAAAAAAAAAAAAAAAAAACAAACAACTCGCAGGACGCCTCACCTCGTCATTGATGACTTCGGATTGTTCTTCTTCTTCCTCCTCGTCCTCGAGGTCGAGATCGTTCTGCCTCAGGTAGGTGAAGAGCGGCACGCACGGCTTCTTCTTGAAGGCCAGGTAGTCCATCATGTTGCCTTGCAGGTGCTGCAGAAAGAAGAGCTCGATCAGGTAGTCCTTGAACACGTCCTTCAGGCTGTCCATCTTCTTGGTGTGATGCTCCAAACACTGCTTCCTCAGCTGGGCCACCTCGGCGTTAGGGGGCGCTATCTCCTCCAGCTTCTTGGGCTGGACTTTTTTGGGAGTCAGCGGGGGGTTTGCGGTACTCCGAGAAGGACTGGAAGGAGGGACGGCGCCGAAGGAAGTCATTCCGGATGCCGTAACCCCTGCGACGACGGGCCGGAGTTGTCCCTGGATGATGCTGCTGATCTGAGGAGGGAGGTTAGATGTGGTGATGTGACCGGGGCTGGCTAAGGCCGGCAGAGTGGCTCCGGATGCCACGGGACTCTGCGGGCCCAGGTGATGGATAGTGCCGCCGGTCTGAGAGTGCGGCTGAGAGAGGCGTCTCTCCCTCACGGATGCCGGCGTCCCGGCAGGAGAGGCCAGCTGCACCGTGCCAACCGTCGCTGGAGCCAGCTGAGTCAAGCCTGTGTTATCCTGGTACACAAAGTGTCCGCTTCCGGGCGGACTGCTGAGCCGCACCATGAGTCCGGCATCGACGAAACGAGTAGGGCTTTGTGCGCACACCCCGAGAGTGGCACCCGACCTGGACACGGCCTGCACGGGGACAGGGCTGTGCTGCGTCGGACTCTGAGGCTGAATGGCCTGAGGAAGGGGTGAAGTCACTTGGATATACGAAGACGAGTGATCGAACCTCCACGGAGGAGGTTGGTGCTGGAAGCCGGGTGAAGCCGGATTTTGGGGCAGGGGCAGCGGCGTCAGCGTGATCTGCTGGTTCGCGGGGACCATGGGCCCTACGTTCTGTAAGGTGATGTTCATGTTCTGGCCGGCCACGGGGCTTCGACTCATGATGATCTGGTAGTTGGGGGACTGAGGAGCCGAGACTGCAGGGCTCGCCACCGTGGCAAACGTCGTCACCGGCGACTGTGGATGAGTGACAGCGGCAGGTTGTTGTTGTGTGACTGTGATCGGTTGCTGTTGCTGCTCCTCTGCTTCAGAGCCCGTGAAGGATTTGGATCTCTGAGGATTTCGCTGTGCATTTGGTGGACCTCCTCCATGGTGCATTGCGTAGCACGGTCACAGTGATGTTTAAAAAAAACGGCACCCTTAAAAAGCAAAAGGAGACAAATTATTACTCTATAATGCACATGATATAATAACGATTATCCATATGCAGCACAGATCTAGAGTAAAACTACCACTTGTTACATTTAGATTATTATTCATTAATTCCATATGCAACATATATAGCGTTAAACAATCATTTGAACATCTCCATGCTAAACACGAAACATTATGTTTTGTGTTTAGCCCCCACCCCCACAAACCCCATCTATTCATTGTTATCATTGACGTGTTGTGACTAGCATGCTAGGTCCGCTTATCTGTACCTCAATAGCATCCTAGCTAGCGACTAGCAACCAGCTAGCAACATAAAAAAACAATACCTATCCCTTCATTTTAGCTTTCAGCCTTTTTGACTCTTATAAACTACGTTTACAACATCGCAATTTAAAACATTAAGCTATAACGTGGGCCGAATAAAACAAATAAACAAAGCAGCGGTGATGTTTTCTATTATGCGCTCGCTGGGTAAAAACACCCCGTAGTAATAAACACACCGCTAGCTACCTAGCTAACTAGCAATTATACATAAAATTCAGCAGGACTTACAACTAATTAGCTGTCCCACACGTGCACCATTCAGTGTTATGATAAATTCCAGGCTGTATATAAGGCTGTAGCGACACTATAACAGCATGAAAACCGTAACGAGTTTATAAAAGGCGTCGCGGCGTCGCTGTGTGAAACATGGCGAGAGCTAGCTACTTCTGTCAAGCTGTTCACACTGCGCATGCGCATCAGCTCAGACGGCTCAGACAGTGACTGATTCATAAATAATCACGTGCATTGTGTAATAAAATGTATAAAATCGTGACTTTTGAGCCATATTTACTGCACTGTATGTCTAATCGAGAAATGCGTAGGGTTAAACCACAGCTTGTTTAATTACCGGCCACTTCCTTTCTTCTCCCGTTACCCGGAAACACTATTGTTTGAAAGGGCGGGCCTTGATAGTAATCGACAAAAGCTCGAACCAATCGGAAAGAGGAATTCTAGCTCTCAACCAATGAGCTGCTGCAATGAAAGGTTTATAAGCACCAAATTAGAACTCGTAATGTTTGGATTCAGTAATTTATTAATGACAAACAAACAAACAAATTGTTTGGTGTAACCGCAGTATATTTAAGTAATTATTAAATTATTGTAGATGTAGTTAAGGTTAAGAGAATACGCAAAGTTTCTAGAGGACCAGGACAGTTGTGTATTCATTTATTTATTTGTTTGTTTATTTATTTATGACAAACTCACTGTTTGTTGTAACCACAGTGTACTTAAGTAATTATTAAATAATTGTATATGTAGTTAAGGTTAAGTGAATACACAAAGTTTCTAAAGAAAAAGGATGTTATTTGTTTGTTTGCTCGTTTGTTTAATAATGACAAACAAACATACAAATGGTTTTGTGTACGTATTAATAATAATAATAATAATAATAATAATAATAATAATAATAATAATGTCAATTTATAATATAATAATAATAACAAACAAATAAATAGTTTGGAATAACTGCAGTGTACCTACAGTAAGTATTTATTGTAGCTGTAGTAAAGGTTAAGCGAACACACAAAGTTTCTAGAGAAACAGGACGTTTAGCACAAAATGTATTTCTTTATACAAATACATAAAATGTATTTCAACAACATCTGTGCACTGTTAAAAGTGAAAAAAAAGGCTTTAGAAGCAACACATTTAACACTTCTGGGATAATAAAGTCAGAGATTTTATAAAAAAATTAATTTTCTGCTTGGATCTATCTATCTGTCTGTTTGTTTATTATTTTTTTGGGTTTCGTTTTGTAACTGGGACGGGCTGGTGTCCCTGTTGTCTTGTCCTGGGATAGTTTTCAGCTCCAAGGCCACTTTGCCCAGAATCCTTTATTTTGTTCTATTTGAAAAAAGTCACACTTAAAAGCCAGCTAGAAATGGGAACAAAGTTTATTTTTGATCACACACACACACACACACACACACACACACACACACACACACACACACACACACACACACACAAAACTACAAACCTTGGCTTTTTGAAAACAAAAGAAAAAAGACAAGCATTCAAACTTCACAAACATCATTTATATATATATATATATATATATATATATATATATATATATATATATATATATATATATATATATATATATACACACACACACATACACAACAGGTGCTCATGTGCATTTTGTGTGCATACATAAGGCCATTGTCTAACACGTTAAAAAACAAACAAACAAAAACAGCAATACGAAAAAAAAACAATCAGAAAAAAATGTCATCTCTAACTTTTCAACAGTTAGAACACTTGATCCATGTGAGTCATGAGCATTTATTTTTTTTATTTTTTATTTTTAAAAAGGTACTGTAATACATACAACAGAATAAATTAAGTGAAAGCTATAAAGGCGAGCAAGGTCAGCTCCTCTACAGTAGACTCGTTTAGGCATTCAGGTAGCATTCTCATTCATAAAGTGCTTCATTGTAAAGACAGTTGTAAATAATAAAGGTACAGTAGCTGATTCGTCAAAGTTCATACAGTTCTCACGATAAATACCAGAGTTAAAAGATCACACGGCAGAGAAAATGCTTTCGCTTGGTCTATCACTTGTATATAATTTTAACCTGTTCTCTGTAACACTGACAACACGACCCGTCTAACCTTCTCAGATCAAGCCTAGCACGCCTGCGTAGACTTCACCTGTAATAATAATAATAATAATAATAATAATAATAATAACACGCTTCCTTTTGAGGATTCCGTTCATGCGAGGAAGGCCATGCTTTAGAGCGTAAAAAGTAAAAAGATTACAGTTCATTATGCTCCGTGTTAGAGACAGAAAAACACACAATCCCTCTGTTAAGAAATCATGATTTGGAATTGGATGAGTAGATTCAGTGTAATTAATCACAGTCGAGGTCACCACTGATGCTGAAGCAGTTCTGCCAGAAGACTAATGAACTAATTCACACACGTTTCAAACCCCGAAAGACCCTTAAACCAGGTTTTAATCCAAGAGCTTTAATCCAATGTATAACCCCTGTTGAATTCTCAGTTCTGATTGGTCAGAAGCTGTCGAACAGCAGCTCTTTGATAGCAACTTACCTTGTATGATGGACCTCCAGATAAACTAAGACCGACAATAAACTGATTATCGTTAAATATGGTTATTGATATGGTTCCTGCAATTTATGGAAGGAGTCTCCAGTGTCAGAGCTTTGTAAGAGTTCTGTTTCCTGCCACTGGAAAGTCTTTCTTCAGTCTGATTAACTTTAAAAGAATAGAAGAGGGACGACTGTTTATAACCGCTATATGGTGACTGATAATTAACTTGTTTTGTGGACCACATTAAACGTAACTGGAAATGGATAAAAAGTACGACGTGCCGTCCTTCGATAAATAAATAAATAATTGCAGCCGTGGGCAAATTGCTGTGGTGTATATAAGACGAATAAAACGCTGTTATAGGAAAATCTACTGGTGGTAACAGTGACTCCGCTTTCATCACGTCATCCTGTCGTTGTTGACTATTTTCCTGTAACAGCACACCCCCACCGTTTTTTTATTTTCGTTATTTATATTTATATCGATAATGATCGGATCATTAGTGTGCATGCAAATGAGGGATGAAGAAACACAAAGCCTTCGTGGCATGTGATCACGCACACGGTCCCGGCTGCAGGGAGGAGAGACGCCGCACAATACACTGCTTACCTGCCAAGACACACACACACACACACACACACAAGAATGAGATGACGATTCTTTCATTAATCACACCCCTATCCCAAAGTGTAAACGCACTATGGCTGGTGGATCATTCTCAGCACTGACACGGTAGTGTGTGTGAGGTGCTGGTATGAGTGTATGAGTGTATGAGGGGTTTTAACAACTCGAGTCCTGGATTGAGGAAACAAAACTCTCCGGTGTGAAAATTGTACATTCCTTACATTTGTTGATGTTGTTGACGTCGGATCTCTCTGTAATGATTAAGGACAGGCCTTCCATCAGCAGCAAGGCTTTGTGGTAGCGCTGCACAGAGGCCTCGCCGTGGTGGAACATCTCATCCAGAGCTGCAGCCTGCACCTAATAACACGTTAGAGCAGAGACGAGCTTCAGCGATAAGCTGCCTTATTAAATTCAAGAGACAGAAAAACAGGGAAAGAGAGAGAGAGAGAGATGGAGAGAGAGATGGAGAGACAGGCTGAGAGAAAACAAGTGCTATAACTATAAACGGATAAAAAGCGTGACTTGGCAAATTGCATATGTGGTATACGCGGAGTGAATAGCTTCACTTCAGGATGTGCTGTAAACGTGTGTGTGGGTGTGTGTGTGGGTGTGTGTGTACCATCTGGATGGTGTGAGAGTAGATGATTTTCTCAGCGGTGATGTTGTTCATGCGGTCCATCAGCCTCTGTTTGGTGCTGAAGAAGAGTTGAAGCCTCGCAGTGAGAGAGCGAGAGGACATCACACACTCCTTATACAGCTCATTCAGCTTACGCACCACTACACACACACACACACACACACACACACACACACAAGACATCAACCAACAATCCAAGAATTGGGGAAAACACAGTGTAATACTGTTAAAGGAAAATAAAACCTCTGGGGGTGTGATGCACAGAGCAAGGTGAGATATCAGTATCAAACCAACACCAGCACAAAATGGTGGATCAGATATCGGCGAAAACTTATCAAATATCGGATCCTTAAAACAAATAGAAAGATCGGAAATGTATTTGGAAAAGAAATGTATTTTTTGGAACTGGAAATATTTACATTTAAAAAGACTTGACTGGGTTTTTTTTTTCAGGATTGATTTTTATTATATTTTATACTTTATCATAATTACAATGTAAGTGATTTTTTTGCGGAAGAGTCGAACTGTGAAGGGCTTCAGTTAAAAAAATAAAAAAAACATTTTAAAGCGGAGTAGCTTTTTAAAGAAAGCAATGTTAGAGGTGTATTAGCTGGTCCTCAAGGTATCGGTATCAGTATTTAAACAAAAGTCGTATCGTGCCGTCTCTAGTCACAAGCAGTGTTATTAAAATCAACAGAATTACGTTACAAAGCTACAAAACAGGAGCTACGCATCAATCAAAGTCGAGTTTTTATCAAGTAGAACTCGTTTACTGTTCAGTGTGTACACGCCGTATTGTCGTGATGTCAGGTGTGTTTATGCCAGAGACCTCGGGCTGGGTGGACGTTGCATGGCACTTTTCCGTGTCGGGATTTTCCGAGTTCAATGGACTTGCAGCGTTAGACACAACTAATAGTTACAGTAACGATTAAGGGACGTTCACATATACAAGCGATACTATGAAGTCGCCAGTAGGCGTTCCTACTTCTGGTTGTCATAGTAACATTATCAGTGGGTTAGTGGTGCAACTAACATATCACTACTGACAACAAATCAAGTTTACTTGCCGCTAAAATGTAACATTTTGGAGGGAGAGTGTTTGTATATAAAATTCACCAGTGTATATGTACATCATATCCTACTAGATGAAGGAGAAGCAGTGTGAGCTATCTGTGGTGAAAGCGCAAGCGCCGGCCTGTCTGGGTCCACCAAACAATTCGGAATCGCGGGCAGCAAAGTTAAACTTTTCGCAAGACTGTCGCGCCCACGTCTAGTCGCCAACGGTTGCTGTCGCTCACGTCGCTGGAAGTCACCAGATCTCATTGAAAATGAATGTTCTCCCGTCGCTGTATGTGTGAACGTACCTTCAGATCAGCCTCGGGTACTGATGTAAATCGGTTACTGATGTAAAATCACATGAAACTCTCTCTCTCTCTCTACCAGTTATGATGATGCTTTTTGGGAAACTGAGCCAAAGCACAGAAATGTTGCCCAGTGTGTTGAAGAGCTAATGAGCTGTTTACGGCTGAGTGTGTTTGTGTTCTCACCCTGTTTAACAGATGCAGATGGATAGAGTTTGCCCTGTTTAATCGCCTCCTTCGCTGTGTGTAAGGCGGTGGATAAGAGCTCAGCACACTTCATATACAGGACCAACTGCTCTGCACAACTAAACACACACACATACAAATGTTTTATATGTTTCCTTTATAGAGAAATAAAACTGCATCGCAATGCGTGTGTGTGCGCGCGGGATGTGTGGGTGCGTCACCTCCACTCTCGGCTCAGCTGGCTTATCTGGTCGGCCACCTGACTCGGCTCCAGGAAGGATGTGTCGAACGTCTCGCTCCTCTCAATCCCAGCATCCTTTGCTGCGGCCATTTCCGTCACGCAGTCTGCGAAGGCCAGAGTGAAGCGCAGCTGAGAGAGCATGTCCGTGTGACCCTGCTACAGACGGACAACAGACAGATGAGGTCACTTCCTGTGAATCACAGCATTTCCAGAGCTGCTGGCCTGCTCTAATGTTGTAGCTACTCTTCTATTGGCTCAAATCACCCCAAAAATTTAGATGAAAGGGCATATGCTGTAATACTTATGCGAAATAGAGCAAAAAAAAAAGTAATTAAATAAGCAAGCTAGCATTACAAAGAGGAGTTGTCAGTGGAGTATGTTAGCTAAACATAAATAACTAACTAGCTGGATGCTGTTATACCGAATGGCTGTCACTGTAACAGCTTACACTACGTTTTAAAAAACGAGTCAAGGTATTAAATAAGCCAGTGATACACAAAACACCTAGATACGTAGTTCTCACAGTGTGGTCTGTGAAGCATAGCCGCGGGGTCCGCCATTTTCTCATTTTATTTTCTTGCTATCAAATGCCTATAAATATCAACTAAAATATAATGGATGTAATACAATGGATTCTATGAGTTTTGTTTTTTTAACCTAGACCTCAACCTAGATAGCCAGTAGCTAGCTCATCGCTGGAGCCACCACCATCACCGTCACCTTCACACCTCCGTGACACTGTGAGCCAGTACCTCCATCAACGTCTCCGCCAGGAGCTCAGGAGGCACGAAGGCAGCGTCCCTGTGCAGATTGGAGGCCATGATGTCTGTGAAACCGCAGCGGTGTCTTTCTGGTGAGTTGTAGGACTTGGGGTAGGGACTGCACGTCCAGCCGGGACTGCCAGGACTGGACGAGGACACTGTAAAGAGAACAGTCGCTTATTTAACAAATCCTAACAAGAAAATATATTAATATTGAATATGATTTGACAAAGAAAACAGTTTGAAGACAACTCTACAGGGACAGTGTATAATATTAATCCTAGCACAGTATTTTTTAAAACATTTTCTTCCTTTCCAAATTATTGGCACCCATACAATTAATATTTGGACAGAATAACAGTACTGAGCCAATTCCTGTAATGTTTAACAACTTTACGACCCACTTTCCTCGCGCAGTTTTAGGTTTGTGTGTTAATATTTGTGTACCAAATATTAACCTCCTGGAAGAGGCAACCAGGATTTCGCCTAAAATATCTTCTCGATATTTGTCGAAACAGCCCCCAGGCATCAACGATCCTCCGTGATATTGTACAGCAGCTATGCATGGAGGCTTATGAGAATATTGTTTTTGTATTTTCTGCAACTTTCGGAGTGGAAATTTTTAAACCATTGTGTGCAATGTTTCATTCATACAAGCGGTGCTAGTTAAGATTTTTAACATCCGCTCACCTGAGATGTGTCTTCGTCTAGCGGTCGAAGGAGGAGTGTGTCCGTCGGGAGGGGTGCCTATAGTGAAGGGGACATGACCAGGGCTTCCTATGCGTTTCTTCAGACAAACAATTCCACCAGGGGGCGCTGGAGGAGCGAAGAACAACGAGAGAAGTTGAGATAATTATGTTCTTGTATCAGTCAGTACATTTGCATATTAGCGTCCATGTTTTTGCCTTGCTATACTTATCACTGAGGATAAACATGCTTCATGGTTAATGTATTTACTAGAATTTGAATTAACTGTCTTGTAGAAGACTATCTACCTGTAGTGTCCATGGGTTTCTCTGTATTCAGCCCCTCACAGCTGCCCCTGTCCAGCTGAGATCCAAACACAGCCTTCAGCAGCATATCGGACAACCGGCCCGCGCTACTGGCCCTGCCAAAAAATATATTTATCCTCTGTTTATAAGGATGCCAGCTGCATTTCAGCATTGCACCTCCAGGAAAACTTGTCTATGACAACATCATTTTAAGAAAGCGACCGCTTCAAAACAAGCCCCAACAGAACATAAAGCACAGCCAGGTTCTGCTTTCTGAGAAGCACCTTTTCACAGAGCCTCTCCTCCTCTGCGCCGTGTTGGTGGGGGTCGCACGGTGTTCCTGGAGGTCAGGCATGGTCCTGGTGTGGCTCAGAGTGCTGGGAAGGCTCGCTCGTCTACTCAGCTCCCACTGAGCAACAAGAAACACGCACTGAGGTCAGACGTGTGGAATGACCGCTTACGAGAAAAGGTGCTGTTACAGAACTACAGACTTCGAAAACAGAATTTTTACATTTATACTCTTATAACATCTTATTAAGAATCTGCCCTTATAACATGACCAAAGACAGAGCCACTAGGTAGAGATACAGTATGTCTCTACCTAAAACAATACAACGAGCTGCTTAAACGCGATACGATGAGCCTTTGAGCCTCCTTCGCTGAGACAGACAGGCCACACCTCCTTCGCTCAGACTGTGTTTGAGTGGTGTGCGTGGTAGAGTGAACTCACCCTGTGTACTATTGCATCTGGACTGTGCTGGTGGCTCCCTGTTCTAGGTGTCAAAGTCGGTTCCATGGCACCGACGTCAAAGAAAAGGGGGAAGACCTGATTCTGTGGACGGACGTGCGTGTCTGCGCCGGGGCGAGAGAGAGAACGAGGCAGAGAGACATATGGCATTGCAATCAGACCCAACCCAGATGTTTGAAACACTATATTATGATATAATATTTACGCTCATGTGAGTGTATATGTGTGTGTACTGAGGTAAAGAGCTCGGCCGCGCTCACCCTGAAGTCCCGTCCTGCTGCACTGCGGCTCTGATTGGTCAGGGGTCTCGGGTATCGTTCCCACTGAGGAAGAGCACAAAATCAAGCTACACATCACAAACACCAACTTTCCATAGTAGAGGTCGACCGATTGATCGAATCGGCACCGATAACTGATTCCTGAAACTATAAAAAAGTTGCGGGAGCGGCTGAGAAGGGTCCGCTGTCATTATACAGTACGAGAGCGGCCTCTAGAGGAATAAAAACTATCACTGACAAATTTTGTTGTGTTATTTGAAGTGTTTTTTTGATTCACTTTGGATGTCTCTATTTTTATTTGATATTTGGAGTGATATTTCGAACTTTTTGGTTCAGTTTGAATGTATATCTTTTATTTGTTTTAATATTTATTAATAGTTAATATATATTAATATTTATATACTGTTTCATTTTTAAAAGTACAGTACATTTTCATGGTACAGTCAGTACTGTTTATTTTTGTAATAAACTTCAGCAATATTTTACTTTGAGTGTTATGTTTTCATTCAGTATCCATTTTAAAAAGTTGATTAATCGGTTATTAACTTAGTTATCGGTAACGGTAAAATGCAAATCGGTCTACCTCTATTCAATAACAAGCTTTTTGTTCATTTTTTAGCTTTTGATTTCTCTCAGTAACACACTATGTATCAGAGAAACAAGATTCCTGGACAGTTATATATAATTAATGAACCGGCTGATTAAATCTTTACCTGGGAAACAGGGTAAGTACGCTTTTAGCTTTTAGCCCTGTTCTATTAGTCCTAGTCATTTTAGGTATGAATACCATTATTTATGTCTGTGTGTACCTTTGGGAGATGGTTGGTGAGGTGTGGACCCCCCTGTAGACAGTCTGCGATGAGCTGGACTAAGAGAGCCTCTGTGGAACTTGCCCATGCAGCAATGACTTGTGGGTACTGCTGTCCTGAAAATAAAGTAAGTGCAGAGTCTTATGACCGGTTCACCGTGTAAGAGCTGTAAACAACATGTGTGTGTAAGATATTAGTATATTAGTCAGCTGACCTCGATGATCCCTGCAGGTTCTGCTCCATCCTTTGGTAGTTGTGGATTTGTGTAGGCACAGGAACAGGCACGGATTGGCTGTAACTACTACCACAGCACTCCACAGGCCTACAAATTGTGTTTGAGAGAGAGAGAGAGAGAGAGAGAGAGAGAGAGAGAGAGAGAGGGAGAGAACAGGAGAGAGGGAGTGTGTGCTAATGTGCTAAATGTAGTCAGTGTGAATGATGATTGATACCATGTGACTCAAAAACACCATTTTTTTCTTAATGATCTGTGAAACACACCGAGCAATTAAACCTTCTCTTACACACAACACCCTTCCAGCTGTTACTAAGCATGCACACACACACACACACACACACACACACACACACACACACACACACAAAGTTACCTGGTAGGGCTTGGGGATATATGGAGAGACGGAGAGGGTGGACTTGTTCCACCCGCAAAGGTACCTGGACTCAACAGAGAACACCTGGAAAAGTCACACAAATGTCAGCACACAGCTGGATAGAAACAGTCGTGAGCACGCTTTCAAAAACAAGCAAAAAAGTGGTTCAGAAAGTGGAACCCGCTTAGCAACAACAGTAAAAGTGACTTCATCATCATTTTGGTACACAAAAACATCATCAGTAAGAGGAGGGAACCACTAAAAAAACCCCACTTGGGTGTGGTGCGCTGTTAGAGGAAAATAATCAATGACAGGGTGGCGTGATGTGGATCAACGCAAAACAGGGTTAATGTTACTACCGTGCATTCGATGACCATTTGTATTTAACTTAAATTTAACTTAACTTTAAACTGTGGTATTAAGAGACATAAGCACTCTCCACTTACCCACTCTGTATCCCCACTTCTTGATTGTCCTGATCTGCCATCTCATCTAAAAGGATCAAAACAAGAAAGGTTTTCAGGCACACGCTTACAGTACAGGAATAAATCCCATGACGAGTCTAAATGTTCTCTATCAGAAATCCCTGGTATTTATTTAACGAAGGTTTTGGATGTGTGTGGTGCTGCCGCAGGACTGGGGTGTGATGTTCTCACCGGGGGACTGTGCTAGCACCATGACGAAGTCCTCTGTCTCTGAGGAAGAGGAGTCTTTCAACTGTGAACAGGAAGGAGGTGTGGCTTTGTGTAGTGGGTGTGGCCTTTGGGTTTCAGTGTCCGACTATTAAGCAAGAATAAAAAAATAGAACAATGAAAATATGCTGCTGTGTTGTAATGTGTAATTGTAATGTAATGTAATGTAATGTAATGTGTGTGTGTGTGTGTGTGTGTGTGTGTGTGTTTGTTACCTGTGTGGGGGTGAGGTTGGAGGTTGAGGAGCCGCTGCTGGTGCTTCCCGATCCTGAGCTGGGGTACGATGGCATGGGCACCGGAGAGGCTGAGAGAGAGAGAGCGATACATTGAGAGAGAGAGAGAGAGAGAGAGAGAGAGAGAGAGAGAGAGAGAGAGAGAGAGAAAGATTGATAGAGACAGAGAAAGAGCGTGAGAGAAAGAGACGGACAGCGAGGGATGCAGATTAAGAGAGACAGATGGAGTGAAAGAGAAAGATGGAGAAAGAGACAGAGAGAAAGAGAGAGGCAGAGAGAGACAGCAAAACAGACAGATAGATAGACAGAGAGCGTGAGTGAGTGAGAGGCACAAAGACAGACAGATAAATAAATAGATGGAGAGAGAGTGAGAGAGACAGATAGAGAGTGAGAGGCACAAAGACAGACAAACAGATAGTGACAGAGTTGAGGGATAGAGAGATAGAGAGTAAGTGAGGGAGTGAGTGAGGGAGTGAGACAGACAAGGACAGACAGATAGTAAGTGAAAGAGAAAGATGGAGAAAGAGAGAGAGAGAGAGAGGCAGAGAGAGAGACAGCAAAACAGACAGATTAATAGATAGGTAGAGTGAGCGAGAGAGAGACAGATAGAGACAGAGAGAGAGTGAGAGACACAAAGACAGACAGACAGATAGAGTGACAGGGAGAAAGAGAAAGTGAGTGAGAGAGAGACAGAGACAGTCAGACAGAGAAAGAGAGAGAGAGACAGATACAGAGAGACAGAAAGAAAGTCAACATTTTCTATAAACTATAAACATTTCTGTTGTGTAATTTATCTCACACACGTTTTATGATGAAAGCTTACATTTTCTCGGGACGGTGCTCGCTTCCAGAAAAGGATGATGAAAAAACTCGTCTGAGAAAGAATGAAAAGAACAAAACCTTACCAGATATAATGACCGTGTTTATTATTTGGGCTGTACATTATACCCTGTGTGTGTGTGTGTGTGTGTGTGTGTGTACTGACCGAAGTCCATGCGGTCTCTGTGATTCCTCTGTAGCAGGCCGAGAAGCAGATGCCTCAGATGACTGGAGGTTTCCCGTGGGATGCTGGGAAAATAATCGAAGCTGCTGTTAGAGTGTAGGTGAGAGGTGTATGTGTTTGCTTTTAGAGACATGCTGTGTAAGCGGATGGGGTATTTAGTAATACTACAACACGAGCTGAGGGCTTATAACAGTTATTAATAGATCACCAGTGAACGCTGGAGCGCTCGACACAAATAAACATGATGGGTAAATTAAATGGAGGAATTAAATGGAGGAAACGTTTTCCGAACATTCACTTAACATGCTGCTGTGTTAAAGAAACAGAAAGTTTCACCATATCAACAGTTATACGTACCACTGGGGCTGCCGTGCAAAACTAAACACCGAGCATGTACCGATCTGGGGTAAGTGGGACATTGTGGACTTTAGAGTTTTGCCAGATTGTTCCTGTGTTTAAGGCTTATGTTTATGCTGGTCAGTGTGTAGAATAAACATTAGTGATGCTTTAAATAAACCTTAATGCAGAGCGTCGTGGATGACAACTTTTTGGAAATCAGCGCAGGTCACTCACTTTGGATTGAGCTTCCGGTTCCTTTCGTAGAACAGTCGCAGCTCCTGAGGACTACTCGCCTAGAGAGAGAGAGAGAGAGAGAGAGAGAGAGTCAGAGAGAGAGAGAGAGAGTCAGAGAAAGAGTAAGACGGAAACACAAATCAATTCTAATTTAATCTTATCTAATACTATCTATTATAATGTTTCATGTATATATGTAATTTATATAAATTAATTTAATGCTGCATATCTTCCTGTAATACAGCTGTTAATTTAATTAATGTGTATTCATATTTAATGTTTATTTTATTCATTATTGTTTTTCTATTCCTTTATTTGTTGTTATTGTTTGTCTATATAACTTTTATATTCATTTGCTTCGGCAGCATTGTTAAAACAGTCATGCCAATAAAGCACACGTTGAACTTGAACTAGACAGCGAGAGAGATAAAGAGACAGAGAGAGAGAGACAGAGAGAAAGTAAGACAGAGAGAGAGACAGAGAGAATAAGACAGAGACAGACAGAGAGAGAGAGAGAGAGAGAGAGAGAGAGAGAGAGAGAGAGAGAATAAGACAGAGACAGAGACACAGAGAGAGAGAGAGAGAGAGAGAGAGAGAGAGAGAGAGAGAGATTCTGGTCATGTCAATCATTTTTTCAGATTTATTTCAGGATAAATTCCATGCCTTTATTTCACTGTTTTGTTCTTGTCCGCTCACGGACACCACATTATCCGAAATGTAGTAACCTTCATAAAGACTATAAGCTCCGCCCACTCAGTACAAATCATCACATGAAAGGTGTGTTTCTACATATTATTCACATCAGTTATTTCTATATTCAGAACCAAAACTCTTATCTAAATGTTACATGTTCATTCTTGTCCCTATTCAGAATTATTACAAAAATACAGATTACAAAGGAATTTCCCAAAATGTAGATAACTGTTGGATTTATTTTAGATTTTATGATGAAAAATGACATAAAAACATTTTTAGAACAGCACATTGTTCTCTTATACTAGGTTTTCTACTCGATTTTAGGTTTACTAGGTATGAAAATGTACACATTTTTAATTAGATGAGGCCTCATTGATATTTATTATTTTCTCAAATACAAAAAACAAACAAAACAAAAAAAAAAAACGTAAGAATATCAGCAATCAACTAGAGAAAACTGATTGTGACATCTTCTGTTGTAAGATACTGCCCGTGTTCACATGTAGTCCTTTGCCTTAACTTCCTAGAACCCCTGGAACTCCCAGGAACTGTCAGCACGTCCAGATTTACATTCGTCACTCTCATAACCTCCCTGTAGTTACTGAATAATCCGCTGAATTATTACTTTTATTATTGAACAATACACTTTAAGAGCAGTTCCCTTCCCTTTGCTCCTGTTCCGTAAATAACTCACACGAGTTGAATGATCAACATCCTGAAGGTAAACAGATTTATGGGAGCTGTGTCACTGTGAAATCTGCAATACGAGCCCATACGCGACCCCATCTGACCCTGCTGTGTCTGTTTATATCTGTATTCCAGCAGCGTGGAGGTGCTCAGCTGACCAGAGGTGAAGAACCGGTGGAAAGTCCTCACGTGGTTTTGGTAGATAAAGGAACTTCAAGCATTCAGCACTCAGAACATGTAAAAAAAAAAAATTCTGTTCATGCTCAGGTTAAGCCCAGGTTAAAGTGAACGGAAAATAACTGACACATAAAACATTGTGCTCATTCAGAATACACCCTATTAGGCCTGGTTTTTACTTAACAAGTGTATAATGTTGAGCGATTTCATGCGCAGTGATATTTAACACACCCTGTTTCTCCGTGCTCTGACCTTACAGTCAAAACTATTTATTATCTAGAAAATCCAGAAGACTGGTACTCAAAACAGAGCTTTCAAAGCAACATGAGAGGTTTTTATAATAACACTGACTGTAATACGAAAAGTGTCAGTGTTAGAACTCAATACTTGTCTAGGACTGTACTTAAGCATGCGACAACCCCCCATTGACATTCCAATACATTAAGTTTATTCTTCTGTAACCATTCACTGGTAGAACGATTCAGTTCACAGACAGATGTCCTGACATTTTCCTTTAGAATTCGCTGGTACACTTCAGAATTCATTGTTCCATCAATGATGGCAAGTCGTCCTGGCCCAGATGCAGCAAAACAGGCTCAAACTGTGATACTACCACCACCATGTTTCACAGATGGGACAAGGTTCTAATGCTGGAATGCAGTGTTCTCCTTTCTCCAAACATAACGCGTCTCATTTAAACCAAAAATTCAATTTTGGTCTCATCCGTCCACAAAACATTTTTCCAATAGCCTTCTGGCTTGTCCACGTGATCTTCAGCAAACTGCAGATGGGCAGCAATGATCTTGTTGGAGAGCAGTGACTTTCTCCTTGTAACGCTGCCATGAACACCGTTGTTGTTCATTGTTCTGCTGATGGTGGACTCCTGAACATTAACATTAGCCAATGTGAGAGAGGTCTTTAGTTGCTTAGAAGTTACCCTGGGTTCCTTTATGACCTCTACACTATTACACGTCTTGCTCTTGGAGTGATCTTTGTTGGTAGACTTTGTCTGACTGACAATTTGTCTGACTGTGGATTGGTGGAGTCCGAACTCTTTAGAGATGGTTTTGTAACCTTTTCCAGCCCGATGAGCATCAACAACACTTTTTCTGAGGTCCTCAGGACTCTCCTTTGTTCATGCCATGATACACTTCCACAAACATGTGTTGTGAAGATCAGACTTTAATAGTTCCCTGTTCTTTAAATAAAACAGGACGCTCACTCACACCTGATTGTCGTCCCATTGACTGAAAACACCTGACTCTAATTTCACCTTCAAATTAACTGCTAATCCTAGAGGCTCACATACTTTTAAAATATTGGATCATTTTCCTCAATAAATAAATGACCAAGTGTAATATTTTGTCTCATTTGTTTAATTAGGTTCTCTTTGTCTACTCTTAGGACTACTTTATTACTACTTTAATACCTTATAAATAAACTAACAGATCTAAAGCCTGTCAATCATCTTGTTAAACAAAGGAACAAAGCTGTTAGGGAATAAAAGTCTATCATGACTAAAGTAAGTGATTGAGTATCTGTGTGTGTGTGTGTGTGTGTGTGTGTGTGTGTGTATGTGTGGACACGTGGTTATGTTTACCAGATGATTATGAAATAGTGTCACAACCACATTTCCCTCTGCTGCTATGTAAATAAGTCAGTGAGCCAAACCTGGAGCTGTTCAGGAGTCCCCCCCCCCCCATCCCATACATAACAGGACTTTTCTAGTCTAGTCGGATGGAGATCACTCCTGACCTAATATACAGACACTTGCCAGATTCTGAGACAAGCTTGAGAAACTGAAATCTCCCATGATAACGTGTAGTAAAGTGTAATAAAGCAAATGTAATTATATACACATAAAGAATACTGAGCATACAGTTGAGTCCAAAAGTTTGTGGGTGAAATGTTGAATTTGTGAAAAAATGTTCAATTTTTGCCAATAATTCTTGCAATAGCAAATGTTTCATGTATAATTACTAATTAACTAATTAATATAATATAATATTACATTCACTAATAAATAAAAACCTGTTATCACTACCAAATTGCTGTGGTATAAGAAGATTTAGCTGCAGCTAGTTTTTTGTCAAACTTCTGGTGAGCCACTAAATTACCCATAATCCTTACAGCGAGACCTTTACACTCGCCTGTGTATAAATGTGAAGCCACCACGACTGATTGTTACTCTCAGGTTTATAACACCAGCTCACCTATTTTCATTCAAACACATTGTACCTGCATAATGTCAGATCCAGCTGTACTTATAGAGGTGTTTTCCGTGTGTGTGTGTGAGTGTGTGTTGTACCTGAAATGGAGCTTTGCCAGTCAGACACTGGAAGATGATGGTGCCCATGCTCCACAGGTCAGCTTTGGCATCATAATTCTGTGACATGATCACCTCAGGAGCCTGTCAAATACACCTGCTAGCTGTTAGTATGCTCATCATGTTTTACTCTATATAATATCTATTTAATATATACAATATATACTGTATATATATATATATATATATATATATATATATATATATATATATATATATATATATATATATATACACTGTGTTGAAGAGTCTTAATATAATATTAGCGTAAAACTGAGCTAAATATCAACTAAAAGAAATTATTACCGTAGTTAAAACCAAATCTGAAACATTAAATCATATAATAAAACTGTGATAACACCCCGTTTTAAACGTTCTCATAGTTTATTGATAATAGTTTATTAATTAATATTCAACTGCATTACTTACATAATTAATTACTTTAATTACTTACATAATTAAAGAACTCTGAAAGTTCTAATATGATATACTCTTCACGTACACACTATATAGATAATAGATAAAGAATAAAACATCTGGGGATGTGCTGTTATAGGAAAATAATCAAAGAATTGGAGTCACTGTTCCCACCCCATGTACCCGCACTTTTTCTGTACTTTTATACAGAACAGCATTTTCTTCCTCTTACACCGCAGCAATTTGCCAACAATACATTATCTAATTTATTAATGAATGACACATTGTACATTTTATCCGGTTTACAGTTAATAATGCGGAACGTCCACACAAAAGTTTGTTCTTGATACGGCGTATTAAAACTAAAGGCGTGAATCTTGTCGTTGTATGATGAATGTGGTGTCGTTTAATGCTGTGGGTCAATTAGAGAAATACATTCAGGAGAAGTTGGAAAAGGAAGACTCGCCATGTACATGGGAGAACCGCAGAGTGTAGCGGCCATCGTGTTCCCCTGTAGGTACCGCGCAAAGCCGAAGTCAGCTAAGCATACGGAGGGAGAGAGAGAGAGAGAGAGAGAGAGAGAGAGAGTAATAAAGATTATGTGATTGAATCTTAGCAAAACAACACAGACCATAAACTTGATAAGCAAAACAATAGTAAAATGAGTTAATCAAACGAATTTGAGAAATCTGTGATTAGTCCTGACTGTCCTGACCAAAAACATTACAGGGAGCTAAAAACAAAAACAGATGAAACGCTTCAAAAATACTTAACTGTGCGATTTTAAGAAAGTATAGCGTAACCTAAACATTTTCAATAGAGAACAGGCCTAAATTCCTGTCCAGAATTCGCCCCTTCCTGCACGCCTCGCTACAGGAAGATGGGGTGACGACATTAAAATCTGTATAGAAAGTATTTTCCCTACAATTCTACAGGCACCAAATCAAACACTGCAGAGTAGAAGGATGGTCTAAAAATGTTAAAAATAATTAAGAGTGTCCAGTTTTATTGATATCTTATTCTTCCGTTATTAACGTTATTAACCGTTTTTTAAATTTTGTTTCCAAATAAAGAGTGGTGTGTGTGGAACGCTGGAGCAGGAATGTTATAAAAAAAATAATAATAAAACAAAAAAAAAAGTTTCTGTTCAGAATGACCCAAAATGATGAAGTCAGACATCTGTGTGTAGTGAGACAGTGTGAGGGAACTTGGGGTGAGCGCTCTGTGCTCTAAAGCTATGAGCTGCTCATGGAGACAACTCCACGGCCCTAGTGAACAAACAGAGCAAAGTGACGAGCTGTTAGAGCCACTGGGCAAACACACGCTCAAGCAGTCAAAACACTACAGACACACAGACTTCATCTAAACAATCCTGCCAGAGCGATGTTTTAGAGCACCGCCATACTGATGGCATGATGTAATACACACAGTACATACACACTCAGTGGCCACTATATACTGTGTAAGTATATAATTCCTGACTGATCTTCTTTATTAATGGATCAGACATTGACAGTTTAATGCCTTATTCACTGCAGAGCTTCAAAATTACTTAAACCGGTAACGCGTACACGAAAAGGCCAGAAAAGGGGTATCGTTACTATTTTTTTCCACTTCAAGTCTAGTTTAAGTCAAGTCAAGTTTAATAAAAATATCTGAAGTGTTTTATTCCTCTTATTCTACAGCAATTTTCCAACGATTCCGATTTTTATTAATTAAAATAACATGCCATTTTTATCCGTTTATTTATCCGTTACGTTTAACGTCGTGGCTTGTCCACGATTTTACTGAAAGAACCCTCCATTATGAAGCCTTTCCCATTCCGGAAAGCTAAAACAAACAGCTCTACCTCTGACTGACACTGGAGACTCATTCCTTAAATGCTAAATAAATGTCTCCTAACAGAAAACTTATAACCATATCAACGATTATTGATTTATGTAAGTGTTTGCTATACAACTCTCTGTGTAGGTTGTTACAGTCTATCGGCACGATAATGTATAGAATGAGCGCGTTAATATAAACATGTAAGTGGTCTTGTTAGTCAACACCTTATGAAAAATCAGAACTGAGAATCCAACAGCGCTGTGGTAAATTGAGAAACCTTGAAATCTAGCTTGACTCACATATACGTAACCAGTATAAGCTTGTCGTGGTAGTCAGGTTAAGCGAGTTAGTGAGATGTCTGACCCAGTTTGATGCAGATGTTGTTGGGGGTGACTCTGCGCCCTGCGCTGCAGGACAGGAGGATGTTCTGCGGCTTCAGGTCCCTGTGGATGATGCCTTTACTCCGCAGGACGCTCATAGCACCCGCTATCTGCTGCAGGAAGCTCCGGATGGTGTCCTCACTCAGAGAGCCTTTGGCTGGAAGGGCACACGAGGGTGTGGTCGGTGAGAAAGCAACAAAGGATAACGCGCTGGAATCTCTCACTGTGTGAAAGTACGATTTCCTTGGTCCAGCGGCCAAACAAATCACAGTGCACAAGCGAAGACCAGGGTGTAATAACATTTTTCAAAAAGTAGTGTAATGTAATGCATGGCAATAAACCATCACAATGGATCGTGAGTAGATGAAGGTGATATTTATAGAACTGAGGACCTCAGTTCTCACAAATTCAACACCATGAGCTTCAGGATTTCCTCCAAATAAATGAGGTTACAGATCATCCTGCAGATTCTAACCACACTGATCTCACACCTTAAAAGCCATAGAGAAAGATCCAACAGGACCCAGACATAATTTCTCAAATGTTCATCAGGCCTTTGCTCTTTTTAAAGCCTAGACGTCTGCAACCACAACCTGGAATTTGAGCCTCTTCTTTACATTGCAAAAAAAAATAAAAAATCTCTAAATTTACAGAAATGTTGTACTGTAATATTGTTCTCATTGTGTCAACATCTCAAAGGTTTTTGAGCCCTTTATTGTAGAGACTACTGTAGGTGAACATAAACACACACTGATTTTAGTTTATATGTTCATTAAAAACTTTGTGATACGATGGTTCCAAAAATCCTTTGGATTAGTGCATGAAGCACCTCTTAGAGCCCCCCAAGCTGAAGCTGAGCTTAATCAGCCTCATTATGAACCAAATCGGTTCATTCGGCAGACATGTGTAGATATACCCTGTGGATAAAATTACGTGCTTCTTTTAGGTTCTTTGAAAAGTCCGGCACTGTTATAGCTCACCCAAGCCCTGTCTTTCCTGCCCCCGTTAACACCCCGTGCTGTGTCGAAGGGGTATTTTTAGCCCAAGTGTTTTTCCACCGCAGGAAAGCAGAGACCGACAGGTGGATGAGGTCAGGGTGTCGACTGGGTTTCGCCAGGCTGGGACTGCAGCCATGACACACACAAAAAAAAAAAGCGAGGTGAGAAGAGGGCTAAGGAGGGGCTTTATGCACCGAAGGACAAAAACAGCTCCCTTGAAAAACTCTATAATCAGATCAGGTCCGAGGCAGGGACTGAAACAACACACACACCTACATCATAAATATAGCCTGGAATCTTTAACTTAGATGAAACACAGAGCTTCAGGCTTGAGAGGGTGAGAGAGAGTGAGAGAGATCCTGCTGTGTTTGTCTTTAGGTGTACGTCATTTGCAACGACGCTCTATTTTTGGTATTAATGACTGGAGGGTATTCTTGGAGTTACTTGAGGGGGGTTGTGTGTATGTGTAAATATCTCTTGAGTGCTCTTTCGAAAGATTTTAACTCATTTATAACTCATTAAAACCCTTCAGATATTCATCCTAAAGCATATTATTCATGAAGACAGAAGTTAAGCACTACTACAACAACTTTTTAAGGTGGATACTTCAGGTATTAGAAGGTTCTCCAGCTGATACCATTAAGCGAGTAGAGATGTACAGTTTGAGCCAGAATAAACGTACGAATAGGTGAACAAACAGCTGAAACCCCAGTAAAAAAAAAAAAAAAGAAAGAAAAAGAAGGTTAAAGAATCAATAAAGAGAAAATGACCAGTGTTCCATGACCAGAGTGACTACTGCAGTTAGCAATCTGCACTGACGTATTTATTTCTTTATTACCCTACTACATTACTCATCATTACGCAACACTTTTATCCAAACAAGTGAGTCATGGTACGGTTGAGCAGCTGGGTTGCTCGATAAATAACCCGGCAGTACCCTAAACAATGGTCCACCAGTGGGTCTACGACATACTGATATGATGGAGGCTACATATCGCTGGTGCTGGTGGGGGAAAAAAAAAATGATGCAAAATTGTGAAAAAGCTTTGCGTCTGCGTCGATGACGCGTTCAGTAGCTGGCTGTGAGTTCTCTAAAATGTTGGTGATTTTTCTTGATGCCAAGTCGAATATGGTGACATGGGTTACTGTAGTCAGTATTCGGTTTACTTACAGTGCAGATACTCCGCCAGATCTCCACCATTGCAGTACTGTATAGACAGAAAAGCAGAATAAAAGAGACTGCTGGGTTTCCGTGAGGAATTTAGCGCCACGGCAACAACAACAACAACAACAACGGTACGGTTTATAGTCATTTAAGAGCTGAACATAATTATAATTGTGAGCTGAAGATGACTTCAAGAACATAATGGCAGTGCATATACTATACGCCAAAAATGCGTAGGTCTTATTTAGTTCTACGTTGTCTCATGTAGTTAGTGTGTTGTTTCACGTGGTCCTGGAGGAACGTTGTTCCGTTTCACTGTGTACCGTACCAGCTGTATATGGTTGAAATGACAATAAAAGCCACTTGACTTGACCTCGTATGCGTACAACTACCGACTGTAGCCTCTTCATTAAAATAATGCTTTAGTGATTCAAATATGTGAATCATTTCCACATTAAAAACGTACACTATTACTGCCAAACTGTGTTGGTGTTATATATGCCCACTACAGCACCACATCAACCCCGCACAAGGGTAGAAGATGATTAGCATACAAAGTGCGGGTAAAAACATGAGTGTTAGTTTCTAACCGTACATCTGCAAGTACAAGATGACAAAGAAGGTAGGCGTGTGTATTAAAATAGTCAGTAATGATATGCCTTTCCGATAATGGACGGGGAAGAGGCGGGGGTGTCCTACAGTCTACATTAGACTACATCATGAGTGCACATGTATAGGTCTAGATAGTTACAGATAATAAAAGTTTGGACTTACCTCCATGACGAGGTAGACACAACCTGAGATTTCCTGTGCATAAAAACAGAGAAGAAGAGTATTACAGCAAATAAACCAAGTCCTCTTTCATGTTAGAAAGGTTACAGCATTACCTCTGATTATTACACAGCACTGACACTGGAGACTCCTTCCAGAAATGTTAAATAAGAAACAGAACACTTCACCATATACATTTATTTAAAAAAAAAAAAGCGTTTATATGGCGCGTCTGCCATACAAGTCCCTGTGTTAGTTGTGACTACAGCTCGATAACATACTGGAAAGTGCACATTAACATAATATAAAATAAACCTGTGATTTGCAGCTGGAACTACTGTCTGAGCTGCTGTTATAGAAAATGGATCGAGACCTTCCGATCAGTTAGAATCGAGAAATCAACGCAGGCCCAGTGCTGAGGTTAATGTAATGGTCCGAGTGCACGGCTGTCAGTTTGGCCCAGTTATTACACAACAGCTGCCGCAGAGGCCGAGGAGCTTAACACACTGCACACTGGCTAAACTCCAGTGAGGCGGGACGAGTTTTCCAGACTGCGCTGACACAAACTGGTATACGACTGGTATTTAAAACCCTCCCTGGGGGGGTTCTGATTCTGGCATTTAACCTCACCATTGTGGTACGCATTTCAAAGCCACTGTGATGGCGTTCAGCACCAGATTTTCATACAAAATGTACAAGTTTCCTGTACAAGTAGTTCAGGGGTAGTCTTCACAACCCTACTACATGTCTATTAAAAAACATTTTCAATAATATAGTGTTTTAACAGGGGGACATGGTGGATTAGTAGTTAGCATGTTTGCCTCGCGCCTCTCGGGTCGGGGGGTCGAATCCCGCCTCCGCCCTGTGTGTGCGGAGTTTGCACGTTCTCCCTGTGCTTCGGGGGTTTCCTCCGGGTACGCCGGTTTCCTCCACAAGTCCAAAGACATGCATTGTAGGCAGATTGGCATTCTCAAATTGTACATAGCGTATGAATGTGTGCGTGATTGTGCCCTGTGATGTGTTGGCACCCTGTCTAGGGTGTCCCCCGTCTCGTGCCCCGAGTTCCCTGTGATAGGCTCCAGGCTCCCCTGTGTAGGATAAGCGGTATGGAAAATGGATGGATGGATGGATGGGTAGTGTTTTAACATGGTTTTAACTGTGCTTTTTCGACTGTCGCTCCATCCAGTACTAAAGGTTATCACTGTATGTGTTTGATACCTCCTACTGATACCGTTCATAGCTGATTAAACAAACGCAGAATTGTAAAATATACAGTAGTTTGGGGTGTGTGTGTGTTGCTCCTGCCGTATTTCTCAACAAACGTTTAAGTTCTCAAAACCCGCAGTAAGTCGAATGTTGTTTTTAACATCACAAACCCAGCAGAAACTCTTTTTTGAGTCATATGATATGTAGTGTGTAAAGGTTATGTAGTGAACCTGTTCTCGTGAGAAATGATACGAAGTTAAAGTATAATAAGCTTTCTGTCGATGCAATTCTACACATATTTGCACATTAATTATATCGGTTATAGGTTACACACTAACACACACAAAACACTGTTATCGCTAGTCCTTGTCAAAGTTTAATTCGTATTAATAATGTTATTATCATTGTGTAACCGTTTTAGCAAAACTGTAACTCTGTTCAAACCGTGCCAGCGTTGAACGAGCTCATTAAACTGTAAACTCTAATCCGTCTTCATTAGACGAATGGAGTTCCTTCGGGAAGCTGACTACGGCTCAGTCTTTGTTTAATACACCCATTGTTCGGGACATCAGGCAGTGCCGGGTGCGTGTGTGTGTGTGTGTGTGTGTGTGTGTGTGTTTGTGTACAGTGTGGAGTGGCGCCTCTCAGCTGGGAGAGTCCTCCGACCCGCCCCGACACACACGCGCACACATACACACACACACACACACACACACACACACACACACCCTGCTCACTAATAACTACCTTTCTTGCTGATCCACTGGGCCTCTGCAATGAGGTTAAGTGGATAATTTAGAGGTGTCTAATATCAAACCTGATATTCAGTTCATACCTTATATTACGAGTATACGATACACGAGTGACGGCTTTTGAGTTTATTGAGTTTGCTATGAGAACAACACATCAGAGCATTGATTCTGTCAACCACCTGCCGTGAATTCAACCCCCTGAGTGTCTCCAAAGTCCTCCTGTTCCCTACTCACATCACGTCAGAGACGTTAATATAAATGGCCGGGGGATTCACAAAACAGGCCACAGGTGTCAGACGCTGCCTCGCTCGTCTGACTAAGGTGTATCACAATGACTTAGTGCTTTTTTCCTAAAATAATGCACAACAATAGATTAACAAAACGTCTAACAGTGGGTGTACTGAAAGTTTTCAAACGCGATGACAGAATTTCGTGAGCCGGCCTCACAGAAAAAGCGTTCGCGTGCAGCAGATGAATATAAACGTTCTGGCACAGACATTAAACTTTTACTCAGATGCTCTGTATGGCAAGTTCTGCAACAACATACTTTAACCACACCCACCTCTTTACTACGCTATTTGTATAGCAGTAAATACTTTGAGCGCATTGAGTGTAGTCCAGATCATGCCTAAAGCTTGTGCTTTTCAAGATGTAAGATGTACGATTAGACTTATTAGACTTTCAAGATGTATGATTAGGCTATGATCGGGCTCATGAAACGTCCTGAATCAGGTTTGCAAGTCATGCGGTAGCACGGTACGGTAACGTGGGTATTTTCTGAAGGTCTTCGTAACCTACAGGATACTGCAATCCCGCATACGGCTGTAGACAAAACAGCTAGTAGACAAGGGCTAGCCAAGACCAGGACTAGCCAAGATCTAGTCACGACCGAGTCTTAAGAGGGTCGAGGCGAAGTCTAGATCGAGTCCACATCAAAGAAAGACTGATCAAATCATTTTCAAGGTCAGGCCTTTATCTCAATTCCATATACACCAGACCACATTTGCAAATTCTTTTTAGAGTTATCTGGAATCCTGCTGAAGCGTTCTGGGTTGAGTGCCTCAAAACCATCGCACATCTTAACTGGGTTCCACTAGAAGACAAAACAAACATTATCTCGACTGCTACAGCCATACTCCTGGGAGGTGGTGAGACTTATGGGTATTGTAGTAATGTGGGAGTGCAGTATTCTGTAGGCTACTGAGAGATTTAGGATATACCCGCTTTACCGTACCGTGTTACCACATGACTTGCAAGCCCGATCGTGTTCGCAATTCATACAACATTTAAACGATTCACAACCTGGACACCAATTCTGCCACAAACCAACATCCTACTGTCATAAAGCTGAGCTTCACCTTTTCAGACTTAAATCTTTCTAAAAATCACACCACATGAATTTCCACATACCTGAAAATCCAGTAAACCCACGATGTTTTCATGTTTCAGCTCCTGGCAGACAGACAGACAGACAGACAGACAGACAGACAGAAAGACATCAGAGGTGTTTGACCGAACAACAGAGATGTGATGGTAAGGTGTAACGATGTTTGTTACATTATGCCCACCTTTAATATTTTGATCTCTTTCCCTAGGAGCGACTGCGACTTGGCCAAATTCTTCTTATTTATGCACTTCACGGCCACTTCAGACTCAGGTCTCTGTTTGGAAGAAAAACATTTCTCGGGTCTTTTTTCACATTTTGCGCTCGGGTAGAAACAAAAACCACGGCGGACTCTCGACCATTACCGCAGGAGATTACTGGGGCGTGCTGTTATAGGAAAATAATTGACGACGCAGAGGTGTGATGCGGCCTGAGTTACTGTTACCATCACAAAGATGATTATTTTCCTGTAACAGTGCGTCCTGGAGTGTTTAATTCCTCTAATGACACACAAAAATGTCATTCATTTAAGAGTGACGTGATGTATTTTTGATTCATTTACAGTTCCATCTACAGTTCTGGAATGTCTACAAAGCTATAAACAGTCGTTCCTTCTCAGCAACGTCACGTTTCTTCTCTCTTGTAATTAATTAGACTAAAAAACAACAACGACAACAACAACAAAACGCAGCTTGTCACGTTGCCGAGAAACCGGAAAGTACAAACTCCCCTGTCCTGAAGACCTTTCCGTGGAGGAAAACATACAGACTGATACAAAGCGCTGACAGTGGAGACTCCTTCCAGAAAACTTCTACAGAAAACTTCACCGTATCAACAATCACATAGTTTTCCTTGTTGAGAAAGGATTTGTTGTTGTTATTATTATTATAGTTGTTTATTATTTAGTAACGCATTTCATAAACAGTTTATAGAAACGTGTCTTAAAGTTAGAATTAGTTGTATATAAGCAGTGGTACCTCAGTAGTAGATACCGCGTGAAGTATCGCGAGATTTGGAGAACGCAATCAGCACAAACACTGAGCCGAACTGATGCAGCTGAGCTTTGATGACTCTTTATGACAACAAAGCCATGTTGGCCAAAACAAACAAAACAGAAGCCATGAACACTATCAATTTAGTAATTAATCATGTCTAAGGGTACACAGAAGTGATCCGTTAATTAAACAATCAATTAATTACTGAAATTTGAGCCTCAACAGACTGATAAGTGCTTATATTATTCAGTGACACACTCAGTGTAATCAGATATTATCAGACTACCCGAGACAGAAATGAACACGTGATAGACGTTAATAAGAGGTGGTTATAACGTGCTTATTACCTCTTTATGTCTTCCTTTAAACACCACCGCGAAGGCACCGTGTCCTATCAAGTCTTTCCTGTTGAACTCGAATTTTCCGACGCTCTCCATCGGTAAAAAAGTCAAAAACACACAGAAAAACCGAGTCAAGTCGTCGAGGCGTCTTCATAATAAACTGTCAGGATGAACTCTCATCGTGTTACACTTAAAACAACAACAACAACAACAACAAACAACATAAACAAAGCAAAGAGTGGCAAAGAAGTTACAAAACGCGCTTCAAACTAATGCGAATTTGTCCTAAACTCTGCGTTAAAAGGTTTAATCTCTCTCTCTCTCTCTCTCTCTCTAGTCTCTGCTCCAGAGATCACCGGCGGTTTGTTTTCTAGCTTCGCCCACCTGCTGTGAACAAACACGGCCGCGTCCCAAACTGCACACTACACACTACACACTACACACTTCTCTTTGTTTTGCTTTGGCATACTATTCAGTACGCGACTGTGCGAGTCTCTCACGCGTCCTTCCACACCCCAAATACAAAACGACGACCTATTAAACCTGCAGTGTACCGTATAGTCTAAAGAAGGCACCCGTTTATACCCTACTTAGTGCTAGAATGTAGCGACTGAGCGCCGCGCATGCGCACATTGCATACATGAGCTATCACCAAGGTAACGCTGCTCCTCCCTTACACATGCACTCGAATAGCACGCGACTATAAACACCAGAATATAAACACGCAAAAGTAAACAGTTTGGAGCGGTTTTATAGCGTATTTATAATACATTTATAAACAGTAGAAGGCTAGAATAGGTTAGGTAATCATTAATTTAATGAACCTATTCACACAATAGGTATTTAGAAGCTCTGTGTATATAACAGAATCCTTAATTTTGTGCATATCAGATAAATCAGGGAATTCAAGAAAGTCCTTAGATTGTTCGCTTATCTTCAGAGTACCAGCCCACCCATCTCACTTACAGAGATAAAGATCAAATACAATATGAAAAGGAAAATGATAAAGGCGTTTCCAAACAAGTTTTGTCACATAACTTTGCTCTCAAAAGACAAAATCCCATCATAATTGTTTCCAGTTAAAGTATATGTTTTACCAAAGCGCTGTTGACTTTTCAGTTCTGATTGGTCAGAAGGTGTTGATTAATTTTCTATAACAGCAGCTCTGACAATATCGCAGATTTATTAATGCACTTGGGTTAAAAAAAAAAAGAAAAGAAAAGAAAAACCATGGTTTCTATAGTAACCACTTAAATTAATCGTTAAAAAGTGTGTTTCTTCTGCATGGAGATGTTTATTTAACATTTATAGAAGGAGTCTCCAGTGTCAGAGCTTTGTAACAGTCAGAGGTAAAGCTGTAAGTATACTATGCACTAAAAGTATGTACTCTTTTTGTGAAGAATAAGCACATACTTTTGAGTGTGTAGCAAGAGTACGCAAGTACTGGGACATACTAACACGACATGTAACGGAAGAGAACGTTGTTGCCTAGTTATGCACACCATCACCGCAGACAAACTCCTTGTTGCGTTTCAGCTTTTCTTCACTCATTAGTCCTTATATCATTTATACTATATCATTTATGATTCTTCATCATCATCAGGGCGGTGGTAGTTCAATGGTTAAGAAGTTGGGCTACTGATCGGAAGGTCGTGAGTTCCCAGCACCGCCAAGCTGCCACTGTTGGGCCCTTGAGCAAGGCCCTTAACCCTCAACTGCTCCCCGGGGTGCCGCAGCAAAAAAATGGCTGCCCACTGCTCTGGGCGTGTTCACGGTTTGTAGTGTGTGTGATCACTACTCACAACTCCTAATGTGTGTGCACTAACTTGGATGGGTTAAATGCAGAGGACAAATTCCATGGGATACCATACATTGGCCTTCACATGTCACTTTCACTTTCATTTAATTTACCACTCCCTTGATTTATTTTTCCACATTTCATTTACACGTCTCTAAAATACGCCCAAATGCTCTGCACTCCATGTTTGCAGGTCGAACTCGGCGAAGCAAACCGTCACAAGACTCCTCCTCCCTCCTTCACGCAAGGAGTTGTGGGAGATGTCAGCTGAAAAAGTGTCCATGTATCCACACTTTGAAAATCTACCGGAAATAGTCGACCATCCGGGTTCCTCTAGGATACTCATTTCAACATACTATGATTTGGGACACGCTAATTCTCATCTCGGATACTGTTTAGGTGCGTTGGTGAATTGGTACGCAGAACAAGTTTTCAGGATGGTGGAGTTTCCACTTTCCGGTTTTATTAACTGAGAGAGAGAGAGAGAGAGAGAGAGAGAGAGAGAGAGAGAGAGAGAATGGCTGGTGAATGGCTGGTGAGAGAATGACTGTTTATGGCTGCTCTAATGTTCTATAGTGATAACAAGAACTAAAGACATTCAACAACATTAAATGAAAGTATAAACAGGTGAAAGTATGATGTGTCATTCTTTAACAAATATTTTTTTAATGATTGTCAAATTTCTGTGGTACAAGAGGAATAAAACACTTGTTATAGGAACATAATCAACTTCAGGGGGTACGGCAACAGTAACTTGGCTTCATCACATTCAGTACCCTGATTATTTTCCTATAACAACACATCCCTGTATGTTTTATTCCTTACATTAACAACTGAAATACTTGGGAATTGAAACAAATGTTAACACAGTATTGACTTTTTCCCCAATTTTTAAAATTTTTTTTTTTTTAAATGTTACATTATTCCTCATTTGAATCAGGACCACTCTTGAACATGATGTGCTTTCAAATTTGTCTAAAATAAAGAGCTAGAAGACTTCCCGTAATAACTAACTGATAAACTAACTACGATTCAGTTCTAGTTCCGGGATTGATGAAGTAGTTACTTACATGTTAGCAGCGCCCCCGTGTGGCCAAAGCAGGATGCCAGTGACGTTGGAAGGTGTTTATGGGAGACACATAGGTTACAAAAAGCTCCACATGTGAATGTAACCAGTTGTACTGTCACTTCTGCAGGTGAGCCTCGCGGTGGTCATTAACATTTATATTTGTTTCCTTAAAATAAATCCTCAGTTCTTAAGAACAATCTAAAAGCTGAGTAATAACTCCCTATATAACAACAAGCTTTCACCATCATCAACACTTTATACTATCATAAGACAAATAAGATCTGTGCTTTATAAATATTGTGTACAGTACCAGTTTTTTTGTTTTGTTTTGTCTATTTAAGCATTATATTTTTTTTTGCTTATGTTTTCAACCAGAAACTCAGGAATCAATTGAGAACAACAATCCAGTAATCAAGAGCAAATTGGCCATAGTCTCTGGGAGGGAGGGGCATACACTGTCTCCCCTGTCAATCACAGTGACCCTACCATTTTTCATTGTATAGGGTTCTTGAGTTGAGCATGGTTCTTTGGGGATTAGAAAAGTTCTTTATGATGAATTATAGGTTCTTTAGAGCAGTGTATTGGTTCTTCAATGTATCATCTCTTAACAGGTTAAAGTAGAACCCAATAAGGTTCTTTGTGGGACTGGAAAAGGTTCTCCTGGCATCACTCTTAAAAACCTTGCTTTGTTTCCTTAAAGCACTAATTAAGTTTTTTTTTTTTTTTTAGAAAACCTATGATAATACGCCTCCTTGTGGAACTGCTGTGAAGAACCATTTCTGCGTTCTTTAAAGCACCAGTAAATAGATGGTTCTCTAAAGAACTTGAGAGTTAACTTAAAAAGGTTCTCCTAGGTCATCAGGCTGAAAAACCCTTTTCGGTTCTAATTGGACGCTTTATTTTTAAGAGTGTAGGCAATCATGGGCGAGACATGTCCAAATACCAACGTTTACCCATAAATCATTTCAGATTTTCTTATTACTATATGGTGTTCCAGCATATCATAATTTCATCACACCATATACACTAAATCATAACATAATTATATGATTTAATAAAACAAAAAAACACAACAGGTGAAACCAGTCGAGATTTTTATAATGGATATAATGTTTGTTGTCTTGAAGCTGGATGATACGTGACCAGATGTTGTGGACGTCATGTTACGATGGATCCTTAGAGACAGTCTAGATCGGATACAATCCAGCAGATTATGGTTCCATTTTTCCATCTGACCCCCTGACCATGAAATATTATTAAATTTTTTTTTTTTTACTAAAGCGACCCCCTTACATCACAGCCTGATTAAGTAAAGAGATAAACCTCACTGCTTTGGACTCGGCCAACCTTGAAATTTGATTAACCTAATTTCACAATCTGTAAGGGAGCCAGAGGAACCGTATAAACAGCGTCCCCCCACCCAAAAGAGAAATACACAGATCGTGTCCACATGATGAAAGACAGCTGTGAGGCAGGACCAACTCTTCCGCTCTGACATCAGCGGCTGCACCTCTGGGAGGGCAGGTGTCAGTCTCACAGCCTCACTGCAAAACCGCTGCCAAAGTCAACAAACACGACGTTCTTTCCTAACACAAATAGTCCCCCCCCTCCTAATCTTCTTCTTTTCCTTTCGGCTGTTCCCTTCAGGGGTCGCCACAGCGAATCATCTGCCTCCATCTAGCCCTATACCCTGCATCCTCTTCTCTCAGACTGACTACCTTCATGTCCTCCTTCACTACATCCATAGACCTCCTCTTTGGTCTTCCTCTCGGCCTCCTGCCTGGCAGCTCTAACCTCAGCATCCTTTTACCGATATATTCACTCTCCCTCCTCTGAACATGTCCAAACCATCTCAACCTGGCCTCTCTAACTTTGTCTCCAAAACATCTCACATGTGCTGTCCCCCTGATGTACTCATTCCTGATCCTATCCATCCTCGTCACTCCCAAAGAGAACCTCAACATCTTCAGCTCTGCTACCTCTAACTCTTCCTCCTGTCTTTTCCTCAGTGCAACTGTCTCCAAACCATACAACATCGCTGGTCTCACTACTGTCCTGTACACCTTTCCTTTCATTCTTGCTGGTACTCTTTTATCACACAACAGACCTGACACTTTTCTCCACCCATTCCAACCTGCCTGCACACGCTTCTTCACCTCTTTTCCACACTCCCCGTTGCTCTGGACTGTTGACCCTAAGTACTTAAAATCCTGCACCTTCTTTATCTCTTCTCCCTGTAACCTCACTGTTCCACTTGGATCCCTCTCATTCACACACATGTATTCTGTCTTGCTGCGACTAACCTTCATTCCTCTTCTCTCCAGAGCAAACCTCCACCTCTCTAGACTTTCCTCCACCTGCTCCCTGCTCTCGCTACAGATCACAATGTCATCCGCAAACATCATAGTCCATGGAGATTCCTGTCTGACCTCATCTGTCAGCCTGTCCATCACCACCGCAAACAAGAAGGGGCTCAGAGCCGATCCTTGATGCAGTCCCACCTTCACCGTGAACTCCTCTGTCACACATACCGCACACCTTACCATTGTCCTACTGCTCTCATACATATCCTGCACCACTCTAACATACTTCTCTGCCACTCCAGACCTCCTCATACAATACCACAGCTCCTCTCTTGGCACCCTGTCATACGCTTTCTCTAAATCTACAAAGACACAATGCAGCTCTTTCTGACCCTCTCTGTACTTCTCCATCAACATTCTCAAAGCAAATATTGCATCTGTAGTGCTCTTTCTTGGCATGAAACCATACTGCTGCTCACAAATGCTCACTTCTCCCCTTAGCCTTGCTTCCACTACTCTTTCACACAACTTCATTGTATGGCTCATCAGCTTAATATCTCTGTAGTTTCCACAACTCTGTACATCTCCCTTGTTCTTAAAAATCGGCACCAAAACACTTCTCCTCCATTCCTCAGGCATCCTCTCACTCTCTAAGACCTCGTTGAACAACCTAGTTAAAAACTCTACTGCCATCTCTCCTAGACACTTCCATACCTCCACTGGTATGTCATCAGGACCAACCGCCTTTCCTCTCTGCATCCTCTTCAAAGCTCTCCTAACTTCACCCTTGCTAATCCTTTCTACTTCCTGCTCAACAATATTTGCCTCTACTACTCTTCTCTCTCTGTCATTTTCCTCATTCGTCAGTTCCTCAAAGTACTCCTTCCATCTTTCCCTCACTCTCCTGTCACCTGTCAACACATTTCCATCTCTATGTTTAATCACTCTAACCTGCTGCACACCCTTACCATCTCTATCCCTCTGCCTCGCCAACCGATACAAATCCCTCTCACCTTCCTTACTATCTAACCTTGCATACACGTCCTCATAAGCTTTCTGTTTAGCCTTTGCCACCTCTATCTTAACCTCACGCTGCATCTCCCTATATTCCTGTCTACTTTCCTCCGTCCTCTCACTGTCCCACTTCTTCCTAGCTAACCTCTTCTTCTGGATACTCTCCTGAACTTCCTCATTCCACCACCAAGTCTCCTTGTCTTCTTTCCTCCTTCCAGATGACACACCTAGCACCTTCCTACCTGTCTCCCTGATCACTTTGGCTGTAGTAGTCCAGTCATCTGGAAGCACCTCCTGACCGCCTAAAGCCTGTCTCAACTCCTCCCTGAAAACCGCACAGCACTCTTCCTTTTCCAACTTCCACCACTTTGTCTTCTGCTCTGCCTTTGCTCTCTTCATCTTCCTCACCACCAGAGTCATCTTACACACCACCTACTGTGTAAGATGACTCTGGTGGTGAGGAAGATGAAGAAAGCAAAGGCAGAGCAGAAGACAAAGTGGTGGAATCTACTTTTAGATTCATATCTGTAAGTGTAAACCATATCTGTCAGTCAACTGGTAGAAGAGAAGAAAAACTGGAATGAATGCAGAACATAAAAGCAGCTTTTAGAGAAAGAATTATGAGTAACACCCACGTGAGGGTGTTCTTTGCAATGTTGAAACCCTGTTGGTTAAACGAACAGTTCCTAAGTCCTCAACTAAATATAGTACTTAGCATTTATTCATCCGGGAGATGCTTTATTCCGACCCAACCACAAAAGTGAGCTGTTTAGTGTTGAGGCACCTCGGAACTCTGTGTCTTTAAAGAAACATTTGCTTTGACTGGATAACGTCTGTGATTATTTTACTCACATTAGGTTTCCATGTTGATATAGTGCCAGTTATGTGTTCAGGTCTTTCCTGGTGGCCGTCTTCTGGATCTCACCTTGATCTCTACTACAGATTTGTGTTGCTGTAATCATAAAGACATCATCCCAGGTCTCTCATTCTCTATCTGCTCAAACATCCTTTCAATACACACACTCATCTACACCTGTACACCGATCAGCCATAACATTAAAAACACCTGCCTAATATTGTGCAGGTCCCCCTTGTGCCGCCAAAACAGTTCTGACCCGTCGAGGCATGGACTCCACAAGACCTGAAGGTGTGCTGTGGTATCTGGCACCAAGACGTTAGCAGCAGATCCTTTAAGTCCTGTAAGACGCAATGTGGGACCTCAATGGATCGGACGACTTGTTCATCCAGCACATCCCACAGATGCTCGATCGGATTGAGATCTGGGGAATTTGGAGACCAAGTTGACACCTTGAACTCTTTGTGTTCAGCCAGCATTAACTTTTTCAGCTATTTGTGCTAAAGTAGCTCTTCTGTGGGATAGGACCAATCGGGCTAGCCTTCGAGTCGTCGTCCTCCAACACCCCCCCCCCCCCCCCAACAACGAGTATCAGCGAGCCTTGGGAGCCCATGACCCTTCCTTGTCCTTCCTTGGACCACTTTTGGTTGGCACTAGCCACTGCATACTGGGAACACCCCAAAAGATGGAGATTCTCTGACCCAGTCATCAAACCATCACAATTTGTCCCTTGTCAAAGTCGCTCCGATCCTTACACTTGCCCAAGTCGCTCCGATCCTTACACTTGCCCATTTTTCCTGCTTCCAACACATCACCTTCAAGAACTGACTGTTCACATGCTGCCTATTATATCCCACCCCTTAACAGGTGTCATTATAATGAGATAATCAGTGTTGTTCAGTTCACCTGTCAATGGTTTTAATGTTATGGCTGATCAGTGTATAATAGATTGAAGGGTTTCGTATAACTTTTGATTGAATTAACTCAGATTCATACGTTTGTATGAATTAACTCTTGTTGTCTGTAAATTCTTTGTGAGATCAGTTTAATCCTCAGACTGGGATTTCTATGACATAAAAGAGCTGAGAAATATATACAATGAAATAATCTTTCACACTGTACAGGAGACCTCCTAAAGCGCTTGCTCGCTATATTTTTCTTTTGTCTGTATTTTGCTCGTCTGTTAAATGGATTCATTCACACTCATAAAAAGATCACATCACAGTAACAGTATATGCAGTTTTATTTTTACATTGGCATAAATAAAGACTTAAGTCTCACCTTGACATACGCATTGTGAACCAGAAAGCGACACTACTATCATTTCTAACGGCTTCCACACTGGCAGCAAGGAACAAAACACTTCACAGAATACAGAGTCTCACATTGTTAATCGTGTGAAAATGCAAAACACAATGTTCATCTTAATGCACTGTACATCGCTTCATCATCAGCATTATACTCGATACTCATCAGTCCTACATCTTGGAGTCTCTTCCTGCTTCAAAAGAGTCCAAAAAAGTCCAACAATTTACTCAAAACTTGCCTTTTTTTTTAAAGAATCTTCCAAAATATTTTCCCTTATAGACAGAATTCGGTGTATTGGTGTCCATGCACAGACCCTGCCACATGATAATCACAGTCTATTATAACTGAGAAATAACACAGTTACTTTGGGATTCACTGACAATAAAGCCATGGATGAAATAATGGAAAATAACGACAGTACCTGTTAAGAAAGATCTCTGGAAAGAAAGCGGAGTGATAGGTAGTGCACACGTACTGTAGCATGTTCACCAATCAGCATCATTCCAGTTATCGCAATTGTTTGGCAGAACGAATGAGAATGCAGAAACCATTTAAAGGGGCAAGAAGCAGACACACATTGCACTGATAACCAGGGATTTCATCTGAAGAAACAGGGCTTCAAACTGCTTCACAGACACATAAGATTTAGATTTTATATATATATATATATATATATATATATATATATATATATATATATATATATATATATATATATTAAAAAAAGGAAACAAGGGTCCCGAGAGAATGGGTTCAAGAAGACAGGAAACTATGTCCAAATGAAGAAAGGCAAGATGTCACAAAGGCACAATTATGTCATTATATACCTTAAATATTTATGATACAAGAAAACAACTACAGTATTATAGTTTAAAGGAAACGACAAACCCTGACCTCCATTTTAACATTTAATTTACAGCTAAATTTGGCGCAAATGCTGATGCTGATCTTGACAATGCACTCAGAACATCTGACACATCGGATCTGCTCTGCTAATCGCAGTAGGCCAAATTTGGAGAGTTTGTGTAGACAAAATGTAGACATATTCTGCCAAGACTTATTATATTGTTCTCAAGGTCTAACACCTCAGAACTTAGACAACCAGTTAAAGAACGTTAAATTTAATTAACGGTTGATTTCGCATAGCAGCGCTAATCACTTTGCGATGTCAAAATGACTTTGTGGGTATTGGAGATGTCTCTTAACATAAAACCGTCTTGTCCGCATGAAACAGTAGATATTTGTGAAAGCAACGTCAAGGCAATAATTTACACAAGGTTTCTGTAGGAAGAGAACAACATACAGCACGATATCTGTGAGGAAATACGACGCCGTCAAGGACACATAGCAGTGGAACCCTACATATGTATTTGGTTCCTCCTTCAGGAATGTCTTCTGCTGCAGCCACGCAATCTCGCCAACTAAACGCTCACGTGCCTTAGAAATGGAGAGTACTACATGGCTTACATGTAACCCAGGCCTGATTTTCATTCCATCTAATCAGACCATGACCGAGAGCCGGAATAGCAGGTCTCGGTGTAGCGGCAGCACAATGGAAAAACTCCTTGTCCCGAGCGAATCGCATCTTGTGTCACAGTTTAGTGTCAAGTCACAGACAGCAGTGGAATCCAGCAGCTACTGGAGTTACGAGGAGGACACTTTGTAGTTGAACACTGAACAGAGAATAGTTATCCAACACGAGTCTTGTGTTTTCATCTGTGACTTATTTACTATATGGCTCTGAACTCTAGTTTGTCTTCATAAAGTGAGTGGTGTCAGTGAGAAAGAATGACGTCAGTAAAAGTCGGCTACTAGCCGCGGTCTTTTCTTCACCCGGTTGCGTTAAGAACGTCATTGAACCGCCGGGTCGTCGTGAAAAGGAACGGTGGCTAAGTCGGCCAGTGTATCTGAGGAGAAGTACGACTTTCACTGTGCTTTTGTGGATCGTTTGTGTTCAGTAGCCATTGTCTGTTGACTCTTAGAGCGCCGACAGGTCAATGCGATTAGCCGAGTTGGTGCTTTTGTCCCACGTGTTCATCCTTGTCGGGCTCACGCCCCCTCTGTTACCGTTCATCTGTCAGAGAGGAAAAAAAAAACACAGTCACAATCAACACACTGTTATACAACATCTGCCTGCTTCACATCACATGCTTTATCACGTATGGAATACAACACTTGTGGACGTGCTCTTATAGAACAATACTCGATGACAACGTTTATTAAATCCCAAAGTGTTTTATTCCACTTATAATACAGCAATATGTCAACTATTATAATGCTAAATTCATTCAAAAAATGACACATCATACTTTTAACCATTATATTATATTTACGTTTAATGTTATGGAACGTCCACGAGCTCATAACCAGTTAGTTCCTGTTATCACTTACATTATAGCAGTTTTCCTCACCAGCCTCTCTTTTTTCACTCTCTTGTAATTAATAAGAAACAAATATGCAGCTTGTCATGTTACCGAGAATCCACAAAGAAGATTTTCCCATGACGGAAAACTGACCGCTGACACTGGCGACTCCTTCCATAAATGTTAGATAAACGTCTCCTTACAGAAAACTTCACACCATATCAACACTCATAATCAGATGATTTTATATTCATTTATTTATTTATTTATTTTTTTAGATTATGTGGAGCAGCTGCTATACAAGTTCCTGTGAATGGGGTTTTACTATAGAAATGATTATAATTTATTATCTATAGTTAATTATAACGAGCGCATTAATAGAAACCTGTGATATATCGTTGCGTCTAAAAGCAAAACGTTTAATACAGCAGAATTAAAATATTGTGCTTGTGCTTAGTAAGAGCAGCTGTGCAAAACCCCTCAGTATTATGACAGACGTGTTCGAATAAGAAATGCTAATGTCCGAAGTAATGCATCGTGTATAGATGGTGTTCAATTCATTTTATAGCACAAACATCACATTATTCAAATATCAAATCTCTCTAAATTTGAGATTTTAAAATTTGCAGATCTTCTTCTTCTTCTTCTTTTTTTACATTGCATAATAAACTGATGTGACGTGCCTGGTTTTGCATGGCCTACATTTGCATATTGAAATGTAAATATAAGGCTCTTATATTTGATGATGCAATAATTGCTCACACTTTGGCCTGCCGGCACACCCAAATGAACTCCCTGAACAGATTTAGTCATGAAAGATATTTCACAACATTTAAAATAAAGGGTTTATTGATAAAGATTTAGCTAATAATTGACGCTTTATACTCAGGAACTACTCACAATGTCTGAGTTGAAGGGCTTAACGTTGATGTTGCGGATGGAGCTGCTGGTCAGGGACCACACTTTGGTCTTGTGCTTGAAAGCAGCTCTGACCTGAGAAGAGGAAATAAAGTCTGATTAAAGATCACTAACATTTACAACATCTGTCTTGCTTAAAAATGAGAATACAATAACTGTACAAGCAATGCTGTAATGCTCATCATTTCAGAAGTAGTCTAATGTACCAGACTCAAGTGTTTGTTCTTGTCTCCATGTGACAGAAAGTTTCTACGGTTAAAAAAACCCCAAAACAAAACAAAAAAAAAACGTGTACTGCACAATTTTGTCATAAACCATATAAACCCAAGACAGATTCCATGGGCGGTGGTGCTTGGTTAGTGCTTAAGTTTCTGAAGTAGTGATCGGAAGACTGTGACATCAAATCCCAGGAGTGCCTGAGAATATGGAGATCTTTTGCTGTCTAAAGAAATCATTAGCAAAGGCCATGATGAGATCATAATTAGATGAGCTACAATTACAATTACATAATTAGATTCAACCGCAATCAAGATTATAATTCGCATATTTATAATGTTACGATGTCGTCGCAGTTTGTGTACCGACAAACTTTTATAGCTCATTTGCGAATCACCGGTTACACAGTCAAGAGGCATTTTTAAACTCTCACTAAAACATCTGATCCAAATAAGTTAAGCGTCTGGTGAGGTGGATACGTATGAAATCTGTTTTTTTTTAAAATAAATGACATATTTATGAATAACAGATGGATTTGTGACAAAACTGTGTTGCATCATTGAACATATAATTACTTTGGACAGTAAATTTACTGCATAAAAAACAACAATTTTGCCTTTCAGGAAGGCTTTTGAGACTATTGGACTGTTTTAAAGCATCCGAATAAATGAATAAATACAAATATCTCACTATAAATCTATGAAAGAGAAGTCTAATTTGAAGACGCTGCTCAAAGCAATGTGTGTTATTGTTCTTTATTTGATTTTATGCGTCAGCTAAATGAATAAATCATTTAATTATTTTTGCAAAATAAAAGCTTCACCACCGGGTGTCACTGTGACCCTCTGCACCGCTTTACGCAACAGCGTATCAGTGTTGTAACACCACTCCTACGCTTCGTCTATTCCCAAGCCATCGGCGCAGCTATGACCTTACTCACAGCTGCATAAACAGTCCGAGCAGTCTCACCTCTGAGTTTAGCAGACAGTGGAAGAGGAAGATGAAGAAGCCCTGCGAGAACAAAAAAAAAAACAAAAACAAAAACAAAAAAAAAACAACAACAACAAAGGAGATGAGAAGATAAATAAAAGGATAACTATATGCTAAACATTCCTGCAATCATTCCCATCCAAAAGATTTAGAAACTATTTTCATAAGCTGAGAAAACACGTTACTGGGTGTAATCGTTCAGAAGGACGTACAAACATTATTTTGCTCTTTTTTGGTCATTAGCGTAATGGTGTGAAAAGTGCAAACAGACCTGCAGAGAGTTGAAAACTGCGAACATATACTGGAACAGGAAGGACTGATCGTTCACGGCCAAAACACCGAAGGTCCATGAGATGCCCAGGATAGGCAAGAGGACTGCTACTGCTTTAGCAGTGAGCCTACACACACACACACACACACACACACACACACACACACACACACAGAGAGAGAATTAAATCCATGCCCTTTTTGTCTATATAATATGCTTGATAAATGTTCCAGCATTATAAACATGACACTTAAACTCATACTGACTTGAGGAATGAGATTTAGAACGCAGACCAGCATTCACAAGTTAGATGCTCATTTTTGAGCTTCGTGGATGTGATATCTCATGAACGGAGAGTATTGGGAGATTCTTTGGGAGACTTTTTTAAAAATACTAATAAGCAAAAAGTATGGTTTTGAAAATATTAGATGTTTCGATGTATAAAAAAAAAAAAAAAATGCAAGGAAATTCTTTCATTATGGAGGCGACACTCTCTATAGACTGTAGAGATCACACAGCTGTTGTACAGAAGAAGTGCAATAGCGCTCACAGTGTAATATTTCTTCCAAGGTAAGCTTGACATTCCTTTAATTACCTTTAAAGTTTTCTGTAAATTCTGTAATTACATATTTTTTTGATATAAATGTGGATTCCATGAAGCCCAGCTGCTGTGACTGTTGTGCAAAAAAAGACGGATATTTTCATAATAATAATAATAATAATAATAATAATAATAATAATAATAATAATAATAAGACAGTAATGACACCATAAAGGCTCGCATGTGTATTAACGTGTACACGCAAGCATACTTATCAAGATTATGCTTTATTATCACAAAATCATCAGAAAGTTTTTTTTTTATGATGTACCTTCTAAACAGAAAGTGCACGCTTTTATTTAGTACATATCTCTATCATTAGGAGTGTACTGGATGTACACTGGAGTGTTTTTGAAAATCTGAACAAATTAAAATTGAATATACTGTTTCCTCTCCCTACTTTGCATGTAACGTAATTATATATAACACAATTATTATTTGTGGATCACCCATCTGATTTATCTCACTGCGTATGCAAATTAGCTGACGTTATTCGTCATCTCATAAGTATGATTGCTGCACATTTCACGTCCTTAAACCTCCACAAAGAGCAAACTATTTTCTATAGTGTCTGAAGACTGTGGACACTTACTTGACAGAGTTAGCATCTCCCTGCACTTTGTAGTTCTCTGCACTGATTCTGGAGATGATCCTCGTCACAGCAATGAGGATGCCGATATTCACCTGAAACACACAGTTAAGTTTCATTTTACTGAGATTTTTGATTCATAACTACAAAAGTATAGCGTTTGATTTGTAATAGTTGCCATAGATCCAATGAATGCATTAACGACAGTAGATGGCTGTGGTGTATTAGTACATTTTATACCACAGTGCTGTTGAGTTCATGAATCTGATTGATTTTCTAGAACAGCGAGGCTCTGACAGTATTTCCGCCTATAATTTAAATGATAGGTTTATATTAATGCGCTTGTTCTAATATGTTATCGTTTTTATAGTAACAGCTCTTTGTATGACGGCTGCTCCACATGATATACGGCTAATAATAAACATATTAGAAAGAAAATGTGTTATTATTTAACAAAGAAAATGTGTTGTTATTTAACAAAGAAAATGTGTTGTTGTTTAACAAAGAAAATGGTATAATATGTATTATATAATATAATATAATATGTATGTACTGATATGGTGAAGTTTTCTGTGAGATGTTTATTTTATGCTTATACCACAGCATGGTTGAATGCTCAAATCTGATTGGTCAGTAGGTGTGCATTATTTTTGTATAATAGCACAGGTAGTTATTGTTTCTATAAGAACAGCTCATGCACAGGGACTTGTACAGCAGACAGTCCACATAATCTAAGACTAACAGTAAACTGACTAACAATAAAAACATGTTGTTTAACAGAGTAATTCTTATAATCGTTCATGTAGTGAAGGTTAACATTTATAGAAGGAGTCTTGGTTGTAATCGCTCTCAGTCTCGGTTAAGCTTTTTGTTTTCTCACGGTAAAACGACACAGGCTGTTCCTGTGTGTGTGTGTGTGTGTGTGTGTGTGTGTGTGTGTGTGTGTATGTGAGCGACAGAGAGAGAGAGAGAGAGAGAGAGAGAGAGAGAGAGAGAGAGAGAGAGAGAAGAACAACTGTTTTTCATAGCTATAACGTAGTTGAGAACAGGAACTAACTTGTCTCCTGGATGTTCCACAACATTAACTCTCACTATAAACTGTGCCACATGTCGTTGATTAATAACTTGAAAATTGTAATTGTTGGTAAACCGCTGTGGTATAAGTGGAATAACACACTCCAGACCGTGCTGTTAGATGAAAATGACGCACTTTGGGGCGTGGTGGCACTCGGTTTGCGCCTCATGACGCATCACACCCCCTCGGCATGCATAACAGCACGGTCTGTCGTGTGTTAGTCCTTACTCATGGAAGGAGTCTCCAGTGTCAGCACTCTGTAAGTCAGTAAGTTTAACGGCATGTTTTTTTTATTTTTTTTTTTATTTATTAACTTTAAGAGAGAGTGTGAAAATGAGGAAGAACAACTATTTACAGCTGCCATTAAGTGATAACAGGAAATAAGTTGATGTTCCACAACATTAAATGCAACTATAAATGGTTAAAATGCATAATACTTGGTGACTTGCTCTAGTATTAGAGAAATATAACACTTTACAAATGTGCTGTTATGGGAAAATAATCCATTTTTCACAGTAACTGTAATATGTGACGTGTTGGGTCGTATCACACCATCTCATCATGGACTGTTCTCCCATAAAAGCATGCCCCTTTGTGTTCATCATAAATACGTAAATATATAAAACACTTTCACCACACTCATGCCATTACACTGTCATATCTATACATACAAAGGACCAAGAGTGTAAATGTAAGACTGAGCTCACACTTACCATAATGACAAACAGAGCAGGAGCCACGAACGCCCATATAGCGCCGTTCGTCAAAGACAGCCAGCAGCTGGAGGGTAAATGCAGGGACAGAGAAAGACAAAACACTCAAATCTAAACACTTTCGCACCCATTTGGCTCCTCAGTTTAAAACATACACCACAACACTAAGAAGAACTAATTCTGTTCCATGGAAAAATGTTATATTAGTTGCATCCTGTATATGATATGGTGTCATGTATTAACAATAGCTTTTTACTATTTTTACCCAACACATGACGCTATATCTTGCTAATACTTGTTTGGCTGACACGAAGAGAACTTTGAAGCAGTTAAGCCTTCTGCCTTAGATATTAGATACTTTCCATCTCCCGTCTCTAAAACATATGCTGATCAACAGAGCCACACAAATGCAAGCCATAGTTATATGGTTGAAATAAACGTAAATCTAAACACTTCTACATCTATTTATCGCTGCTTTTCAACACACACACACACACACACACACACACACACACACACACACACACACCATGTGCTGTATGATTACAATAAATCATATCTAAACTGTTCCACATCTATTTATTTTCCCTTTTCAAACTATACACAGATAAACAGAGCTACACTCACCAAAGCACAAACACGTAAGTATGTGCTGAGAGGAATAATAGTTACGTGATTACAATAAACTCTTCCACATTTAACCGACTCCACACTTCCAAGGTTACTCACTTTCCATCTTCTCCGTAACTGCTCAGCGACGATGTTACTGACACAACGCATATGACCACCGGGGACCCTGAAGACAAACAACAAGAGAGAGAGAGAGAGAGAGAGAGAGAGAGAGAGAGAGAATTTCACCTTTTACTACCCAGATGTGTAAAATGTCAGCTCTAAACAAACCAGAGCAGGGAAGCGTAATAAGAGATTTCAGTGTTAGTGAGTCAACACAGACCATTTTCGAGATCATTAGTTTTCTTAAGGGAAACAGGCACCAAATGGCCCCTTGTTCTGCCCATTTCATGTGAATGGTGACAAGTCGGTGGACGGACGGACGGAGCCGTCGCTTTCGCGGCTTGAGCGACGGCGAATCAAAGAGAGGGAAATTAAAAGCAAAGGATCAAATACATTCCCAAGGCTAAAAATACCACACTGAAAACTGCTAAAGAACGACCAGGACTTTTACGATCATGTCCTAATAACTATAATAGGAACAGCTGGAACAGCGCCGGTTTGGTCTGCGCTGCCGCAAATAAAGCTGCAAATGTTTGCCAGACGACATTTAGAAAGAGGGAGCCTCCATTCTGAGGGAATGACTAAAGGTCTAAGTAGGAACATTTTTACTGACTCATTCTATCACGTGTAACCATGGAAACCAATAAATAACTTTCAGCTATTTCATAATTTATAATGGGTTTACTTACAGTACGAACATCATAGCTGTGAACACATGCAAGCAATTAATGTTTTTTTTTTTTTTTTTTTTTGACAAATTAAAGGAATCCTTTTAAGAACAAGAGAAGACTGAGTATGTGTATATGTGAAAGAGAGAGAGAAAGAAATAAAGAGATGAGCGAAAAAGGGTAAGAGAGATCCACAAAGAGCATATGTGCATTAAAACATCTGCACGTTTGAGAACATCTCAGTGATTAACTGTGACAGCAGCATTAGCAAAACATTCCTCAGCAGTTTAGTGCTCTTTAGCGTAGTGACATCTCAGAGAGGCCATAATGAGGAATGACCTCCCACTCAAGTGTTCACACACACACACACACACACACACACGCACACACACGCACACACACGCACACACACCATCCCATACACATGCAGCAATGTTGGAGCTGCTTCATTTCATGTCGCATTTTTATTTCTTATGGTATATACATCATGCTAAACAGGCTCTTTAACGTAAAATTGTTTATTTCATTTATTTTATTATACCATGCATTTATTCAATTCATATTTAACCTCTCACTGGTTCTATCACAATGCTATTCATCTTATCTACTTGATAACTTGATTATCGTTGTGCATGATGTTTGTGTCTGGTGATTATTTGCTTTTTTTCCCCCAAGAAAAATGCTAAAAAATTCCTTTGATCCAGATTTCATACATCGCTTATTTTCGTGCTTTCGTCTTTTTTGATGGTATTTGCAGTGATGATATACCAAATATAAAAGCAATACTTTAAAACATCGTTAGAAAAGTGTCTATTTATTTGTGCTCTATTCAAAACAGACATTTAAAGTTAGCCTCAGTGTAACACATACAGTATTCCTGTTTTGTGCAACTGACACAATATTATCAATTCAAATGTATTTGGTAAAATAAAATCTCAGACAAACTAACGAAAAATGGTGACAAAGGAATAAAACCCTCATAAAACCATAATATCTTTAAATGAATGGTAAGTGAAGGAATTCAAAATTAAATTTAATCTGTATTTTTATTCTATAACTGTAAAATGAGATGCCAGGTCATTTACCCCGCACTGCTCTGGTGTTTAATTTTAGTTACCGAACTCTACCGAGCACCACTCTATAACTTAGACAAAGCAGCATTAGTCTTTAAATGAATGATTCTCCAAATTGTTTGTATCGCTGTGCTTTAACTGAATGTTTACAAATGTGCATATTGTCACCCACCCCAGCCTATTCCATAGTAGTAGAAGTGTTTGCTGCCCTCAGAGCCGAACACTTTGATCACCATGCTGTAGAGATGAAGCCCCTCCACCAGCATCCAGGCGAATGCACACAGGAAGAAGAAGTGAAGCAGCACTGCCATCACCTTACAGGGCAACTATAGGACAGAGAAGAAGGGTCAAAGCTCAACATGCAATTATACACCGTGGGGCTGTAAAAGTAAGGGGGGGGGGGGTATTTAGGTATACAATTACTGACTACACACATTGTCCCCGAAAATCCGCAAAAGGAAAGAGGCCAACAGAGGACCAGTGTTAACGGGATATTATTTACCTTCTTGGTTCAGTAGTGACATGGTGACATGGTAGTTTGTGTGGTTTTGGTCAGTGGAGCAAGGGTGATGTTTTTTTTTTTTTTTTTTAACACCTTGGGGTCACTATTAGGTGTAGAATCAGTTCACCAACCAAAAATTTCCATTCAACAGTGGTCACAAACGGTCAGGACGATTAACACATACTGAGCATCGGAAATATGATCTGGAGTAACGGCACACCTACTAGGTGAAACAAGCTTTCTTCCCCATTTCTACTAACCAAGTGAAGCTTTTAAAAGAGAACAGAAACTGTATTTATCAGTTCATTACAAACTCATCACTGGGAAATGGAGGTACAGAGGTCACATCCAATAGAGATGTGTAACGAAATGACATTATGCTCTGCTCCAGGAGTGAGAGCGGTCACGTCCTCGGACGGGAGATCCGAGTTGAGGAAATTAAATCACTTTGCTGCTTTATTGAATCCGTTTGACAGCCCCGCTGGAGGCATGCGAGAAGATCAACACATTCATCTAACTTTACCTTTGCCTGGACAATTCACCGTAACAAGACATCTCCTGCTATCTCTATTGGACGAAAACATCCTGCTGCAAGAAAGGACATAATTGTATTTGCTGTAAGCGCTCCATAATAATAGGCATCATGACCGGGGAAATGTTGATTACACCCGTCTGGCTGCTATTGTCATCCAGTCACTCAAAGCATACATCAGGATGGGTGGAAGAAAAAGCAGGTCCACTTTAACTACCATAGAGTCGTCGTTCAAGAACTCCTAACAGAATTATCTCTATGGCCATTACAAAAACACAGTGGAAACAAAGACTGTATGGCTCTCATGGATCTTGATTTGTTGTTTTACTTTTAGCATTATTAATCCCCAGGGAGGCAGTTTGTTTTTCCTCATGGAAGACCATGGAAGGAAACACAGGGTCAGAGCCTCTAAAGAAGTTAAGGGTTTCCCCAGACCTTTACGTTTTATGAAGCCTGGGATGTGAACTCACGGACATTACAATATTCAATGCAGAGGTATCGATGCTCCGAAACGTGTCAGGAATACATGGGTCACGACGGGTCGAAAGTGAGAGACAGATCAAGAATCACATATAGACGAAGAGGAGGATATTTACCGTCCCGGGTTCAAAGCGGAAGCTGATGAGCAGAAGGATCTGGGCCACCAGGATGGCAAAGGACAAGTTAGCATGGATGTGATAGCGCTGGTTCCGGATGGTGCTCACAGACCTACACACACACACACACACACACACACACACACACACACACACACACACACACACATTATAAGCATGCACAGAGACAGCTAGCTATATTAAATGAGTGTACTAGCATACTCACGAGAGTACAGCGAAGGTGACCAGGGTGATGGCCAGACAGAAGATGGAGATGGAGCAACCCACATAGGTAATGGTGGAGAGCGCCACCTGATGGCTCTTAGTGAGCTGTGCAGGACAAAACAGAGCAATAAAGATTACGCTGTATAGTACCTTCCATAAAATGACTAGTAGAAATAAGCCCAGGTAATACATTGACATGTTGGTAAAGACTCGGTTAACTCCTGTGGGAAAAGAGGTTTCACTTCAGTATAAAGACATTCCAGGAAGTGCTCCGTCTTTTCTGTCATCTCCACACGACACCAAATTGAAACCAAGTATTAGAGTATTAGACACAGGTTTAAAACACAAGGTCAAAACAATCAGTTTGCACTAAGACGAGGTGTGTGTAGTGCGCGTGGAATGTTCAGTGTGATGATCATGCGTACATCATAAAGATGCCCGTCTCTGAGATGCGTACAGAGATCACTTAGCCCTTGTGAGTGGATCGCTGAAATCTACGTCTGAATATTGACAATCGGTTTCGTTTGAACACTGGCATATGTTTAAACATCGCATTAAAACGTTCACACTGTGGTTCCAACTGTTCACTCGAGCACCAGTTAAAATCTGGAATTTTAATCTTAAAGTGAATTCTCTACCACATTTGATTAGTAAACTGTAAAGTAATTAAAAGCTCCTGCACAGTCCCATCAGTCTCTTCCAACCACCTATTCCACACTGATGTTGCTTGAACAAAACCGCATTTCTGTTTTGGATGAACATTTATGTAAACATGTTATAAATAGGTCCACATTATTCAGCAGACTGAGCCACTGAAAAGGTCAGAAACCACAGGAAGGTTGGAATGACGTGAGCTGAATAAACACTGAAATTCACTCTCACCAGTAATTCAATGCAAAGTCAAAGGTTACACTTGACTGATCCAGTTACTTTCCATATATGTCATGATAAAGTTAACTTGGAAGACCTTTTTTTTTTCATCCATTTTAAACCAAAGATTTAAAGTTTTATCCTAACATCTGGTCAATTCATCATTACGAACTGCTCGGAAAAATAAATGTTGCTCTAACAGTAGCACTTCAGGGCAAATTATGCAGGGTGAAATATCAACCGAATCACCCACTGAAGTCACTGTGAAATGAATTATATGCCTAACTGTCTCTGCATTGATCATCATTCTGAACACTACATTTCAAGCTCAGGTACACTGACCATGAGCCAAAATAATTTTTTTCCCCCTATTTGCATTATTTCTGCCTGGTGGGCTTCAGAGAAATCCGATCACCAGGAGACTTCCTTCAGGCTCGTCTGCATGCAAATAATGAACCCCAGTTGGTGTAATAATTAACATATCGAAATACAATACCGTGCACAATACCATGCTAAAGTCAGATAATGAATACGTTTGTTTTTTCTATTAAATAAAGGCAAAGAGCTATTCCTCTGAGGTGGCATGTTCTCATAAAATGATTGTTCCCATAGCTGGACGTTATGTACACTAGAACTTCCTCCTGTTTCGTGATTATGGAGGGCCCAGAATATCTCCTCAGTGTGTGTCCAAAAAAGGATGATCCCTCAGCCTGGAAGACTGTGGCAAGCCGCTAATTAAAGCCTGAAGACAGACAGAGTTTAGAATCGCAGATAGAACAGGCCTGATTGGTGGCAGATTTATTTACAAATTCAAAAAGCCAAGCTGCACTGCACCTGGATGTCCAGAATAAGTGGATCACTTTTGTAATTCATTGGTTGGTCTTTTGGAGTTGTTTTCTGACTGAAATTTCTGAATGGATGATGATCCTTGACTAGGGATGCATCGATACCGTGCTCATTCACTACTACTCGTACTTGTAAAGAAATGCTCCAATACCAACATCCCAAACCACTTGATAATATGTGAAATAAGCCTAGTGTACCATGCTAACAAGCAGACGACACAGCGAACCTTCCAATTAATGATGGACAACAAAGCACCAAAAAATGTCTACAGGCAATGATAGGGGAGTAAAAAAAAAAAAAAACTGTTCTTAGCCAGTATGTTTTTCTTGTCGACTACTCAGTCATTATCGGTCATTAAGAACGAAGGATGTGGACGCAATGAAAAAAGAAGAAATTAACTGCATTCATAGCTGTACAGAAGCTCTTTTCTAAAGTGAAGTAATACCCGCTCTTCTTCACTACAAACCTACTCAATCTGAGTTAACTATTATAGCTAGCTAATGAACTAAAATCAACTTGCTGATGTTATAAAGAAGATCCCAAAAGCTTATGTGCGTGGACATGTACTTGTGCACTTTTCACAAACATAAACCGAGCTAAATACCATGTACCCTGACATCCTTGATTGATTAATACCAAGTGCTCATTTGGTATTGGTATCAGTATTGACGAGTACAAAAAAACATGCTGAAAAAGGCTATCATTGACATATCTAGCCATGCCATGGCTCTTATTCAGTATCTAGTAAGCACTTTGTTATTTATGAGCTGACAATCTCCTCCGGTCCACCCTACTCAGCCCACACACTTGGCCTCCTGTGAGACACATTCACACACAATGCTGAGCTACAAATGAACTAGATACAAAATGTACTCTCTCTCTCTCTCTCTCTCTCTCTCTCTCTCTCTTGAGAATCTTCTCATCTTCTTCCAAAATGTCATCTCCTCTAAAGTCTCGGTGAGATTTAGTGAGCTCTTCAGCCAATCATAACTTGTATGCTTTTGGCTGGTTGTCTATTGAAAACAAAGTTAAGCATCTGATTCAGTAATGAATTTTTTTTTTTTTTTTTTTGGAGATTCCTACTGAGACGTGACCTTAATGTCTGAGAAAGTGAGCTAGACAAAGACCGATGGGAATCGCAAGGATTGTACCTTACAGTTTCTCACCAATCCAAAAAAGCTTAAAATAGACTATCGCTATGGTGAAATATGGCTCTGTAGTAATAATCCTAGCAGAATTTTAAGTTCCATGTCCATATGGTGCACGCTTAACCACACTCGCCCACAGAAATCCCCTTAAGACCGCAAAAAATATGTGCTCTCCCCTTCCTTCCTCAGGACACATGCGTCTCAGGAACGCTGCTCCAACCATGTTGGTGGACCACTGACTGGACTCCAAAATCAACCTAACCACATCAATTAGCATGGAGGCGGTGAGTTTCTGGAGTATCACCAAAGAGTAGCATTGTCAGGAGCAGAAATGTAAAAAACACATGTCAAGTGAACTTTTCCTTATATATAGACTGGTGCTACTATGTGTTATAATTCTTCTAATAATTTTGGTTATGCCACTAATACTGGGGTCTGAATCCAACTGAAATAAATAAAAAAAAAAAAAACAAGTAAATGGATAGTGAAAAACAATCTAGCCCTTGAAGTTCACTGGAGGTTCAACAAAAGATTGCCATAAAATGATTATGCAACCAAGACCAGTAACATCTGTATATAAACATCTGTGTATAAACAATTAACGCTGCTCTACATGCAGCGTTTCGAAAACATGGTGTCGGGATACTTAAAAACACTAAACAAGCACTAGGAAACAAAATAAACTAAATCATATCAAACAGGAAAAATGATGAGACGTTAACTACTGTACAAGGGGTCTGAAAATCAAATAAACATAATGTCAGACATCTCTGTATTGGATTTGTTTCAGACATTCTATCATGATATAGTGGGAACCACAACAGTTAAACCCATTACCTCATGTTACTTTTGGTTTGTCTGATAAATCTAGCTCTGGTGCTTTGTGATTTATTTTAAGAACACGCTGATCGTGTGTTGATGCTATAGTGATTATAGCCCTTATTGTCAAACCATTTTGATGGTTTGGCAAATTGAATGCTAAAATTATTCTAATTATTTTGCTGAAACAAAACAAGATGTGTCTCTAGTGCAAAACATGTGGCGCTCCTGATGTCATTAGAGTTCCTGATTTATCTACTAGTCCTCATCTCGTCCTGATGCAGGAGTCCCAGGAGAAATAGACAACCTGGACTTTACTGTTCACACTCACCTGAACTCTAACATGCCTATTTCCTGCTGTCAGTCAATCATTACTCTTTTCTGTTCAGTTCTTTGTGAGGTTTTGCCATTCTTTTCCTATGCAGCTGTGAATCCAAACAAATCATGAGACCAATGTAACCCCCAACCCCTGGATAACTGGATTATTCTCACCTCCACTGGAACCACCTGCATGAGGATGGCAAAGTTGGTCAGGTGGTTGCACACGCAGACAGAGTAGGAAAGGTTACCTCCAGCTCTCAGACAGCCGGTGTTGGACCATACGCCTTCCTTAGAGCTGAAACACACACAGAAACACGCTTTAAACTCTTTGTTTGGATTCACAGCTGCGTAAGGACTCATACTATGCTACATATCTTTCAAGTGGACATCTGTGTCACAACATGTTTAGCAGGCACACAGACAGGTATCACATATTAAACAAATATAAAAGCTCACATACACATGGCAATACTTTCTTCGTATAAACAAGCACCTAATAATGGCTCACGCTAAACCCTGCCACTGTTACGACACTATACTTGGCCTTGTTTTCGACAGACCACCCATCTGTACTCCAAGCCTCCGTCACTTGGCATTTTCTTACAGATAAGCTTTCTGCAAACGTAAAATACATCACTCTTACAGCACACATCCTCGGCTCGCTCAAAACAATGCTGGGAGCGATAGCATGGACTTTACAAACACGTTTACTTCAAGCTGTGTAGCATTTTACCTTACTTGGCTTGACAGACAACTGCTTAAATATTACAAGCATATGCTCAAAAGGAGATATGACTTCTGAGCTCAGCAATCCAACAACACCACAAAGAAATATGAAGCCTGTCTGAAACCTAATTTCAGTGATTAGATACAGACTCGAGTCTCTGCTTAGGTTTTTGTGCATATTTAGTCTTATCTAATTTGCAGCAACGGCTATCTTTCCATGTGCAGACATTCCCTGGTTTCCCAGGTTTGGCCTCCTGTCCATCTTGCGCGAGTGAAATTCCATTAAATACCCCCAGACGAGAGCGCGAGAGCGAGAGCGAGAGAGAGAGAGAGAGAGAGAGAGAGAGAGAGAGAGAGGTGAGGAAGGAAGGAGTCTCCTTCCAAAACAAACATGCAGTGCTCCTTGCGATTTACAACCTTTCTGCAATCCTAAATTTGGCGGCAGTTATTGGTCCTAAGTGATTTCTCTGTATATTGCTTTGCACAAGATCCTTTAATAAATAAAATGTATGCGACTCAACCAAAAACCAAAAAGAACGGAAAAGACTGCAGGATTGTGCTCTAATATGAAACTAAATTTGAGAAATACCTCATGTATTTTGGGTTCATGTATAAACCACGATCAGAAAATGATGTACATATGGAACAACACTTAGCCATTTACATTTTGGATTACCATGCAATCTATGGAAGGGATAAAACAGCTGTTATAGGAAAATAATCAGTGATGGGTTATGCTGACTTGGCGTGAAGCGGAGTTACTGTTACCACCTTTAAGTTGAACATTTTCCTATGACAGCATGTCCGGAAGAGTTTTATTCATCTTATACCATAGTGAAAAGCCAACGGTTACAAATTTACAAAGATATGCTCTGAAGGCAGACTGGCTAATTCGAACACAATGCAATTGCAACATGTGCTGTATAAGTTAACACCTTGTGGTCTAATGCTAAATGCGAGCATAATACACACAACACACACAAACAGTACAGTGATTACATGTTCCGGCATTAGATATTATGCAAAACACTTTCTGATGTCACACATGTCTGCTCAATCCATCACGAATTCCTGTTTCATTCTTTCATTCGTAGGGTTGCGAGACCCACCTGTAATCCAGGAAGGCGCAGTAGAGGAAGACTTTGTTGCTCTCGTTTATGGCCTGAAGTTGTTGCTCTTTGCTCTGGAACAGATTTAGAGAGAATACACTGTGAAAACAGTTCATTTAAAATAACACCTACATCATGAAAATTTATGACTGTTACTTCTTTTCCCAATTTGATGAATCATACCCAACATATCAGAGAGGAGAGAGAGGACAGAGCCAAGCGTTTTGCGTTATTTACTCTACTCCCCTTGGTGGAGCTGAGATGCAAGGTGACAGTAAGGCTGTCACATCCTAAACGACGGAAGCCAAGCAATGAGGCAAAACACGGCGTATCACCATGGCAGTGTTTGTGTAAAACGAGAGTGTGCGTTTGGCCAAAGATCTCCTCCTGGCTTTCTAAACATCGTCTATTAATGACCTGTAAGAACCAGAGTGAAGGAGTGAGCAGGCAGGAACGGATAGTTAGTAACCGAACAAGTTGCTAGCGTGGAAGTGAACTGAAGATGAGATCTGGAGAGGTGCCATCCCAGTCGCTGGAGCTCGTCAGACTCTCGATGTGGCAAAAACAATTCAGCCAAAGTAGAGACCAAGTCGAAAGAGTTAGACTTTGCCAGTTCTATGACTTTGATCTAATAAATCAGATCTGGAAGATGACCGTCTTGGCTCGAGTTTGGCCGTGTTAAGGGACAGGGAAGGAAATTATTAAAAAGGTTTTTATCCATTATGATGGCAGACTGGATGCGAGACAAAATGAGATATTTTGGATATACACTTAATAACTGTTGACAAATAATCAATAGGCAGTAATTATATAGTTCTGCTGGTTTTCAGAGTGAGAGTGTGTGTACATTTTTTTTTTTTTTTTTGCTTAATGTGAATGCAGCACCACAAAAAAAAAGTCATGCTTAACTCATGGAGCCTCTCAGCTCTCAACAAGCACCATGCCAGCTCTTAATACTGGAAATAAGTAATGACACAACTAACTGCTCCTTCCAGCATTTTCCAAATCTTCCATGCCTCGGCTTGGCTATTTGGACTCTTAGCTGTGCTTAATGAGGCTATTAGCCACAGAGCTGTGCCCTCTGAAGGTGGAGACTGTTTAACTAAGCAGGTGCCAGCATAAACAACCATACGACTGCTTTTGTTTTGCTGTGATTAAGTTATATGGGCTGATGGGTGTAGGGCCGCCTATAAACATCTGAAGAACGCTAAGCGCCTAATTATAGACCAACTGGGAATACCGTGTGTGAGTATGTGTGTGTTGGACAGATATGTAGAGAAATCAGAGGAATAAACAGTAGACATGGAGCGAGGGGTGTTATTGATATGTTATGAAACTCTCTTTCTCTCTCTCTCTCTCTCTCTCTCTCTCTCACTTTCACTGTATGTTTTCAGTGAGGACTGATCATTTTTTCCAGATCATATTTGTGATGTGATCCAGCAGGTCCCTGGAGCCTCTGAGCTAATGGCCTGAGGAATGCATGTGTGTGTGGCCATTAGCGCTTGGCGGTGTTTTGACCGTGAATAAAAAAAATAAAAAATAAAAATAAAGCAGTTTCCAAAACTGAATTAGTTGGTTTTTGAGTATACAAACAAAAATGTGAGCACACGCATGCACACACCTTCACACTTCCAGGTGCCAGACCTGTGTCTTGGCCTGCATTCTCAGTCTCTGTGATCAGGTTAAGTGGATATGTATGCATATGGAAAATGTGAGAAGAAAGTCTTGTGTCAGGTGTCTGAGCACCACATCATAGCTCTCTCCTCACCTCACCTCTCTTCCCCTCTCTCTCTCTCTCTCTCTCTCTCTCTCTCCCTATAATGGCCTTACAATTAATCATTCAACAGTCAGAGATCTCCTGCACGTACTACACCTTAATAGCTCTGACCTGAAATCCTGCAGCACACACGGCTGTGTACGTGTGTGTGAGAGAGAGTGTGTGAGTGTTTGATTTTATTGCAGCACTGCTCTGCTCCATAAGACTCTGTCTGTGTGTTAGAGTTAAGCAGATCCAGATGGAAGAGGGCAGGGCCATACGCCACATCCCAACTTCCCAGAGGGAGTTGGGGGGGTTGGGGGTCTCACACACACACACACACACACACACACACACAAACACACACACACACACACACACACACACAAACACACACAAGCAAGACGTCTGTCTCCCAATTACTAAGAAATAATCACTATAACATTCTCTCCTCTAATCTGTCTGTCTATGTAGAAATTGTTTTCTCTAGTCAGCAATGAGAACCAAAATGTATCCATCCATCTATCTATTTATTTCATCCATCCATCCATCCATCCATCCGCCGGCAATCCTCCTGTCTGTATGTCTATCTGTCTGTCTATCCATCCATCCATCCATCCATCAGTAATACATGTTAATTCTAAAAGATCGCTGGGTAGTACAAAGTTGTGTATACATGCCTACCAACCACCCACCCATCCATCCATCCATCCATCTTTCAGTCTGCCTGTCTTATCTGTCTGTCCATCCATACATCCATTCATCCATAAATCAGTAATACATTTTAATTCTGGAAGTTAGTGTACTTGCTTATACATGCCGACCATCCAACAATGAAGCCATCCATCTATCCATCTGTCCGTCCTTCAATCCATCCATCATTCTATCTGTCTATCCATCCATTCATTCATAAAACCATCCTTCAGTAACACATGCTAATCCTGGAAGATTATTGGGTAGTACACAAAGTTGTGTATACCTGCCTACCATCGATCCATCCTTCCTTCAATCTGTCTGTCTGTCTATCTGTCTGTCCATCCATCCATCCATCCATCCATCAGTCAGTAATACATTTTAATTTTCGAAAGTTAGTGTACATACTTGTTTATACATGCCTACCATCCAACCATGAAGCCATCCATCTATTTATCTGTCCCTCCTTCCATCGATTCATCACTCTATCTATCTATCCATCCATTCATCAAACCATCCTTCAGTAATATGCTAATCCTGGAAGATTCTTGGGTAGTACACAAAGATGTGTATACCTGCCATCTATCCAACCTTCCATCCATCCACCATACATTATCTACTCACTACATACTCTATTCATCCACCTTTTCCACCTCAGCTCTTTCGCTGCCATGCTGACAGCTGCGGTAGCAGGAAGTGATTTTACACTTGTGAAATTTTGAGAGAGGGGAAACTCTGACCCGTACTGACAGTGACCAGACACTCGCTCCTCTGGCTCACCGTTCCACAGCCACATTGACAAGAGGAGAGAATGACAGCATGCCTCTCCCCCTCCCCCTCTCTCTTCCCATCTATCCATTCATTTTTATTCCCTCTCTCTTACATAGACAGGTGTCACTCTTACAGCTCAGTGGACTGAATGAGCTATGTGTATGTGCGTGTATTTGTTTGTTGCTTCCCTCTGCCTTGCAGCTCTCAGTATGTGCTGGGGAAGAGTGAAAGCGCTCCAACACTTTATTAACCACAGCGGCCTTACAAAATAGCACAGAGCTCTGGAGTACCTCACTTTTAAGAGCTAGTCATGGTGAAAAAGAGAGGGAGAGAAGGAAAAGAGAAAGACCGCATAGGTAAGTAATTACCCTGAGCCTTTTGTAGAAAATGAAACAAACATTTAGGTCTACTGAGTTCACGAAACTTCACTTGTTCAATTTAGACCTGGAAGGTTAATCATTATGCCATTATGCAACCTCGGTTCTTTCGTGAGGTGCTTGGGCAGACGCCATGACATTATTCTCGCCAGCCTATCACATGGTACTGGGTTGCATAATCTTATACTAGGGTAATTCTGAGGCTCACACTGGAACACGCTCGTAATTAAATGCTAATTCGCCTTTTTTGTGTGATGGTGCAATTGCCTGGGTCTTTGTGTGTTCTTTTAGTCCAAGGCTTTGCTGATTGGTGTGTGTAATGTCAAGTTTACGATAGGCTTTTGTCTCTTGTTGTCGAGACTCAGTTAGACTCAGGATTTGACTGAACGTTATTTCCAGTCAAGATGTTGATTCCACTAGTGTAATTCCAAAACTACAGATATACAATTCACAATTTGGCAGAAGACAATTTCAAATCCCTGCCAAACTGATATTAATTAATCAATCACTGAAATGCCTGGCCTGTCTCCTTCACACCAAAATGGTTTCATCTATACTGGAAAAAAACACGACTCTTGCCATTTGGCTGGTCAGCAGAGACTTCTCGTTGCTGTTTCTCTGTTAGCCATTTGTGTGATTGGATTATTTTTCCAATCAAGCAACCAGTGCTGGTCTGTACTGCAAAGGAAATCTCTACAGAAAGAATCAATGATCTAACAACACAAATACAGACTGTTAAATGAGACTAAAGACAGAAAAGGATTTATAATCTCTCTTATACCACAGCGCTGTTAAATTCTCAAATCTGAAGGTGGGGATTAACTTTCTATAACAGCATGGCTGTAGCATAAATGATACATTTCTACAGATATATTATCATTTCAATAAAAGCAGCTCATTCACAGGGACTGGTATAGCGGACGTGCCACATAATTTAAGCCTAATGACAAAGGGATTAAGAAAATGTGGTGTTGTTGTTTAACAAAGATAAATGTATATTTGTTGATATGGTGAAGTTTTCTGTTAGGGGACGTTTATTTAACATTTTACAGAAGGAGTCTCCAGTGTGAGCGCTTTGTAACAAACACTTTGTAACCATGGGAATGAGGACAGAGGTGTTTGCGCTTTGCAGTTTCTTGGTTGCATGACAAGCTGTGCTGTTCGTCTTCAAGAAGTAACTAAATAAATAAATGTAACTCCCAAAAAATCATTCATGAAGGAAGAAGGAACTGTGAATCTGGAAAACACTGACTACTGGTAAGTTCTCTATGTGAGAAACTCTTTCTGTGCTTGATCCGCCCATGATTACATCACAGCGTCCCGCTGCTCACTTACTCCTCAGTGAGACGTCATTTAGTCTCCACCCAGTCTCGGTCTCCGCTGCAAAAGAACACAACACTGATTCACTCACACAGGGTCAAACGGTTAAACTAATGAGATGACTTGAAGTGCACATCCTGTGATTCAACGCCGTACACTTTTATCACTGAGGAGGACATGCAATTCAAGTCCTGATAACTACCTCGATACCACATATACAGATATGAGATAATGGCATTAGATTTAGTCGCTCCCTCCCACGCAAACGCGAATCATCCGATGAATATCTCTCTGCGCGCACTCCCTCCACACAAACGCACAGGCCGCGCTGTCATGCATTGCCCCGTTCTGTGGTGAGGCGTATTTTAGGAACTGCCTGCTCTAAATAAAGCGTGTGGCTGAGCTAGAGATGCCAGGGCACACTGCCACAACACACAAGATACACAAGTACAGGAACCGCTACCTTTCAATCTTCTACACCCCGAAGCCAGCGGTACTCTATAATTGAGCCTATGCACTGGTGAGGCCATAATTTAGAGAGTCTGTTCTTAGACACACACACGCATGCACACACAAAGGCTAATCAACCTGCTAGCTGGATCCAGGCACAGTCATTGGCAGGGATATGGTTTAGTGGCTGGCCGATGACTGAACCTCTGATCCAAATTTGTGCCCAACAGCGTGGCTCGGTTCAGGTTAAAAGCCCTTTGGTGCTTTTCCTGTGCTCCAGGATTTTCACATAATTCCACACGAAACTATTTCCCGGCTGCTGACAAGGGCAGACCAATCATAGGTAAGATGCTGAGATCGAACGGACGCAGTAACTACAACTCGGCGTATACAAAAAGACAGAGGAGAGTCAAACAATTTTTATTCAGTTTGCACAAAATCTTAAATGTCAAGGGAAAAAAAGTTGGAGCTGTTCCTTGCTAGCATTTTCCAAAAGTCCCAAAAGAGCAATCATATGCAACAGCAGCCAGAGGAAAAATCACTCACAAACTGAAATTTGATAAATGATGTGTGTGTATATGCGTGTGTGTGTGTGTGTGTGTGTATGTGTGTGTGTGAGAGAAAGAAAGAGCGAGTGAGACAGACAGACAGACAAATCCGAATAAGCCACGAAGCCTTATTTAACTTTAAAGAAGCACGAAATGAAGCAAACAAATGAGCTTCATGAGCTGTGAGCCAGCGAATGCTGAATTAATACAATGTGAACTCAAGCACAAACTCTGGTTCTCGTTCTGAATCAAGGGCTCACGTGTGAAGATGAGCAAACACTGCTGGACTTTCTTCTTAAGGTCTGGGAACTCAAGGAAGTAATGGAAACTGAAAAGCTAGAACTGAAACCCTATACTACTTCCTGGTTTTAGTTTTAAGGTTTAATACCATCCATCCATCCATCCATCCATCCATCCATCCATCCATCCCTTTCCTGTACTGCTTATCCTACACAGACTTGCAGGGGAGCTTGGAGCCTATCCCAGGGAACTCGGGGAACAAGGCAGCGGACACCCTGGACGAGGTGCCAACCCATTGCAGGGCACAATCGCACACCCAGTCACACACTATGGACAATTTGGAAATGCCAATCAGCCTACAGTGCATGTCTTTGGACCGGGGGCGGAAACCGGAGTACCCGGAGGAAGCCTGCGAAGCACTGGGAGAACATGTAAGCTCAGCGCACACAGTGTGGAGGCGGGATTCAAACCCCCAACCCCGGAGGTGCGAGGCAAATGTGAGAAGAATAAAGGGAACAAACTATACTTTTTCTTGTCTTTTGTATCTTTAGTGTGTATCTTTTACCTGGGATGGAGTATGTAGTGTACCGTTAATTTTGTTTTTTGAATTAAGCTACACGGATGGTCCATAAAGTCCTTATATTTTAAATAAGGTATACGATATTCAGGTGAAAGACAGACACTAAAGGTACAAAAGTGGTAGCGGTACCACTGTGGTAGTGTGACAAGGAAAAGTTTTGGTATCTTTAGTTCTGAGAGTAAATGGTTACAAAAATAATAAGGTGTCATGCTGCCTGGTGCATTGCTTACACTATGGTTTCTTTCTGCTCTGATAGATTACACTACGGACATTTTGAGCATCTTATCGGGGAGATCTGAAAACAGCATGCGTATGTTCTAAAAACATTGAGTATATCCAGCAGGTCTTGTTCAGGAGGTCTATCTGTGATGTAATGGCCACTTAATAGTCAACGCTTTCTTGAACTAAATTAGGTTTGAACACTAAACTGTAATCCTGTGTTCCTTCAAGGCTTAAAATTGTATATTAAAGAATTCATCACTCTCTATTTTTATAGCTCTTTATAGTCAGAAATTTTACAGCACCGATTGGAACAACACATGATTAAAAAACAAAACAAAACAAAAAACCCTAATCCTATACTCTGGCTGTAAATTGGCAGTGCATTGAGGAAAATATGAAGGGAAAAGAGTAGAAGCAGGAAGCCTTCCAAGGGCAGGAAATAAATCAGGGCTGTGATGGGAGGGATAGTGTATCTGCTGCTACAGAAATGACAGGAGGAAGGTTTTAATCAGGACTGGGAAGGGAGGGGGGGGGGTGAAGTACTTAAGAAATGTTAAAAGTTAATCGCAGGGGATGACAAAGCGATAGAAAGGATAAAGTGATAAGAGGGGATTGAGGAGAGAAAAGATATACAAGGAGAGTAAGACAAATATATCCGAGAGAGAGATGAAGTAAAAAAAATAAATAAATAAAGGAGGCCACACATCCCGCAGCTCCTGGCTACGACCAACAAGTGTAAGCCAGACCTCCATCTGCTATTGATCATCAAACCTTAACCAAGAGCGATACAGTGTCGAAAGTAAGAATGAGCGGATTTCAAACATGCCAAGAGTGTAAGCGATGGAGAGAGAGAGAGAGAGAGAGAGAGAGAGAGAGAGAGAGAGAGAGAGAGAGAGAGAGAGAGAGAGAGAAGGGGAGATTCATTCCCACAGGCATTGGGTGTGTCCTGGAAGTTATAAAAAGCCACTGGCACAGCAGAGCGCTTATTATTGTGGTTTAAAAAAAGACAAAAAAAAAAAAGATAACATATGTTATGCAGAAGGAAAAGATTATCAGAACCGCTTTATGACATCCATGCTTCCTTTTTCAATTTTTTTTTTTCTTTTAAATATTGGTAATGTGTTCTAATTAATCTGTGATTTTGATATTTTTAACAGTTTATGCTGCAGAAATAGTCCAGACACAGACACACACGCACACATGTACACAAGCTAATGTCAGTGTGTGCACTCGTACAATGAAAGAACCCCCACACAGAAATATTTATACATGAAATGAAATGTAGCTACAACACTGAGTAATTTGGGTATTGTTGCAGGACAATGCCGTGTTCATGGGCTCTAATATTTATATCAAAGGGTACGATATGAGCAAACGCGCACACACACACACACACACACACACACACACATGCGTGGGTTGTTGTATGTTCTGTTTGATCTTCTGCTGCTTTATTAGGCCATAAAGACAATGCAAGCTTGTCAGAAAGCTTTTTTTCTGGCCTACTAGATTTGACACTAACCAACAGCGGCATTCCTGATGAAATCACTCTTTCCGTTCCTTGATCTCATGCCATATATGTGATGTGTTTCCAATACAGGAATACTGCAGGAAAGGAGACGAGGAGTAGAGAGCGAGAGAGCGGTAGAGAGGTGAGGAGGAGAGGAGGTGAGGTCCTGTCACTTGGCATCGTCACCCCCTTTCTCTATCTCTCTCTCTCTCTCTCTCTCTCTCTGTCTCACGGTCCAAAGGTAATAAATCAAGTTTGGAGCCAGGAGCAATCATCACACACACACACACACACACACACACACACACACACACACGGTAGCTATGGTACATCGCAGGGAATCCACCATGATAGTGAGCTGCCTGAATCACAAAGCACTGATAGCACACTTACTAGGTAGCAAAGAAACACACATACACCCATGTTTATTTTATCCTTATTATGAGGACCTTCCCTTAATGTAGCTACAGTCATGTGAAAAAATAAGTGCACCTCATAGAAATCGTTGGCTTTTTAAAAAAATTTAAAAAAAATATTTGGACAAGCAAACATTTGATCATCTTTGAAACAGTGCCTATCAATAAAGTTGATATACTTGAACAAAACCGAAAGGAAAATTTGTTTTTTCAATCATTTATTCAACAGAAATATCAACAAATGTGAGATTCGTCTGTGGAAAAAGTAAGTACACCCTCGGCCTCAGAAGCTAATATTGCCCCCTTTAGCAGAAATACTTCTTGTAGGTGTTTTGCGTAATTGTCCACCACTTTCTGACATCGGCTTGCTGGAATTTTTGACCATTCTTCCATGCAATATTCTTTCAGTTGCAAGATGTTTGAGGGTCTTCTTGCATGTACTGCCCGTGTCACATCCCCCCCACAACATTTCAATGGGATTCAAATCCGGGGTTTGACAACAACAGTTGCGAGACTTACTAGCAGATGCTGTGATTAAATTTTGTGGTTCTTGGAGACTCCTTTTTGCATCAGACAGTCTGCTCTTGGGCTGAATTTGCAGGGACGGCCAGTCCTGGACAAATTTGCAGTCGTTTGAAATCTGCGCCACTTGTAGTTGATTTTCCTTACAGTGGAATGATGTATTTCAAATAATTTGGAGATCTTTTTTTAAATCCCTTGCCAGACTCATAGGCATCCACAACCTTTTTTTTCTGAAGGCCTTACAGAACTCTTTAGACCTTGGCATGATGACACCACACACCTCAATAGCAAAGGGAACACCAGACACTAGATATGAGAGGGGTATAAATGAGACAGGTTCCACCTGCACTACCTAAGCTGGTTCTAATCACTGGAACCCAATCATGAACACCTGATTCTAATTGTATGTATTTGAAGGTGTGATAAATGTAGGGGTGTACTTACTTTTTCCATGTGACTGATCTGTTTTTTTTTTTTTTTTTTGTTAATTTAAATTGTGAAAATTTTATGTGTCATTTGATAGAGTGTATGAGCTTTATTAGTAGGCATTGTTTCAAATAGGATCAAATGTTTGCTTGTTCTGATATGCCAAAAAAGGCAACAATTTCCATTGGATGTACTTATTTTTTCACATGACTGACTCTGGTCCCCACCAAGATATAAAACAACGCATGCACACACGCATACACACAACATGAATACTGTATGAAGCAAATATACTAAAAGCTTGTATCCTTTTCAACATGCCTGCACAGGTCTGAGCCCAAATAAACACCCAGTAAACGATCTTGCAGTGTAAAGTGACAGGAGTGTTTTTTTTTTTTTTTATCCCAAAATGGCAACCTATGCACAAGCAGACAACCAACTGTCTTTCATTATGTCTGACTGGCCGGTGTATTATTTAAATCACCTCCGTTTTGAGGTGACGGTCAGGAAATCTATGCTAAGCATGGCATCTGCATTTTTTGGTCTCTTGTTTCTCATTTTCCTCTTGACAATACCCCATAGATTCTCTATGGGGTTCAGGTGTGGTGAGTTTGCTGGCCAGTCAAGCACACCAACACCATGGTCATTTAACCAACATTTGGTGCTTTTGGCAGTGTGTGCAGGTGCCAAATCCTGCTGGAAAATGAAATCAGCATCTTCAAAATGCTGGTCAGCTGAAGGAAGCATGAAGTGCTCCAAAATTTCTTGGTAAACAGGTGCAGTGACTTTGGTTTTCAAAAAACACAATGGACCAACACCAGCAGATGACTTTGCACCCCAAATCATCACAGACTGTGGAAAGTTAACACTGGACTTCAAGCAACTTGGACTATGAGCTTCTCCACCCTTCCTCCAGACTGTAGGACCTTGGTTTCCAAATGAAATACAAAACTTGCTCTCATCTGAAAAGAGGATATTGGGACACTGGGCAACAGTCCAGTTCTTCTTCTCGTTAGCCCAGGTAAGACGCCTCTGACGTCGTCTGTGGTTCAGGAGTGGCTTAACAAGAGGAATACGACAACTGTAGCCAAATTCCTTGACACGTCTGTGTGTGGTGGCTCTTGATGCCTTGACCCCAGCCTCAGTCCATTCCTTGTGAAGTTCACTCAAATTCTTGAATCGATTTTGCTTGACAATCCTCATAAGGCTGCGGTTCTCTCGGTTGGTTGTGCATCTTTTTCTTCCACACTTTTTCCTTCCACTCAACTTTCTGTTAACATGCTTGGATACAGCACTCTGTGAACAGCCAGCTTCTTTGGCAATGAATGTTTGTGGCTTACCTAGTGAACCAAACTGAGAGACCATTTTGAAGGCTCAGGAAACCTTTGCAAGTGTTTTGAGTTGATTAGCTGATTGGCATGTCACCATATTCTAATTTGTTGAGATAGTGAATTGGTGGGTTTTTGTTAAATGTGAGTCAAAATCATCACAATTAAAAGAACCAAAGACTTAAACTACTTCAGTCTGTGTGCATTGAATTTATTTAATACACGAGTTTCACAATTTGAGTTGAATTACTGAAATAAACGAACTTTTCCACGACATTCTAATTTATTGAGATGCACCTGTACATTACTAAGACATTAATAATAGAAAATAATATGAATTATTACACGGAAATATTACGAGATAACCACTTAACTACATTTTACTGCTGAAGCCGCTGCCATTTTGAGTGTTTCCGCATGACGTTGCAGCGGTCAGGTGGTACGAGAAAATTCCTAGTTTGCAAGTTGTAATTACGAGTTCTACGAGGACGTGAACACTTTGTACAAGTCGGAATCTCGTAAGTACGGTGATTACGACGGCATGAATGCAGCTCAAATATCTGCAATCCTAACAATCTTTTCATATAATTTTAAGCACAATAAAGCACAATAACTTCTTTTTCTTTTCTTTTTGTTAAACAAACCATGATTTTGTGAATAATGTTTTTGAATACTTTTTCATTATTATTATTATTATTATATTATTATTGCTGCTGTTGTTGTTGTGATTATTATTGCTTGATGTGATTATTGATTATTAAATTACACTTATATTTTATATATATATATATAAAATCAACAGATGTTCAAGAAATCCAGATGGTGCTTGTTAAGTGCTTGTATTTATATATTGGAACTGGACAGGTTTTTATATTTCATAATGCAACAACACTTGCCAGTAAAACTCAGAAGATTTTCAGTTTACTGTTTCCTAAAAGAATTTGGCAAAATGGCTGCAGTGACAAATTTCTCCCTTTTGTTCAATCTGTGCACTGAAATGAACTTGATCTAAAAGACTATGGAGACACATCTCTACAATGCTGTTGCCTTCCTCTAGTGAATGTTCTTCCTGATTTCCACCTCCGCTCCTTTCTGACCCAGTTCTGCTCCACGTTCCAACCTCCTTTCCATTCTTGTCCCCTTTTCTTTCGGTCTTGAAATGGAAAGGTCAACCACATCCTCAGTGAAGTAGAGGGCAGCGCTGTTTTTAGGTGGCTTTGGCAGACATTTAAAGAGCATACATTACGAGTCTCTCTCGCATTCTCAGCCTCTTTCTATTCAACTCACGCTTTCTTTCTCTCTCTCTCTCTCTCTCTCTCTCTCTCTCTCTCTCTCGGCATTCTGCAGCATGATGAAATTCAATACTGGCTCTCTGATTGTATTGTTGCTGCAACACAGGAACACGGCAGACCATTAAGAGCAATCAGAGGTTTTTTTCACTCTCATTCAACATCAACATCAAAGTAAATCTGAGACTCATGACACTTTGTTTGAAAGTTTATGTAAATGGTATAAAAGCCTGAGTTCAACCCGGTATCAAAGTGAAACTGCTGTGGCGTTGGTTTTCATTGGATCCATTTTGCGATGTTTCTTTTTCAAATACCACAAACTACATTATACACACACACACACACACACACACACACACACACACACACACACACACACACACACACACACACACAATCAATGTAAACTGTAGGTTCAAAAAATTGGAGTAATCATATTATCGGCAAGACGCCAGGTCATTTTTGAGCTGTGCACAGGAAGAAAAAGCAGAAGAAGGCTTTCATGGCTATGGTGCACACCCAAATGGATTTGATTTAAGAGCTATACATGCTAAAACCATAATAAAGCAAAAGCACAGGGGAGGAATTTGGACTGGATGGACTACATTTGGAATAAATGTTTAAAAAAACACAGGCAAATGCTCTGGGTGTTATTTTTGTGTGCAAGATCCTATTCCCTGGCTTGGATGAGGATTTGTGTCTCTATTTGTGAGTTTTGGATGAAGACAAGGATTGAAGAAGAGATGGAAGAGATTGATAGGTGTTGAGTTCACAATTTTATCCAATGCATCACAGCACTAAAATCAGTCAGATGTTGCTGAAATGATGAACTGATTTAATGCAACTCAGCATGTTACTAACAGTAAGTGGAAAATTAAATGCCGGTGGTAAACACCCACCTCTCTCTCTCTCTCTCTCTCTCTCAGTTTCAGTTTTCATGTGCTTTATTGGCATGACAAACAATTGTACATTTGTACTGCCAAAGCAAGTACAAAGGAAGGGTAGTGTAAAAACAAGAGAAATAAAATAAAAGATAAAACATAAAATAAAACTGAATAAAATACTAACAGATTAAATAAAAAATTAAAAATAGTGCAAACATAAATGTACAAATTAAGAACAAAATAATTCATTATATACAGAGTAATTAAAAAAAGTGTTAAAATGTGTAAAATTACAGAATAAAAGTGAACTTACTAATAAAAGTAAGAAAAAATAAATAAAACAATAATAATAAAGAAGAGCAATCACAATCTCTCTCTCTCTCTCTTTATCTACAGCTATTTTCTATTTTATTAGTCACCTCAACTCGCTGCCTGCCATGTCAATTTTTAGATTTTTAGATGCGTTTCCCATGGAAAGCTGGCGAATCAACACATCCTCACGTCCATCTGTACCACAATCCACAGTGAGAAATATGTCCCTTGTTAAATCAAATAAATGTTCCGTTTCAGAAAACCCCGACGCCAGCCAGCTCTGCTTTTTCTTTTGGCAAAGCGCGTGTTGTGTTTTAGGGTTCTTAAAGAAGGGCATGCGCTGGGAAATGATGGAAACTGAAATAGATCTCCATGGTTAGAATAGGCGTGGTGGACCCGTGTGAACCCCTGTACTTAGGCAGTATGCCTCTTTTCACTCACTGACACAAAACTACTAAGGCAGGAAAAAAAATAAATTTTGAAAACTGAAATGTAAAATGTGTGGAAACGTAATAAAGAGTTTTTTTTTTTTTTATTTATTTATTTTTTTTAATTTTTGGAAATAAGCCTTGCTTATGGCTTTTTTTATGAGCTGTCCCAGTGAGTTGCACACAATTATGTTAATGTTGTTTATGAATGAATAACATGATGTTTGTTTTAGCCGTCACGCTTTATACTGTGGGTCTGTCATCAAATGATACTGCAAATGTAAAGAAACAAAAACCTCCCAAGGGTCACATTAAACTGGTCTAAACATGAGTCAGTCATGAATAATACAATATACCACGATAACTGACACACAGGGTTGCTCAAAATATAATCCCCAACCCTGAGTTCCTTCTGCAGGAGGTTTTGTAGGTAAGTCACCAAATAAAGTCTTTCTCAATCTAATGTACTGTAATGCCTGCTTCTAAAATTGTAAATCTCCTTGGCCAAGGTTATATCAGTGATGTCCTCTTACCAGTTGGTGTGTTAGCATGATTCTGATCAGTGGCTCTGATGACAGGTTGACCGAGAGGGCAGGAGAGGGCTCCACCTTTAGGGAGATCAGATAGCTGGCCACCTGGATCTTATGGTCCTTAAATTCCACCGCCTCGTTGATCCTGGGGAAATCGGGGATTAGAAGTCAGTTCAGAAACACGTTTATTACCAATAATGAGTGGAGACGTTAATGTTTTGGACATCAAATTAAGGTTATTCTCTCAGTTAGAGAGAGTGGGATGTGAATGACTTTAGTACTTCAGAGTTTGGGGCGGTGGGACTAAAAGATCTGGCTCCATCTCTACAGATTTTTTAATAAGGGACGTTAAGAAGTCTAGTATCAGTAGATGTCAATGAACAAGTTTGTGTATAGAGGAGGAGAAGTCTTCTTGTACATTCTATCTACCAATAGCTTTCATGGCCCTAAGTGTAAGGGTATACACCCCTAAGGGTGATTAATGACTCATGTATTAATTCATGTATTAATGAAAATACATGAGTGGCCGGAACAACTCCAGTGATTAAATATGCCGGTCCTGACTTGCCCCTGTCCTGTCATTGGTTGATTACTCTATTGTGTTCACCTGTTCTGTGTTAATTTGCTTATCCATTTACAACCTGTTGTTTCTGTGTTTCCATACAAATTCTCAGCATAATCATGCATTTCCAAGCCTTGTTTCCTGCCTCTGCTTCCTGGTGTTGACCCTTGCTCGTGTTTTTGTTGTTGATACGTATTACCCGTTTTATATTGTCTGCCCTTGCTCTGACCCATGCTATGGACTTTGATAATGATTTTCGGATTGCCCATAATAAAAAACGTGCTGAGTGTGTGCACTTGTGTCCTGCCTTCGATCAGCTATGTTACAGAAGCAAAAAGATGATTCAATTTGAAAATTAAATCAGAACAATAAAATGAAGTTAAGATAGACATTAAAATAGACAAGCTGGCTGAAAAAGATAAAGCGGGCAATTAATTAAACATAGACTCTGCACTAAGAAGCTTAAAAGCCAATAATTCAAAAAACAACTGCAAGACCTCCACCATTAGAGTGTTCCACAGGCTTAGTGAAATATTTGTAGCCCGAGAGAGAGAGACTAGTTGTTATATCCTTGTTGACATATGACTAGCAATTATATGCATTTAATGTTCACATTTTACTGATTTTAATTTTGATTCCTGGTGTACATGGTGAATCTCTGTGCCTGTGGATGACAGTGGTTTGTGTAGCAGTGGAGCAGAGGGAGAGAGGGAGGGAGAGAGAGAGAGAGAGAGAGAGAGAGAGAGAGAGAGAGAGAGAGAGAGAGAGAGAGAGACCTTCATCCATAAACATCATTGCTTGCAGGCACACACAACTGGCGGCAAGAGCCCTGATGGATATATCTAGAGTGGCACACTATACCCAGAGTGACACAATGTTTATACGTGGTATAGAACAGCTAGGCTGTATAGTTTAAACAGAAAAATTCATTGTTGAGTAAAAGAGAGCCATATCACAGTAACAATGCATGCTTACAGAGTAAAGGAAACCCCAAAGTTACTCAAGTTCATGCAGGAGTATGGAAAAGAAGGAGTTAAGAAAAGTATCACCCTAACATGTTAAATACACACCAAAGTTAAATGCCAGGCTGGCACACAGTGAAGCAGATTGGCGAGGGCTTCTGATGGTCAGTGCCAAGTAATACTAGATATACACAAGGTCAAAGAAGAATGGTGAGGGGTGTGCAAGCGAACAGAAGGAACACAATCAGGCAAAAGAAGCAGAATTTGTCTAAAATGTGTTACAACTACCCAAAGACCATGTCAGAATAAGAACATGAGCAAGATTGTAAAAAGCATTGACTACTGAGGAATGAAAAAAATAGCCTGGTCTGAAAATCCCAGGTTCCCTGTGTATCATGCTGATGAAAGGATCAAAACCTGGCACAAGAAACATGAGTCAGTGGAGGCATTGTGTTTGCTGTGAACAGTACAGGCTGGTGTAATGGGGTGGGGAATGTTTTCCTGGAACACATTACATTATGGCTCCTGATACGTACTTAAGTACGTCTGAACGGCTTAATGTTATGTTGATCAAGTTAATAACTTCATGACTACGGTTTACCCACTCTTGAATGGCCAGCTCCAGCAAGGCACTGAATGCTTCCATGCAGTGGCCTGCACAAAGGAGGCGTAACACGCCTACCTAGTACTAATAAATACATCCCCTATTCCAAAAAGGTTGGGACACTGTGTTAAATGTAAATAAAAACAGAATGCAATGATTTTCAAATCTCATAAACCCATATGTTATTCACAATATAACATAGAACACATATCAAATGTTTAAACTGAGGAAATGTACCATTTTAAGAAAAAAAATAAGGTAATTTTGAATTTGATGGCCGCAACACGTCTCAAAAAAGTTGGGACGGGGCAACAAAAGGCTGGAAAAGTAAGTGTTGCTAAATAGAAACAGCTGGAGGAACATTTTGCAACTAATTAGGTTAATTGGCAACAGGTCAGTAATATGATTGGGTATAAAAAGAGTATCATAGAGAGGCAGAGTCTCTCAGAAGTAAAGATGGGCAGAGGTTCACATATCTGTGAAAAACTGCGTCTACAAATTGTGGAACAATTTCAGAATAATGTTCCTCAATGTAAAATTGTGAAGACTTTGAATATCTCATCATCTACAGTACATAACATCATCAAAAGATTCCAAGAATCTGGAGAAATATCTGTGCGCAAAGGACAAGGGTGAAAATCAATATTGCATGCCCGTGATCTTCGGGCCCTCGGGTGGCACTGCATTAAAAACAGGCATGAATCTGTAATGGAAATCACTGCATGGGCTCAAATCAAAATTTGAAATTCTTTTTGGAAACCATGGATGCTGTGTCCTCTGTACTAAAGAGGAGAGAGACCATCCAGCTTCTTATCAGGGTTTACTTCAAAAGCCTGCATCTCAGATGGTATGGGGGTGCATTAGTGCCTATGGAATGGGCAGCTTGCACATCTGGAAAGGCACCATCAATGCTGAAAGGCATATACAGGTTTTAGAGCAACATGTGCTTCCATCCAGATGATGTCTTTTTCAGGGAAGGCCTTGCATATTTCAGCAACACAATGCTAAACCACATACCGCATCTATTACAACAGCACAGCTTCGTAGTAGAAGAGTCAGGGTGCTGAACTGGCCTGCCTGCAGTCCAGACCTTTCACCAGTTGAAAACATTTGCCGCATGATGAAACGAAAAATACGACAAAGAAGTCTCCTCAGTTCCCAGACGTATACGGACTGTTGTTAAAAGAAGAGGGGATGCTACACAGTGGTAAACATGGCCCTGTCCCAACTTTTTTGAGACGTATTGCTGCCATCAAATTCAAAATTACCTTATTTTTTCCTTAAAATGGTACATTTCTTCAGTTTAAACATTTGATATGTTTTCAATATTCTATTGTGAATCAAATATGAGTTTATGAGATTTGCAAATCGTTGTATTCTGTTTTTATTTACATTTTACACAGCGTCCCAACTTTTTTTTTTTTGAATTGGGGTTGTATATCGTCTCCAAAAATACTTCCACAGAACTGGAATTCACCACAATCCACTATCTTATAACATGTTCAGGGAGTCGAATGTGAATGAATTCTAAAACTCTCCTGGGTATATGATTATATTAACTGACAGACACAAAATAAGCTCATAATTCAACAATGATTGCATGTCTGAAATGGGAAGAGAGCATTATCGGAAATGCTAAGAGTTGGGAGTATCACAGTAAGTGGACAGATGAGAACAAAATGCTGAATGATAAGAGCTCGCTCAGAGGAACACAAAGTACTGCTGTACCACCAAAGGAAACACACACGCACACAATGCAACACAAGACAAGACAAGAAAAAGACACACACTATATAAGGATAAACACACAACAAACCTTGTTCTCAGAGGGCTGATCTGTTTGTAGTGGTTGTGCATGCCGTGGTAGAAAAGGCCTACGATTGTGGTCTGGGCTACAAAGACAAAACACACACACACACACACACACACACACACACACACACACACACACACACACACACACACATTAGTACAAGAAGTGAAATATTAAGTGAATTTACCAACTTCTAGCATTTTACTATACAGATTAAAGTGTAACTCAGTATATCGTATGTCAACACTAACACACATTGCAGGTCACTAAACGAGTAAATGGTCAAGCACTTTAGGTAACAGTTCCAGGAACTGGATGAGAAAAAACACTAATGATGTGTGTGTATGTATGTTTGTGTGTGTGTGTGTTTGATCATATTTTTATATATATATATATATATATATATATATATATATATATATATATATATATAAATGTGGATTTTCTGCCTGCAAATATTCAAATAGTTTTCCAGTTGTGAAATTCATTCTGACAGGCCTAAAGTGTGTGTGTGTGTGTGTGTGTGTGTGTGTGTGTGTGTGTGTGTGTGTGTGTGTGTGTGTGCTCTGATAATCTACCAAGAGGCTGCTAAAATACACATAGGGGCTCTTCTCATTATCACAACCTCTTCACTCTGTCCTCTCACCATGAGTCTAATAGGACAGCAGTGCTCTCACACACACCTGCTACACACACACATGTGAGAAGCTCTTACACTCCCTTATAGCACTGCTCAGACACAGAGCACACTGTGTGTCAATCTACTCTGGAGCTTCCAAACAAGATGCTTTGAATTCCTCAGTCCTGAGGCAGGCCAGAAACAACTTAAAAATGAAAACAACACAGCTACGCACGCCACCAGTTTTTTTTTTTTTTTTCTTTTTTTTCCCGGCACGAATAACACAAAACACAGAAGCGTATTCATATTGTCCTCAAATCTCCAGGGAAGTCCATGAACCAAGCTAAAAAAAAATCTACCAAACCTTTTTTATGCTAAGACTTGGCCACATGGTACAACCCAGTGGAACATGTTCCCACTTTCTGTACATTTAAGTGCCTTATAAACTGGGGTTCGGTCCTTAATGGACTGCTCGGTGTGTCCGAAACACTTGAGCAGTGCGTTAATGCCAGACCTGAGGTTTACGTGCCAGTCGTGACAACGATACAATCTACTACTTCTAACACACGTTTGCTCTTGAGATAAAATTAGAGCGAACACTTCAGTCTTTGAGGAATTAATTCACTTTCTCAGCTTCCCGTAGTCCTTCTTTTCTCCCGAGCATTAATTTAATAATGTCAGTATACAATATAATATTAAGAGACAATATTAATATAAAACGTACGTATGAAAATTATTTTTCTTACAGGAAAGGAAATAGTTTCTACAACTGATTTGAATGGAATATTTCCTTCCGTCCTCTTTAATGATTCTGGACTACATCATGATACATGAGTATCATGATATGATATTTTGACCATATATATTGCTCACCTACACACACACACACACACACACACACACATGCTTTGGGTGAATAAGAATGAACTTTCTCTGATCTATCTGTGCTGTTTCAGTGCTGTTTGACTGGCAGGTGTAATCAGAGGCATTGATTGCGGCGCTACATTCCAGCACTCAGCTTCACCTCAACCCAACTCTTCGCACTCACACTAAACCTCTGCCTTCTTATGAAAACTTTTAGCCTCATGTCTGTTTCTGAACATGTGTGTGTGAGTGTGTGTGTGTGTGTGTGTGTGTGTGTGTGTTCACTCACATTCTGTAGCGAAGGCCTCCCCTGGCACTGAGATGTAGTTCTTGCCTTGTGTTGGGAATCTGTAGTT
>CM042549.1:3362500-3442500 GCA_023630585.1 Cranoglanis bouderius
TAGCCTCGAGGTTGGACACCATGTGCCCCATGACTCTGTCCACTGTGTCTATAAGTCCATTGATTACAGGAGTCGACTGCTGATGCGCGCGCACAAACACACACACACACACGTACAGAGTATAGACAAAGACAACAGCATGGTGTTAATTCTCATAAACGACTCCACTCATCTGTGTTAAAAAGGATTCACCCTCACTCAGTCACCCACTCATTCATCCATCCAACCAACCATCAGATCTTTACTGACGTAGCATAATGACGTAGCGCATGCATTTCTGCGTACCTCCTCGTCTTCTCGCCAGCTACTGGAGGATATCACTTCGTCAACGCTCTTCAGAAATGACTGTAACATACACACACACACACACACACACACACAAACAAACAAAGAACTCATTCTACTTCTATTTTTGGATACCTGGAGTGTCTTATGTTTTATCTAATCTAATGAATTCACTGTTAGTGCTACGAAATAATATAAGGAACAATATAAAACAAATGTTTGAGCTAAAATCTGAGATCTCGGATACTAATCAGACTGCTGTGTGGTTCAAGTGCCTAATTATAGGGGTCAAGACTTCTGCATTTTCCAATTAGATATAAATCTAATACAATCACATAGAATAAACTGCCACAGAGTACATATACTACATGGCCAAAAGTATGTGGACACCTGATCATCACATCCATTTGTGGTCCAAACTGCCACAAAATTGAAAGCACACAATTGTATAGAATATCTTTGTATGCTGTGAATTTCCCGTCACCGGAACCAAGAGACCCAAACCTGTTCCAGCCTGACGATGCCCCTGCGCACGAAGCGAGCTCCATGAAGACATGGTGTGTTAAAGTTGGTGTGAAAGAACTCGAGTGTCCTGCACAGAGCCCTGACCTCAACCTTTAGGATGAACTGGAACATCGACTGTATCCCAGACCTCCTCACCCAACATCAGTGCCTGACCTCACTAACGCTCTTGTGATGCTGAATGCAATCACAAGTTTATTATAAAAGCAACTGGGGACTAAATCTGGAATGGCATCTTCAACAAACACATATGGGTGTGATGGTCAGGTGTCCACATACAGTACTATTGACCATATTGCTTGAAGCTCATCAAAAAAGCTAATATAGAATGTTCAAAAACGTTTGTCTAAAACTTTTGACTTATTTAACTTACTGTATATATTGTAACTTGTATTTGAAGTAAACCAAATTGAAGCATTTTAAATATCAGTGCATGTAATGTGTATGACTATGTTCAGGGTGGACTAATATCTTGTTCAGTAAAACATGTTTTGTAAAAAAACAAAAAAACAAAAAAACAAACAACAACAACACCAACAAATCTACAGATCCAGAAATCTTTATTAGACTCATGTGAAGACTCATCTGTGTAGATGATGAGCATTTCTGTGAAACCTTTTGAAACCCATGCACATATATAGAAGGCAAACTATAGAGTGTAAATATGGTGTCATATCAACAATTCTTCTTTAATGAAACTGACACTGCTCCACTGCTAAGATTGCTAAGTTATATCTTAACTGAGTCAATTCCAAGTGTTTGAGTGGATATACAGTACTGTGCAAAAGTTTTAGGCACATGCAAAGAAATGCTGTAGAGCAAAGATGCCTTCAAAATAATGAAATTAAATGTTTCTACGTTAAAAAAAAACAAACAAAAAAAAACTTAAAAAGCAGTAAACAGTAGTAAATGAAACAAAGTCAATATCTGGTGTGACAAAAATTTTAAAATAAAAATAGTAGTCTCTGGTACAATTAGTGCAGTTTTATAAGGAAATGAGCTGGTAAGTTTTATTGAGCATCTTGCAGAACCAGCCAGTTCTTCTGGAGACTTTGACTTTCGCACTCGCTTCTTATTTCTGCAGCAAAACCCAGCAGCCTTCATTGTGTTTTTTTGTCTGAAAAGTGTCTCTTACATAATACGCTGCTTTCTTTAATGACGTACAAACATTTTTCTGTAACATTTAATTTTGTGCTAGAAAACTAAGGTTTGGGAATCTGAAATGTTTTTGTACTGACTTAATTATGTAGAAGTCATAAAATTAAAAAAAAAAAATCTATAACAAAGTTTGTACTAAAAACAAACAAACAGGGTGCCTAAAATTTTGCACAGTACTGTACATGTATATGTATGACGTAGTGTATGTTGTTTCTTTTTTTTTTTTTTCCTCATGTACCTGTGTCAGATTGTGAGTCATGTCCTTAGGAATAGTCTTATTGGGCAGAATGAAGGACTGGATGAAGCTTTGCAGTGACTCCACTGGGTCATGAATCTCTGGGACGTTAGAGACAGTGGGGTGGGGTGATGCTGTTGTTGCCTGTAGAACACACACACACACACACACACACACACACACACACACACACAGACACAAATCCAAGCAAAGATATCAGGTGATCAACAGCAGAGCCCAGGGAGGAATGACTTGAAACTTGCGTCACTTATTGATCCCGTATGTTTTAGGTTACAGATTTAATTTATGAAAATGATCTTCTTGCAGGATGTAACTGAATTAGGTCTGCTACTCTCCTAAGTTAAAGTTATGTCCTGCCCAAGCTTCATTAAATCTGCCTGGATGCTGTGTGAGCATGCCCGCCCCACACACACACCCCCGGCTGCTCGGTACAGGTGGTAATAAGATTACGTGCACGTAAATCATGCGTACTAGTTTGGAGCAATTAGAACAAATTGTCTGAAATAACTTGCAGACTACCTTTCTCACTGCCGTATTGTTTTATCTGCACCCAAAAGGAAGGCATCGTGAATCTGGGAACGTTTCAGCCGTCTCTGAACTTCTCTCTTTCTCTCTCTCCCTCCCTCCCTCTCACGTTTCTGACTTCCCGGGCTTAATAATCTGCAGCGATGCCTCTTGCGTGAGCGCTCAATATCCAATTTCTTTCCATTTCCTCAGAGTCAGGAGGAAAACAATAGCTCCACAAGAGATGGATTTGTTTGTGTTTATGGGTCTGAACTCCACCTCATTTCCTGCTGGGATCTTGTGCTAAGGTCTGCATGTGTGTGCGTGCGTGTGTGTGTGTGTGTGTGTGTGCGCGCGTGTGTGTGTGGGTGTGTGTCCCCTCGGCTGTCATATGTCTGAATTAGCTTTAAATCCCCTAATCATTTCAGAATGTATGACTCATGTACAGTGTGTTTGTGTGTACTGAGTGCACATATCATCTCTCCCTTTATACAAACTCAGTGGTTGATGTGGGGAAAAGTCACCGAGGACAGTTTGAGAGTGCGTAAAATGCTGGCTATAAAACTCCCTCTCTTCACGGCTGCAGGAGGGCAGAGTGGATCTGTCAGCGACCTGAATGCCTACGCTAATTTACTAGCGGCCAAATGAAGTTACCAAGCACAAGCAGGGCACCATGTTCTCTGGGTACTTCACTAGTTTACTCCGCTACTCTTAAACTCTTAACACGCAATACACTCTAGATTTAAAATCGATCTCGGCTATAGACGTCAGACATCGTCCACAGACGTCAGACACTCCTGAATTCAACTGCCTACAAAACGTTGGTCCATTTTAATTCGGTCCTGGTCCACCAGGTTTTGGCCACTAATCATATATATCCTTTAAATTTTATTTGTATAGCGTGCAGTAGACATTGTCACAAAACAGCTTTACAAAATCCAGATCCTTAATCAGCAAGTGAGAAAACATCAGGAAGAAATCTTGGGAGGACCTGGACTCTACTGGGTGACACTGGAAAGTTGCTTGATAATTTGTAATTCTGGCTGAAATCTAGATATGAGAGAGTTAAAATTATTAATCAATTATCACTGTTAAACAATGACTTTTTAGTAGAGGTTGGTTTGTTATAAAAGGTTCCTAACACCATGGGAAACCTGAGATAAGAAAAGAATACTCACTTTCTTTCCTACGTCACGGCTGACAAAACACTTCGGGTCTTTAATCAAGGTTTTCCATCGATTTACTATGAGTAATTTATCATGATCCAGGGTTAAATAGCTATCCTAGTGTTTGAGGAACAGAATAATGCTGTTTTGGTTACCAGGCTGATTTCAATGAGTAATCAGTCTGAGTGACAAACACAGACAAACAGCAGGACTACGGGGTTGAGACTCAGTGGTATCGAACAGCCAGGGACAATTAGACCTTTTGCTCATATCGCATCTGCAATCTTTCTGCAATTACATAGTAAATATATCAATATTTTGACATGGTCTGCCCCCTAACCAAGAATCTCCAGTCCATCTGTTTATATTTTTGGGCGTATGGTTTCTTTCCGAACAATGTATTCTCTGTGGTGTTTTCTGTGTGTTTTCCGCTTTCAGTCATTTACAGAGGCTCGGTTTACACTAAACAGACCTGGCAGTGAGATTTGGCACGTGGATTGAAATTATAAACTGTTACCTGCAGAAGGGTGTCTGTTGTAGTGTGGACGGAAGAAGGAGATTCGGTAGTTGGACGATAGACGACATCCTCACCTGTGAAACAAACATACGGAGAGAAAAAAAATTTTAATTTAACACTTATTCAGTCGGCATTGTTTTTTTCCCCCCAAAGACACTAAGTTTCTGACTGATTGTTTCTTAGGGCTTTTAGCAATATAATGAATAATGATATGAATACATTTGAATCTTTCCAAAACCACTGGAAAATGTAGAGCAAATTTAGGAGGATAAAGCAGATCCTCTGTGATAAACAGAGACAAAAAAACCCCCAAAAAACTATATGAACACTTATTTAATAGACATCATTCTTCAATGAAAGTGAGCCTAATTAATTGATGGTTGTTGTTTTTTTTTTTTAGATGAATGTTCAGTAGGATTTGAGGTAAAACTCAACACTGAATTCAGTAGTCCCAGATTCACAGATTTATGCAGATCTCCACACCTGTGAGAAAGGTAAACATGACACCAATTCTTCCTGTCTTGGCTTAGACAAAGGGCATTTTCCTACAAGAACACACATGACCAATTAGAGAGGACCTTTATAGCCTCCCTAGAAGAGTGCTTTTTTAAATCTGGGGGCCGCAAAACCCAATACCGAGTTCAGCAAGTTGAATGATTTGACAAGCAGTCACTACTCCACAGGAAAACGGTTACGAACGGAAGTATAAAATAGTTCAACTCAAAAGATTAGCAACATTAAATAATCGAATAATGAATAGTCATTCTACAAAACGTGACTTCAAGAAGCAAGACGTCTCTTGGTTACAATCCATAACTCTACAGAACAAAACCTTACAAAGATTTCTGTCAAAAGTGGTATTCTTCATCTATAAATTTTTTTTTACAGCGATAGAGGACTTAACAGAACAAGTTCCAGCTGAAATCCCAGCGAAAGTGCAGGGGGTAAACAGCGCTTGCCAAGTCCACAGCTAGAGTTGTTTCAAACAGTGAGGTAATCACAACTGCCATTTAACACAAATAATCCACCACAAATCAGCTAAATGAGAGGCCTCAGATTCTCCGGAGGTTCAGATTGAACACAAACAAAGGCCTTTACGTATGATTTGTGGGTAGAGTACTAATTTTTTTTATCCATGGCCTCACCCTGGGAGGCATTTGTAGCAGAGGATCAACTCATCAACCTCCCTTTACAGCATTTTATTGTATTCATTTTGGAAGAGAATGACAGGCCGTTTTGTAAGAGGGCCGTAATTCGTTCCTGCTGACTCTTTGGTGGGGTCTGATGCTTTGATGAAACAAGGCAGACACATGGGCTCGGTCCAGCGCTACAGGCGACTCATACAGGTCAGGTGACCTTTATGCAACAGAAAACAGGCTCGCGATGAGTAACTTTTAGAGTGACAGGGTATATTGTACTGTTATCATTAGGGCAGTTAATAATACTCTTGATAGTAGTCCTGGTCTTTATAAATAGTAAAAATGGTGTGTCGCAAGATTATAGAAGAGTTGTACGATGCATTCATGCTACAAGGAGAAGCTAGCTGACGCAAAAAACTGTCATGACATTTTAAAATCATTGTAATAACATTTGAAAAACACTGCACTTAAAACAGAACCACATCAGTCATTTCTAATATAGCTCCAAACACATTCAGTCTCAAACCAAAACAAAAACCCCTTATACAACAGCGCACATGCCATAACATACATATAAGGCAAAAATATGTGCTGCCCCAATAAAAAAAATTAAAAAAAGAAAACGATGGGAGCAGGGTTTGAACCTGATTTACAGATAGAGTTGTTTATCTGGTTTTTCAGTGACCGTCTGTTAAATGCAAAGAGAGATGGAGGAATGTGTCTTAAAAAAACACAAAAACAAAAAAGCCTTCCTTTTTGGCGTGCTCATAACCGATAAGGGCAAAAAAAGGAAATGATCGAAGCTGCAGATGTTTCGTATCACGAATTGAATAAGACTGGAATGATTGCTTATGACGTGAGGAATGAAACGAAAACTTGGGACTCGTGATATATTGACAACAAACTCTCGTCTGTAAATATTAATTTCCGTAATGTCTGCCAAGCTTGAATGAATTCGCATTACAATATGTTAGCTCTCATATATATGTGTGTGCATGAAGAACACTCTAGATTATGTTTAAATCCAAACACATGACACTGGCTGCCATCTGCGGCGCGGCATGCTGTCGCAGGCCTGACGTGCCATAGTGCAAGTGCTACTAAGCAAAGAGTCACAGACAGCTGGACAACAAGGGGGGCAACTAAAAGACAAGAGCAATATAAATATGGCAAAAATATTAGTAGGCAGCTGTATGAAAACAGATTGTGGATTTGATTAAAAACAAACAAACAAACAAACAAACAAACAAACAAAAAAAAAATACCTATGGCAGCTTTATAGTAGAGCCAGATCTCATTGGCTGAAAGAGCTCGCTCCCAAATGACAAACTCATCAAAGGATGCAGTGACGTAATGCCCATACGAGAGGCTGGGTCCTGTTCCGATCACCAAATCTGCGTATGTGTTGCCATAATTCTGCGACACGTCGCCTTTCGGGTCGCTGATGTTGAACGTGCCGTTTATGTAGATCTTCAGGCCATCTTTAAGGGTCCACGTGAATAGGATGTGCGTCCAGAAAGGTCCTGTGGTGAGAGTGTTAAAAAGAAAAAAGGAGTATTAAGCAGGCTTGGTAAACAATTTTCTGCTTTGAAACAGAGACAACAAGTAATATTAGTCCAAGATTTTCTCAGGTTTAGCAAATTTAGGTTAAAAAAAAACAGGTTTGAATACAGCCAACGATATGATATCTGATATGCAGAAAATTCAAAACTATCTGATCTCTGCCTGCAGGCCTTTAGCAACGCAGTATAAAATGTTCACCTATTTCTGCTTAAAATAATGAGTCTGTTCTGTAATGATTCTTGTTAAGCTACAGACTCGCTCGCTGTTGCAGACTTTGTTCATGAACACATTTTGTGATGTAAATGGCAAAAAGCCAGTGAAAGCACAAGCGAAATGCTGTGTTGCTTTTACAGCTTCATTTAGTTTGAGTCTGATTTCAGCATTGGTCACTTTATCCTGCTGGCATTGTCGGTGCATTACGCCAGCTCACGTCAGAAATACTTAAAAATTGCAACAACACAACATTTACCTACCATTTATCACAGAATACACACACGAGTCACGGGCACGCTCGCTAAAGGGCAGTAAGAGAAATAAATTAAAAGCCATCTTTTGTATGTATGAGGGGGAAATTCTACACACATACAGTTTTTTGGAAGACGAGACTTTGTTTATGAACTATATATTAAATGTATATATTACTGTGTTTACTTTTTAAAATACTTGAGGAAAATCAAGCACTGCAGAGCACGCTTGCACAGTTAAAGTCAACCGAAAGGTTACGACAGCTTCATGACTTCATGAGAAACCATTCACACACTCTTCCCCAACCTCATCTCACGTAATTAGAACACATATACAGTATACACACACACACACACACACACACACACACACACACACGCACACACACACACACACGCTGTCATTTCCGGACTCTCTCAGTGAACCTCAGTAAAATACCTGGCAGGTTAATATTGGCTTTCCAGCGTTGAGAGTTTCGTCTGGTGTAGAACTCCACATATCCTCCCAAGGGGTTGGTGTAGACAGAGAAGCCATTGGAGATGATTTTCCCTCCTGACATCACAGCGAAGCGAGAATGTGACTCCTGGTTCTTCCAGAAGAAGGAGAACGTGATCCCTGCCGCAGAGAACATTGCGAAAAAGCTTTATCCAGAGCACACTTTGTGTTTTAGTAGTTTTACAAATTACAATTACAAGACAGAAATACATTAAAAACAAGTTACAGCATACTGTGATGACAAACGGCAGCAAGCACCGACAGCAAGAAGGATGTGATTAATGAGACTCTCTAGGGTTACACTGCAATTAATTCTGAAGCAACACAAGTTGTCATGACTGAGACAAAAAAAACAGTGTCTGGAACAGATGATTGAATGCAATGGCCTGCAAGCTTCTAAGAGTAAGAGCGTGTTATGATTTGTTAACACCAAGGGTATAAATGACAAACAACAAAAACACTGTTTTGCTAATATATGTGCAATCTTTATGTTATACAAGCATAATTTATGTTTTCTGCGACCCCAGTGCGACTGGCAAGGACCTGAGAAACAAATGCACATTTGAGGCTGAATAATTGCACAGATCCGTTTTAGCTCAAACTACCCCCGTCCAAGTCCAGTTGAATATGAATATAATATTTGTGCTTTTTTCTGGAAAAAAAAAAAAAAGAAATTCGAGTTGATATAATGTGGGACAGACGCCAGATGATGTCAGGCTCTGCATGAAAATTCGCCTTTTTGTGCTAACGTAAGCCGATATAATTCAGCTGACATCTGGAGCCGCAAAGTCTTGATATGTCATAAATGTAGTTTTCGAATCATTAGCTATTGTTGTGTCATTCTGGCTTGATGGATGTAAAAATGATTCACCTAGAATCGCTTACAATAAGTGCAGCCCCATTACTGCGCCATTTAGTACAAAGAAGGTCATGCACTGTATCAGATCTTTTATGGGAACCACCCTGGTGAGGTATGAGTAAACAGGAAATAAGTCTTTAACATATAAAATAGAACTGATGGGAGATCAAACTGAGAAAATGAGAATGAGAGAGAGAGAGAGAGAGAGAGAGAGAGAGAGAGAGAGAGAGAGAGAGAGAGAGAGAGAGAGAGAGGGAGGAAGGATGCTAGAGACATCTGTATTTAAGGGGTGAGAGGAAAAAGAGAGCGAAGAGAGAGAAAAGAGAGAGACAAAGGAGAGAGGAAGAAATGAGAAAGAGAGAAAAACATTACAAGAGAAAAAACAGAGGGACGGGAGAGAGAAAAGAGAAGGAGAAAGATAAAGAAACAAGAACGAGGGAGACATAGAAGCAAGACAAAATTGAGAAAGAAAAGGGATAGTGAGAGAAAGAGAGAGAAAAGAACAAGAGAGAAAAAGAGAGAAAAGCAAGACAGACAGAACAAGATAAGAAAGAGAGAGAAGGGGAGAGAGATATGAGAAAGAGAGAAAGAGATCAATGAGAGAGAGAGGTAAAAAAAAAAAGAAAGACAGAAATAAGTGAGAGAGATGGGAGAGCAAAAGAGAGAGAAATGATCAAGAGAGAGAAAAGGAGAGAAAAGCAAGAGAGACAGAACTAGATAAGAAAGAGAGAGATGAGACATGAGAAAGACAGCGAAGATTACCTTCTCCATGTCTTTCCCATTGTCATTAGTTGCCAATAAAGCTCATTTGAATGAGCTTTGAATTTGAATTTGAGAGAAAGAGATAAATGAGAGAGAGAGAGAGAGAGAGAGAGAGAGAGAGAGAGAGAGAGAGAGAGTAAAGTAACTCATTCATTGCACTATATCTATCTAGAACTAAAAATCAGTTCCACAGGCAACTTCAACTCTGCAGTGAATGAACTGAGAGATAAAGCCTGCAGGGCATTTTATGACATGTCCTTAAGAGATTCCTGTTTCTAAGAAAAAAAACAAACAAAACACCAACCCAATGGCAATTGGGCAGAACAAATTAGAACATATTAGAATCAGTAATTGAGCCGCTTTCCCTCAATGGCAGAGGGGTGTGGAGTCCAGTAACAAATCAAGAATTTGCAAAATGGGAAAAACATCCAGTTGAAAAACCCTGCACGTAGAATTCTGTAAAAATATCCTACGAGTACATCGGCACACAACAAACCATGCATGCAGGGCAGAATTAGGCAAGTGTCTCCTAATTATAAAAATACAGAAACAGGCAATCAAACTCTGGAAACACCTAAAACGCCGTGACCCCCAATCACATCATTACAAAGCCCCGCATTACCAAGCGCTGATCAAAGAAAACAGTCCCCTCTCTCAGCTGGTCCGAAGCTTTAGCACTGAAGGATCACCAACACCTACTAACCCCCACCACACTGACACTTCAGACCAGAACAACAAAGTCAGACACATAAGATCAGACCAAATTACAATACAAATGATCCAAAACTACATCACCTACTGGGAAACCCAAACACAACAACAGAGTAAAATTCAAAGCTATTTGGCCCTGAAAAGACAGAACACCATGGCAGACTAACTGTACACAGTGACTGAGAAAAAAACTGAGAAACACCATGACCAGGTACAGACTCAATGGCCACGCCCTAGCAATAGAAACAGGCAGACACAAGAAAACATGGCTCTCACAGGAAGAAAACTCGTGCCTACACTGCAACCGAAAGACAGTTGAGACAGAGCTGCCCTTCCTAACAGGATGCACAAAATACACAGACATCAGAGAAAAATTCTTCCCCAAAATTAAACACACACACCAAACATTTGATAATTTATCAAACAGTGAAAATCTCCCCCTCCTACTAGGAGAAGATAAAGACTAGCAGCACAATATGTCTCGGCCTGCCACAATATTAGGGACAGTGAGTGATCTGCCTCGCCCTTGTGTCGCTTGTAATTGTTATGATCGATCTTCTTTATTGTTATTGTTTTATATTTTTTCTTACCTTTATTAGTAAATTCACTTTTATTCTGTAAATGTAACTATGTAAATGTAACTTTTTTTAATTATTCTGTATATAGTGCCTTTATATTAGTTAATTATAGTAATTATTATATATAGTCCTTAATGTGTACATTTATGTACATTGTTTGTATGTATTTTTTATTTTATTGAATCTATTAGTACTCTATTCAATTTTATTCTATTTTGTCTTTTATTTTTTTCCCTCTTGCCTTTACACTACCCTTCCTTTATACTTGCTTTGGCAATACAAATGTACAATTATTTGTCATGCCAATAAAGCACATGAAAAAAGAGAGAGAGAGAGAGAGAGAGAGAGAGAGACAGAGAGAGAGATAGGTAAAAAGAAAGACAGAAATAAGTGAGAGAGATGGGAGAGGAGGGGAAGAGAGGAACAAGAGAGAGAAAAAAGAGAAAAGAGAGACGGAAAAAGAGACAGGGAGAGAAAACTGAGAGAGAGAAAATGAGGGAACCGTTAGAAAAGAGCAAGAGAAAGAAACAAGACAGAAAAAAGGAGAGGAAGGGCAGAGAGAGAGAAAAGAGAGATATAGAGAGAGATTAGGACAGTGAAAAAAGACAGACAACATGTATGTGGGTGAAAAAGAAGGAGAGAAAGATGGACAGCAGTCAGCAGTCTGACAGAGATGGACCGGTAAAGTGAGAGAAAAGGAAACGAGAGAGATAAGTGTCAGAGATAGAGTGATTAATAGAGCTTTACCTTGTGGTCCACACAGAGTGGGGTCACTGATGCAGGAGTTCTTGTAGTTGCCGAAATGGAGGAAGGTGGCTCCACGGTCTCCGTTCAGATAGATGCCTTTGTTCACCACCCCTTCTACGATGTCTACAGTAAAAACACCCACGACCAATTAAAACACCTGAAAACATCACTAACCAGTCTGATATGGCCTCAATACATTTTTCTATTCTTGGAAAATAAACAGCTACACATCTCACTGTAACCTTATAAAAAAAATTTTAAAAAAAGCAAAAGTCTTTTCTGTGCTTGTTCATTCAACATCTTTTTTTTTTTTTTTTAAAGAGATAATCAGCTCTAGCTTAGCTGAAAAAGTGGCTCTTGGCATGCCAGCTGGTCCAGGCCTGGATTTTATGAGTGCGGCTCTGACTTTATGAGATTATGAAATTAATAAACAAGACTGCACTGTTTGCCTTCACCAAATCAGGGCCAACATGACATCATCTAGCTTTGAATGTTTTCAAGTGTTTCACCTCGCACTGGCGAACGTGTGGCACAAGGGCTCAGATGGAACGTCTGGATATTTCTTGTCGATGTCATGTGATGCCATGACCATTACATGTATTAGTTACTTATTAGACAATCAGGTACATTAATTACATGTTAATTACAAGTTTGTTTGTTTTTTTTAAACGTTATCTATATTGTTTTGAACTCCATATTCACTATACATATCATCTGTCAGAATATTTTGCCACAAAGATGACAAACAACAACCTGCAGCAAGGGAATCATAACCTGACCTGCATGGTGAATCAGCGTGACCATAAACTGGTGAATAGTGTTATAGTGTTCCACCTTCTCATTCATCTCCGTGTGGGCGCAAAAGGATGATTCACTCAACTACACATCTTCATTCATAGGACAAACAGTGCTGGGAGTTTACGAATGACCCCGGGAGTCGTAAAGCACAACCTTCAACTCATGAATGGATGTGTTTTGGGAGGAAGAGGGGAGGAAGGGGAAGCAGACATGAGAGCGAAAAAAAAAAATGGGTCGATGTAAGCATGCAAGACGTAGGTGTGAAAAGAGATCAAGGAGTGAAGTGTGAGAGGACAGAGTGAGTAATGATTGAGAGAAAGACAGAAAGGAGTTTACCATCCATCTATATGAGTGTGATAGAAATTCAAAGTATTTTTTTTTTTTTGGTTTAAGAAGTTTTTCTTAACCTTCTCAAACCACTGATTGTGTTAATCACACTAAAAGGAATGGTTCAGTAAAAAAAGACAAAAAACCCCCCAATTTTTCACAAAACCCAAATGTTGTCGATCAGCCAAGCCATTTTTGCAGCGCATCTACAAAACTAATGTTGCTATCCAGTAAAAGAAATTGGTCTCATTTCTAACTTTTTATTCCCGTGCCTCAAACTGCATCACTATTCATTACTGTCACACCGACGTGGCTAAGAAAACAGCGTGACTTTCTCTAACATACCAGTGTATCCCATAATTCCAGCATCACAGAAGGCAAAACAAATACTTTTATTTACCAGACTTGCTCAATTCATACACCATTTTTGTCAATACACAAATTCGTATGAGCAGAATTATTTGGATTTGTTCTTTCCTGCTGAGATGCATCATGGTCTGTAAAAAATATACAGTACAGTAACCCTATGATGCTGTACCTATGGAACACCCAGTATATTCATAAAAGCATGTGGCTACTACAGTGCAGCCAAAAGGGTACTGAACTACCATTGGGTTGGTGTTTTTTGTTTTTTTTCTAGAATGTGGCATATAGTGTTCCTTTAAAGATTTAAATGGTCATTACAGTCTACTTATGTAGCATAAATGTTTTTAAAGGTATATTATATCTATGTTTCCAAGTGAAAGATACATATTAAAGGTACAAAAGATAGCCATACTAGGTCTCAGAGTGTATCATAGAGCTGGATATAATAAACAGCAAAATCACTCTAGTGAATGTCTATTGAGACTCCAGAAATAAAATAATTTACCAGAAAGGGGAAAATTGTGTATTTTTTTTCTCTTTCTTGCAAATACATTCCTCTTTGAGTAATTATTAAATGATTGTCTATGTGGAGGTATCTGTGCAGGAACCTCACCTACAGAGACGGAAATATTAGTGTAGGCAGAGTCATTGGTGTACACAGAGGAAGAGTTATGGGTAGGCAGGACAGTGTGGTTGTGGATTCTGAGTGCTGTGATGGAGAGAGAGACGTGGGAGAAATAAACACACAAACACACACACAACAGAAAAGGACAAAAGAACAAAACAATGACTTCCAATACAAGCACATGTGCACATAGACAAACACAGAGATGTGATAGGAGACAGACACAGAGAGAGAGAGAGAGAGAGGCAGAGATATTTACAACAGTAGTGGACAGCACTAACATGTACAGGGTGATCTTAAACAAAAAGAGGGCCTGGATGATAAACGGTAAAGCAACAGGTCTTTTCCTTGATACATTTATAGGCCGTTTCTGTCAGCAGCTAGATGAGACCCAGTTGGTGCATGTGGGAAAACACGGCACCGGCTACAGATGTGCAAACTGATACTTTAAGACACGGATAAAAGTTTGTCCCTCTGTTCCGAATTAGAGTGAAGGCTCCAGTGTAACGACGCACACATTAAGAGAATAAAATTCAATGACCCAGCTCTCTCATATAAATCAAACAACCTGTAGAATGCAGCGAGACGCCAAAAAATAAAAGAATTTACTCTCTCTCATTTAAATACCCATCTCATGCTTGTCAAAGCCTTACTAATGCAAATGCATCTTTATAGGAGACACATGTGTCTGTGTTGTGCAGAATGACTGACATGACCGTGTCTCTCAGTTACGTGGTGCCTTGATCAAGACTGAGGTAATGATTCATGAATGATTGTTGTTCATCATTTTCAAACGTTGCCCAAATGTGCCATTCGGTCACTTAAGCACTGAGGACAGCTGCACAAACTGAACAGAGATCTCTGTAGCGCGGCAAGACGTGACTGCAGAAGAATGCTTGACAGCTGGGGAGAGGAAGCCAGAGAGAACAGAGTGCAGAGAGAGAAAAGACATGGATGTGAGAGAGAGAAAGAGAGAGAGAGAGAGAGAGAGAGAGAGAGAGAGAGAAGAGAGAGAGAGAGAGAAAGAGAGAGAGAGAGAGAGAGAGAGAGAGAGAGAGAGAGAGAGAGAGAGAGAGAGAGAAGAGGGAGAGAGAGAGGAGCAGAAAATAATCAGCGTGAAGACAGAAATGCAAAAGAGAGATAGACCGAAAAAAGACAGAGACAGAGACAGAGAGAGACAGAGAGGAGCAGAAAATAATCAGCGTAAAGACAGAAATGCAAAAGAGAGATAGACCGAAGAGAGAGAGAGAGAGAGAGAGAGAGAGAGAGAGAGAGAGAGAGAGAGAGAGAGAGAGAGAGGCAAAAATAGAAACAGAAAAGCAAAAGAGAGATAGACCGAAGAGAGAGAGCGAGAGAGAGAGAGAGAGAGAGAGAGAGAGAGAGAGAGAGAGAGAGAGAGAGAGAGAGACACAGAAAAGAGTAGAGCAGAAGCATAAGCACAGGAATGCAGAACAGAGGTACTTAGAGAAGGGATAAAGGAAAACAGGCAAGGAAACAGACAATGGGGGGGGGGCACAAAAGAATCAACGTAAAGACTACAGGAATGCAGAAGAGAGATACAGAGAAAAAGTGAGAGAAAGAGAGAGAGACAGAGAGACCAGACGTAGCAAGTGGTGACACAGCCAAAAGCCAAAACTGGTGCACATACTTATATCAGTCCCATTAATATGACCTGTTCTATTCCCAATCTGGTCCCTCAGGCTGCGGATCCCGTCTACGTCATCCAGGGGCCAGTAGTGTGACGCTGTGGCCAGCACATCCAGGCCTGAACACACACACACACACACACACACACACACACGGGAGCAAAATTCATATGCATGAATACAGTATGTCTTGTTTTGACTTCCCCAAAACATTCGACAACAGTTGAATTATACACTATAACTTTACGACACCCCTTTACATTATTAATAATACAAACTGGGTGATTTGACTGAATCTAAATCACTGATATTGTGATCAATCACATCACAATACACTTTTCTGAAATATATCAACATTATTATAACACTTACCAAATAACATTATTAATAACAAGTGTCTGATTTGATGTGAAAATATGTTTGAATGTAGAACATTTAATTCGCTTAAATTTGATTCTATGTAGATAGAAGATAGAATTAAAACTGAAACTGTAGGGTTTTATAAAGCAGCAACACCGTATTGCTAGCACTTTGTTAGCAAGCATAAATATCCTCGTTACTTTTGTGCACCACTGTCTTCATGTACCATGACGAGACCTATCTTTGAGTTCGGGTGAACCTGTTTTTTGATTGTTGATTGATATGCTTTATGTTTGAAAGCTTTCCATCACGTGCCTAGAAATTTTATCAGCTGGAATCAATTACAAGCTTTTGCAAATCTCGGTTAGGAAATGACAGCAGTCGAGTGCCTCAGTGAATCTATCTGACCTGTAGTGTTTCCTACACATACGTACAGTACAGTATGTGATACTTTGGCACTGCTACAAGGTGTACTGACAAGAGCACAAGTATATACACCCTTTAATTATAGAAAACAATGTTCCTTGTTCCAAATCGGTGGTGAAGTGAATGCTTGTTCATTCCCCTCACAACACACAGCTCACTTTGTGAATTATCAGGAGCTAAAAACATCGATCTAAAAAAATTACTGACAATGTATAAGATTTGCTTCTAAAATGCTCTTGCATGGGAGCCATGATTTCATGCTGTAAATAGATATATTTAGTAGATTATATAATGGACGTACCTTCGAATTAGTTTTACGTTAAATTACATCTGACACTTCAAATATGGAACCTATACTCACTGCACGTGGTTTTAATGGATAAATGGTCAAACGGAAAACACGTTCTTGTTTGTTTATCCCGTCATGGGAAAGCTCTGTGTGTGTGTGTGTTGCCGAAAAACCGCTCCTTGTGAAAGGGCCACTGGGACATTGGGCTGATCCCAATCTCATTCGAATTCACAGTGTTCCTCCAGGACGACTTGGGAAAATCTCGCCGATCCGGAAAAGACATTCTGGCACTCTCTAATTAACCCTCATCTCAACCAGTTTGGCTGTTTATGATTAGGGAAATGATTTCTAGTTAAGTATAAATTAGCAAGGTCCCTCCAAGGGACTGTGCTGCTTAGCGAGGTAAACTAAGCCGAGAATACACAGCTAGAGCGTATGCTGAGCGCCAAAAGTTCTTGCACTTGGGAATCGTTACACCTTCAAAAGGTGAGGAGAAACATGCGAGTTGGCTCAGACCTTCCAGCTGATTTGGAAATAAGTACACGGTGCCAGGTTGCTCTTGGTAGTACATAACTTTCAGAATGCACACTATAAAATCACAAAAAAAGAAAGAAAAATTTATCTACAAATATTGTTTGATGTGGTCTCTATTATTCTAGCTTTGGGACCAGGATTTGTTTACAGGGTGAAGAAAATCTGGGCCGTAACGTTTAACATTTGTGTATGTGCAATTAACGTTGTTCTTTCACAGTAATGATGTAAAATGTGATGTAAAACTTAGCTAGACATGCTGAACATGGTTTAGATCGACATTTAAACACATGTGGGATTTGTTTTGATTTAGTATCGATATAACTTCCATTACAGACACGACAGGGTGCAGAATTTATTTAGAAGTCCCATCAAAAGATTGATTTCTGTCTTCATTTTCTGCATGATTTCTAATTAAGCCCCTAATTAACTCCCAGCTTGTTATTCAGTTAATCATCTCAAAGCACCTCTTTAGTAAATAAATGAATTATTCAGTAACTACAGCACAACCAAATGGAAATATATTTCGCTATAACAGTGACATTTACTGCTTTCTGTGTGCCAAAATTTGAATATCTTGGTGTTTTTAGTTGAGAAATATCCTAAACAAATTTTGGTCAGTCAGCACCCAGATAGCAGATGAAACTGGGACAAATATGGTTAGGTTTTGGCGCATGAGTCAGTTGTGGTTATGGCAAGTGTATTGTGAGTCTAAAATGGTCCAACTGCAATCAGCCACATTTAACATTTTTCGTGGCGTTTGGAAATCAGAGCCAAAACTACATCCAACACAAATGCATCCAGGAATATGAGACGCTTGCCAAAACTTTTCCAAGTGTAACTTCTGGTCTGTGAGATTCAGTCTCATGAAGTTGGAGTTGTGGTATTATGAACCAGATTTAGATGAGTTTCATGGCTGTTAGTTCATGGTCCTACGTGAAGCAGACGAATGAGGAAGGTTTTGGGTCACACATTTGATATCTTGATGAACATATTGTGATATACTAAAGTTTATCTCTATCTGGAAGAAGACAAGAAACAGTACCATCACAAAGTAGGACCAAATTGTCTAAAATCGATATATGTTCATCTATATGGACCTACAAACTCATTTCTTTAAAACTTAAGACTTTAGACTACTCTATAATTGACTTATCTTAGTCTTTTATTCTTCATTTCATAATTTATTATTGCTGTTTTATATCTATTTGTACCTGGATGCTTGGACGGTACAGCCTGGTCACCAAGTACCTGTGAAGATTAGGAAAAAACACATCTAAACAAATCTACAAAAAAGCTAGCTAAATAAAAGTACACAAATTATTATTATTATTATTATTATTATTATTATTATTATTATTATTATTATTAAGTGTCTGACTGATATTACCTGACAGATAATCAACTTTAAAGCACCTTACCTGGAGGACGCTGACAAAAGTAGAAAAGTTTAAAACTTTATATAGAAAGTCCATCGTTTAAAAAAAAAAAAAAAAAAAGTCGAATATAGTAGTTAAGAACAGGGTTTCAAACTTTATGGTAGCTAAGCTAGCTTCGGTGAGAGTTTTAACGGAAAAAAACGGTCAAAATCGACCATCTGATATCCTATAACTGATATAAAGTACCAATAAAAGTGTTATACAGTAGGCACACACGGTAAGCAAAGTCAAAAATAATTATCCAGAACATTTGTACTCCGTTTTTTTTCTTCTTCTTTTTCTTATTCCTCAAAAAAACAAAACAAAGTTTTTTCCACTCCTAATCCATTCTGTCAAACAACATAATCCTCTCAGGAGTGAAGCTCACTGACAAGCGCTCGCGCTGCAGCCACACGAGAACTTCTGGCGTGTTTGTGTGTGCGCGCGCGCGACAGCCAGCGAGAGAGAGAGAGAGAGAGAGAGACAGAGAGAGAGAGCGCACGAGCGTGCAGGTCGCACCACTGGCAAGTTGAACCCCTGTAGTGACGTCATTCTAATTGAAGCGCGAGGCGGAGCAGAGGAAAAACAAATGCTGCGTATGAGCCTCAGAGTAACTGTAATAACACGTAAATACGATAATTACTAAGACCTGCTATAAGCGCCAAACCTGCTATTGCACGCTGCCTATCTAAGGAATATCTAAGGAATAAAACACTTCGGAACATGATGTTATAGGAAAATAATCAGTGACACAATTGTGGTGTGATGAAGCGGACGTACTGTTATCATTATGAAGTGGATTATTAGCGCTTTTCACCACAGCAATTTGCCAACGATTACGTTTACATGAGACAAGTTAGCTCCTGTCATCACTTACGTTATAGCAGCTATAAACAGTCTTTCCTTCACCTTTCTTTTTTTTTTTTCTCTTGAAGCGAATACCCATCCATCCACCCATTTTCAATACCGTTTATCCTACACAGGGTCTCAGGGAAGCCTAGAGCTTAACCCAGGGAACTCGGGGCACAAGGCAAGGGACACCCTGGATAAGGTGGCAATATATCACAGGGCACAATCACACACCCATTCATACACTACGGACAATCTGGAAATGCGAATCAACCAATCTTTGGACTGGGGGAGGAAACCGGAGTACCTGGAGGAAACCCCCAAAGCATGGGGACAACATGCAAACTCCACACACACTGGAAGAAAGCTTACTGACTGTTATAAAGCACTGACACTAGAAACTCCTTCCATAATTGTTACAGAAATCTTTACCATATCAACAAGGAAAGTTTTTTTTTTTGTTTTGTTTTGTTTTTTGGAGCGTCCACAATACAACTCCCTGTGAATGAGCTGTTGCTATGGAGACGATCTTAGAACGAGCGCAATCGATCATTTGAACTACAGCCAGAAGTACTGTCAGAGCTGAGGTTATAGAAAACTCATCAACCCCCTCGATGCGGTATAAAGATGTAGCAAAACTGTAGTGTAACAAAGTTTCCAGAGAAAGAAGACGCTTGGTGTGAAGGTGCTTGTTAAGCTAGAGGAGGTGTAGCAGTCGAACATCCTCTTTTCATTCATTCTTTCATCCATTTATCTTCCGTAAGTGTGTTTGGTGTAGCGGTGGATCTGGAGTCTATCGCAGGAACACTGTGCGTGAGGTGGGAATGCACCCTGGATGTGGCGCCAGTCTGTCGCGTTGCACTTCACACACACACACACACACACACACACACACACACACACACACACACACACACACACAATGGGAAATTTAACTTAGCCAATCCACCTGCTGGCATGTTTTCGTGGGAGGTTGGAAGAAACCAGAAAACCTGGAAGAAACCCACGACGAGAACATGCAAAACTCCACTCACCCCGAGCTTAGGATTATACCAGGGATCGTGAAGATGTGAGGAACTCAAATATATCAATAACCTATTTTAACAAACTAATAAATACTAATCAAAACCTCACTCACATCCTGTATTTTGGTGTTTCTGTTTTATTTATTATTCTTATTTTTATTTACTTATTTTTAGCAAACCTGATGTGCTGGTGTCATTTTAAATATCATGAGAAAAACCAAAGCAGGAAGAGGTTTAAGTGAATTAAAACAAGCTTGTGGCTTTTTTTTTTTTTTTTTTTTAATTGAATTGGAAAAGCCGGAGATTTTTGTCACACTAATTAGACACTTGTAGCACACAATAGGATCTTAGTCTTACCATTGATGCTAACATTGTCTTTTACAGGCTTAACTGGTTTATTCTCATAGTGCATCTGCTTTTAATAAAGCCTCATTTAGAGGTCCATTAGCATCTGGGAGCGGTTACGTCCTCGAATACAAAGATTTAGGGTTTAGTGGAATATTTGTGGAATGTTTCTTCCCCCCCTCATTTAATTGCCATTCTGTCGCTTTCTGTTTAGTCTGTGACTCTAATAGGAATTAAACATCAGGGTTTTAAAAACTCACACATTATATAATATACAAAACTGATATGTATATTTAGTAAATGTAATGTTATATAATTCACTTCAGAGGAATATCTCCCTGAACTGAATGTGAACGGATTCCTTTTCGGTTTCTTTTTTTTTTTTGGCGCTGTCATTCTGAAAAGCCAAGAACAACTTTTTTTTTTTTTTTTTTTCCACTAACTCTAGCTTCATTACCCATTAGGAAATCTTCAGGTGCTATTAATTTTTCATACAAAGTTTGTTGTAACATTTTCCTTTGACATACATGTGTCAAATGCCATTCTATGCATTCAGTCACTCTGCTTAAATACTGTCTCGCGTGATGGACACATCTGAACTTCTATTTCTTACCTTTTAAATAGTGGCACTACCTCTATTACGTTGTTCCTGTTAATGATGTTAATTGAGTTGTGGTAGATACATGACTTGGCTCCTTATGTTTGCTGATGTCAAAAATAAACAGACCTTCTTAGAGCATCACTTTATCCATTCCAGGTGTGAAGTAGGCCAAAGTCGATTCTGTAAAGCAGTTTGTAACTCCAGGTAAAAGTGTGAACATACATGATCATATTTAATTAAGTGTCACGTGTCTGAAAAACAAGAAGTTTGTACGATGCTATGAACTTACCTGTTAACTGTGTTAACCTCATACTGCCAAAGCAAAACTAAGGAATTCATTAACACGTCTTGGCTGATCTGTGATTGACACTCGGCTAAACAAATCAACAAAAAGCAAAACACAGCGTAATTTTGAAACCCCCAAACCATTTATTGATTTTAAATTTAAGATGCTGATTTTTCTAGCATTGAAACCTAACAGCTACTTCATGCTACATTGTGAATAATAGTGCTCATTTATTGTTAGCAACATCTTTTACTAAACCATTTCTTTTAAAGGTTTCTTATCTGTGCTCCCTTTCTCGATAATAATAGAGGCGTTGTAGCCATCTAGTGGTAAACCAAAATTCAGCCCTTTACCTTCATCCAGTCTGCATTAATCGAGTGTGTACACCAGAACAGGATTTTAACAGCTCAAATTAAAATGGCAAAGATATTACTATACAAATAGTGTAACCTACTTAAGCATACAATGAATTCACTGCACATTCAGCTAGAAAAGTAACCATTTTAGGCCAAAAATAACACCGTCAACATGTTTAGCCTATTCCAATGATGTTGCGTGATGTGAAGTGTGTGTTTATTCATTCTTCTCTAACGATCAGACACAAATATAGCTTTATGACTAAAACAGTGAACCTAAAAATAACTCTAAACTGAATTACATTAACCCTAAAAACTGATAGATAACAAATCCATACTAAAAAAAAAAAATACACAGAATTTTAAATAAACACTAAAATGTCTATAAAATAACAACAAACCTCAAAGGACATATTCTTCTTTCCAAGATAATCACCAGCACGCCATCAATGTGTACAAAATATCAAATTTATTTCAATTTATTAAAAAAAAAAAAAAAAAATTGCACATGCACACCCACACGATGTTAGATATCCGTCAACATAGGCTTGTTTTTCTTTTCCCGTAAAGCTAGCACACAGTTGCAGACCTTAAAACGTTATGGTTTTGAAGACACCATGAGGAGAAAAGCTTTGCACTGTTAAGATTATAAAGTTGAATGTACAAAAAAGGCAGTCTGAAAAGCAAGTATAAACATTTAAAAAGAATGTACAAATGGACGAGGTACAAAAAGAGCAGCAAGTCACTCGAACGACATGTAGAAGCAATGCTCGACGACATATGATCTCCTGACTCGGTTAAAAAAAAAAAAAAGGATTTATATTTTATATATATTTATATATGTATGTACAATTATTCCGATGACATAAAACGTCTAGTATTTGGCTGACAATTGTACAAGATATACAGAATGTTTTCATACATTCCTTTTTTTTTCCTTCTTTTTTTTGGCAGTCTCAGTCCAAACTCATGTCTGCGTTGGAGAGAATGTGCAAATGGGAAGATGAAGAGAAATTTTTTTTTTTTTTTAAGAGAAAATACAGTACGAGCTCAAGACCGTTCCACCACTCATTACCTTACATTCACAACAATAATGTTTAGTGGAGAAAATTATGCATAATGGAATAAATTAAAAGATGAATAAATAATTCAAATTGAAAAACATGTGACAAGGTAATATTCGTGACATGGTAATATGAACGTACAAACATGACAAATCTCACCCATCTATCAGACACAACACGAACCATTGTGCACAATTTATAAGGCAAATATAAGGAGGCTGACGCCCACTAGGAGTTTCATGACCACCCAACATTGGGAAACTAGTCAAAAGTGGCAGAGTGCATCGATGTTATTATTTATCCATAAATATATAATCAATCTCTCTCTCTCTCTCTCTCTCTCTCTCTATATATATATATATATATATATATATATATATATATATATATATATATATATATATATATATATATATATATATATATATATATCCTATTCTAGTTTGACAAACATTCTAAAATTTGTGCTACACTTGTTTTATTTTGTGCTAATTTTCAATTTATGTGGCCTTCTCTCTTTCTCTAACAGGGCTTTGGATATTCTACAATACAGCGTGCCACAAAATGAGAAGTATTAGCATTTAGTCAGATATTTTAAATCTATAAATGTCTTGATGCTAGTATACTAGATGCTAGGTTAGTTTAACTAGATACAAGTTAATGTTATTTCAGCCAAAAATTCAACTGACACAATTTTCCCGTATCCCACATATAGTCAATTAGCTGAATTTAGCGCTAGAGTTACAAGGCTAACTCTATGGCTAGCTAAAAATTAAGGGAATCTTGTAGCTATCAGTTTAGCATCATGCCATTAAAGGAGTAAACTTTCTAGAGTTTTCACTCAATGTCACTCAAATTATAACATACTTACAATGTAATTTGTTAAACAATGCTTTCTACAGCGTGGGAAGATTTAGACACGATCCTACAGTAAAATGGAGGCTATAAGCTTCCCTAGCAACATTAGCCTTGTAGCAGCAATCAAACCTCGTACTCCTAACATACCTTGGACAATTTATTACTTTTGATGTTAGGAGGTAATTTTTGGCCAACTTACCACTTTAATATTAGACATACTAATGTAGTAGTAACCAGTATACCGCAATATAAACAATCTACTAACACTAGTTAAAACTAGTTTATCAGGTAGTTTATTTATTTTTTGTTCCTGGGTAGTAAATGTTATTTCCTAATTGCTTATACCGCAAAAGTATAGAAAATGACTATTAATCCCCTCAAACTTTGCTTTTGTAACCAGGACATTGGTATTTTGAAATTGACCTATTTTTATTGAGAAAACAGATGAATTTGCGTCTTTTCGTTCACATAAAGTCAGAAAAAAACAGGTAAATTAGAAAAAAAAAAAAAAGTAGCACTGGAAAGTTCTAGAAATCTGGAAATGTGCAGAAAAATAGATCTGGAATGTTCTGGAAAATAGATCAATTTCAAAATATGTTATTTTCCAGAACATTCCAGATCTATTTTCCTGACTTTTAGACTTCATTTCTATACTTATAGAACTTTCTAGAACGTTCCAGTAATATAAATAGTAATATAAATACTTAAGCCCACCAGTTTAGTTTAGTTCCAGCTTCCTAAATGGAAACATTTCAGCACGGCATCAAGAGGATGTAAGCATTTTCTATACTTCTGAGGCATAAACAATTAGTAAATAACACTTATTGCTCGAGAACAAAAACATAGTTTACATAGTTACAGTGGGTATAGAAAAGAATCACCCCCCTTTAAAATAATCACATTTTGTTGCTTTTCAGCCTGAAATGAAGACGGACACAGTTTTTGTTTTATCCAGCTGTATTTACTCAGTGCAACTTATAACATCCAAGTGAAAGATATAACACCAACATGTCAGAAAAAAAAAATTAAAAAACAGAATCACTGAGTTGGAAAAAGGATCGCCCCCTTGCTTTAATTTTTTAATTACAGCCTTTAGTCTGTTGGGATATGTCTCTACTAACTTTGCACATCTAGACTTTGCAATATTTGCCCACTCTTCTTTGCAGAACTGCTCAATTATAGTTAAATTTGATGGTGACTGTTTGTGGACTGTGGTCTTCAAGTCATTTCACAAATTTTCAATGGGGTTTAAGTCTGGGCTCTGAATAAGTCATGCAAGGACATTCACCTTTTTCTCCTTCAACCACTGAGTGGTCAGTTTTGCTGTGTGCTTTCTGGCAGAGGGCAGCAGATTTTCCTCAAGAATTTGGCAGTATTTTGCCCCATCCTTTTTCCTTCTATCCTGACAAGTGCTCCAGTCCCTGCTGCAGAGAAACACCCCATAACAGGATATTACCACCTCCATGCTTTACTGTAGGAATGGTGTTATTTGGATGGTGAGCTGTATTGGATTTCCGCCAGATATATCGTTTGGTGTTGAGGCCAAATAATTAAATTTTAGTCTCATCTGACCATAACACCTTTTTCCATGTGGCCTCAGAATCTTCAAAGTATGTTTTGGCAAAGCTCAGTTGTGGGTGGTTTTTTTCTTGCAACCCTCTCATACAAGCCACATTTGTGGAGAATTTGTGATATTGTTGGCACATGCGCACAATGACCACTCTGTCATAAATTCCTGCAACTGCTTCAGAGTTGCTGTAGGCCTCTTGGTAGCCTCTCTGACCAGTTTCCTCCTGGCTCTTTCATCCAGTTTGGAGCGACGTCCTTATCCAGGGAGGGTCTGTGTTGTACTAAATACCTTTCACTTCTTAATAATAGACTTCACTGTGCTTCTAGGCATTGATAAAGCCTTTGAAATTTTTTTGTATCCATCTCCTGACTTGTGCCTGTCCACAACTTTATCCTGGAGATCTTTTGACAGTGCCTTGCCACCCATAGTTGATTGTTTGCTTCTGTTGCACTACAGAATGCTCCAGGAAAGCTCTTTTCATGTTGAGCTAATCAAAATGACCAAAGCTGATCACAGATGAAAGTCAAATAGCTTTGTGTGCCATTTAGAAGGTGATTAGTTACACCTGATTGAGTTCACAAGTCATTTTATGGAGGGGGGTGATTTACAACTCAGTGATTCTGTTTTTTTATTTAAAAAAAAATAAAAATTCTGACATGTTGGTGTTATATCTTTCACTTGGATGTTATAAGTTGCACTGAGTAAATACAGCTCGATAAAACAAAAACTGTGTCCATCTTCATTTCAGGCTGAAAAGCAACAAAATGTGATTATTTTAAAGGGGGGTGATTCTTTTCTATACCCACTGTACATAGTGTTACATATTACATAGTAAGTATTATTTCTTAGTGCATAAATAATCAAACATGATAATCAAAAATAATAAATAATCAACTTGGATCTGTGATGAGGTGTGAAGTTTTGTTATTACACATCCACTCATACTGTACAGTATATTAAAGACTGAAACATTTCTTTTCAGTGTTTCTGATGTAGAATTTTTCGTTCGGGGTAGATAAGGAACCCAGGTTCATTCAAAAGTATTAAAAAGCTCGACTAGTTTGGCGAGTGGTCATGAAAACCCTAGTTCCCACTATTCCCGTTTCTCCTTTCCCACCTCCATCCAAATCCATTAACAGAAATGGAGGAAAGATGGAAAAGTGACTCCACCCCTATTTCACAGCACCAAGTCTTTTCAATAGTTTCTTTCCTCTGGAGAGCAATCCTTGTTTCTTAGGTTTGGCTCGGAGCCGTCGCGCGACAGGGCTCCCTGGTCCCTGGGATGCAGGGCCAGAGCCCTGGACGAGGGGGCGCACCGTGGAGGTGGCGCTTCGTCTCGGAGAGCCCCGCGCTTTTTCCACAGGAACCTAATGGGAGACCCGTATGGGACAGTTCAGGGGGAAAAAAAAAAAAAAAAAAAAAAAAAAAAACGCCATTGTTTCTGATTTTCTTTCACAGCATCCCACTGTACATCCAACCCTCCATCTCCACCAAGTCCTTTCTGTCCCAGCAGGGCCACCGTACAGTACACAGGGAGAAAGTCAGTCACTCCACATAACAACTGTGTATACAGCTTCACTGTCTGTATATGTTCCAAATGGATGGAAAATGTGTTCCCTTCCTCTCCTCTTCATTAAAAAAAAAAATTAGTTTGTGATGCAAATGCTACGATTGAGAGAGATTGAAAATGCATAAAAAGGTGCCTTGAATATTCTGGCTTCTTCTTATAATAATAATAATAATAATAATAATAATAATAATAATAATAATAATAATAATAAACACAGTTTTCCTGTCTGTATTAAATGTAGTACAATGTGGATTGGGATCATAGGTATACATATTAGACACAGAGATAGCTGGACAAAAACAGCCAATGAATGTCTAGATCAGTTGTGTTTGGAGAAAAATTTCCGCCTTAGCAAATTTACCAATCCAATCCAAATGAAAAGATTGCGTATTATGGCAAGATAGACCTCTGAGTTGTTGCCCCCCCCCCATAAAATGCACTTGTTCTCAGCAGAAACAAATTGTATCTTTAAAAAAAAATACCTTGGCAAAAAATCAGTGTGAGTCAGTAAAGGACACTTATTTCACTATCTAGAAGTCTAATATGTTTATCTATGATTACTACATAGCTGTCATTGTTTTCTATACACATAGAGGGACAAAAACTAAATGACGGATGTCTCAGTCTCACTCCTTTCTGGCCAGGAAACACAGTTCACAATTCCTTCTATAGAAATGTATATATTTGATCAAATTAATGGTGATAAAGAGAAAAAGACGAGTTTTTAATTTACCAGTCTCTGATGTAATCTATCACCTTTCAGCATGGTAACTTCACCAAGGGACCTGAAGCCAAATCAAACCTGCTTTAAACACACACTTCATTTACAAATGTCAAGATCTTAAGCGACTAACAAACTACTAAAATGAGAAAGAAAAATATATATATTTTTAAAAAAAACGTGACAAACTAATGCTGATGGTGGAAATCTACACTCTAAAAGGGTTAGAGATGATGTTTTATTGGTGTTTGTTTGCCGTTCCTTAGAGAAAAACTGCACCCCAGACATCACTCCATGATGCTTCAAAAATGTGCCAATTCCATTTTGCTCGCTTTCGATAAGTGCGGTCTTGTCTGGTGCACAGCTTCTCGACGGGAAGGGAGGGTTCGTCTCTACAGGGGCGTCCACGCTACGGGGGTCGAAGAGGGAGGGAGGGAAAGAGGGAGCTCAAACTCGGACCTGTGCAACAGCGCCCATGTAGCTTGAGTCATGAGTTACAGCAGGAGTCAATGAGACGGACACTGTCATGTACAAACACCCAGAGAACCGACTGAAGATACCAGCTCGACCCGTCTAATGCAGAGCTCGGGGGTTTTTCTCTTTCTCGTGATGCTTGGGCAGACCAATCTCTGCTTTCTGTTCGTCCAATCACAGGCAAGGAGTCAATATATGTGAGGTAGCAAGAGTGTGGTAAGAAGTACCGGTAAGAGTGTATTAATGACTGCTGTGTAACCTGAAATAAAGTGCTTGATCTGTGAAGGAGGAGGTGTGCGGTATGTTTGGTATGTGTGATGCATTTTGATGCATGCAGTTTCTATTTGAAGTGACTGTCTGGCAGTGATGGGATCCAAACTCACAACTATCTGATTACTAGCACAGAGCCTTAACCACTGACCTCGTGTAAAGAAATGTTAAATTTACACAATTTCCACTTCCCAAATGGATTCAATCAACAAAGACATGTGGAAAATCTCGGCTGATGATCTGCTGCTGTAAACATAAAGTCTGTCCTGTTGCTCATCCCAGGACTCATACTGAACGTCCTTTCAACACACTTAGTACTGTTTATCTTTACCCTTGTATACTGTAATGATTTATAAGCCCACTCATTGGTGTCATCCAGAAGAGGATGGCTTCCCTTTTGAGTCTGCTTCCTGTCAAGGTTTCTTCCTCAAGTCATATTGAGGATTTTTTTTGCTTGCCATTATCAGCGCTGGCTTTCCAGACTTGCCAGACTTGCGCTAGAACTAGATCTACTCAGCTATTTCTGAAACAAAAAAATGGTTAGATAGACTTCCATCCATCCATCCATTTTCTGTACCGCTTATCCTACACAGGGTCGGGGGGGAGTCTGGAGCCTATCCCATGATACTCAGGGCATGAGGCGGGGGACACACTGGATGGGGTGTCAACCCATCGCAGGGCACAATCGCACACACATTCACACACTACGGACAATTTGGAAATGCCAGTCAACCTACAACAGATGTCTTTGGACTGGGGGAGGAAACCAGAGTACCCGGGGGAAACCCCCGAAGCACGGGGAGAACATGCAAACTCCATGTACACAGGGAATACGCAGGAATCGAACCCCAGACCCCGAAGGTGCCACAAAAAATCCTTGCATCACTATCTAATCTCATTCTAAAAGCAGTCTTTCACACAATGCAAGGATTTTATTTTGCACCTCCGGGGTTGGGGGTCCGATTCCCGCCTCTGCTCTGTGTGCATAAAAAAAGTTGCGTAAAAAAGCATGTTGCTAGACAAATAATACAGTCTAAAAAATAACAATGTCCTGAATAGAAGCATTACTCTAACCCCTTCTTTGTAGTTCCACTGCAAAACTAAAGGACAACAACTAACTCAGACACCTTGGCTGATAGACTACATTTAGTTTAAGTAGAAAATTGTGTAAACTGGATATTTTTTCTGATATTCCATTAATATCATCATATTCCCATCATAAAGCTGTATTTTGTTACTGAGATCATGTCATGTATCGATGCCTGAGTAACAAGTTAACTATATACTGTAGCTTTTATATATTGTTTAACAATGTGTGTCTTTAGAGCTGTGTGTACGTAATGCATGTCTATATCGCACATATCGATCTGTGCTGAAATGACTGGTGTGTGTGTGCGCGTGTGTGTGTGTGTTTGTGTGTGTGTTTACACCCCTTTGTCAGGGGGTTAACATTAAAGGCTACCCATGTCACCTGCATTAGACGAGGACAGCGTTAGTCTTGGTATCGTCAGTCGCTCACTTACGTGAGGTGCACTGAGCCGTTACGGAGTGAAATGAACGCTCTTCTTCTGGTTTGCCAAGCGAGTGGAGGAGAAAGAAATAAAAACAAAAAACAACAACACCGGCATGATGCAATGCATCTCAACAGTGTGCACAATGAACATGAGAGAAGGCTAGTCAGAAAAATGAAAGTACAAGAAAAAAATCTCTGAGCACAACAGTGATCATTTCATTTTTTTCCCCCTCCCATAAACCAGAACACAGTATCTACATTAGTCATAAATCTATAAATAAAATCACTCCCCAAAGTATATCTCTTTGTCTACTTACAATTTGTTCAAGCCCAGAAGTCTTAAATATCAGCAATATACAAAAGACAAGTTACTTTGGAAACATATACAAAAGTGTATTTTTTGTCTCCCTTTTTTTTTTTTTTTTTTTACTGGTCTCAATCTTTTGCATAATATAAAAAAAGATTCATGGAGGAAGTCAAGCATTTTGGAAGGTAAAAGGGGCATGCAGCTCTACATGGTTTCATCTCTCTGTACATCAAAACTATTGCCTCTATTATAAAGTTATATTCAGATCAAACACACTCATATTCATAAAGCCTCTGTTACAATCCTGAATAAATAGCATGAAGAGTCTGTGGTGGGTCCCCCCCCACCCCCCATTTACAAAATAATAACCACGAACAATGTGACATCATTCTTCACGTTTTCTTAAATAATGCTTTATGAATACTGTATAATATTTCATAACAAACACATATTCCCCCCCCCCCGAGTCTTTCATACAGATTTGAACATAAATATAAACTTGGTACATCTCCATAGCCTCTTATATATTGTGTTCATTTATTTAATGATCCAAAAAAAAGAAAAAATTAAATAAATAAAAGAAGAAGAAGAAAAAAATATATATAAACAGCCGCCACACAACATGAAACACAGACAGAGAGGAGGAAAAGATCCAAGCGCAGAGAAAGGAGAGGTTAAAAAAAAGAAACACTGAGAGAGGGAAATAGCGGATGGATGAGAGAGGGCTAGTGCTGTGAAACGGGGTGTACCCTTTTGCTCTTGGTCCTGACTGGGTGATCCTGTGGCTCGGTGAGGAAAACCTCCACATCGTCAGGCACTTCTTCCAGAAAGTTGGAGGGCACCAGACCTCTGTGCCCGTTCAGTTCGCCCTGAGAGATGACACGACACGGAACGCAAAAGCCGAACAAATAAACACACCACGGATCCAGGTTGAAGGATAGAGAAGGGTAACGTCTGACATTTAACAGCAGAAGAAGCCAGCTTTCGCACACTGTAACCATAACAACGGAGTCCTAGCTACTTCTAGCTAGCTAACTACAGTAGGAGGGGTTACTAGTTGCAAACTAGCCGGCATTATTGTTACTTTTAACTACAATAAAGGTTCAATTTATTTTTCAACATTTAGTCTATGACTACAGAATGCAAATTCTCTTAGCTTTGAACCGATGACAAATTTGTCAACATTAAAATATTGACATATGTCTGAGTGAAGATATCATTAAGCTCCTCATAGTCTCAATAACAATACTTTAAAAAAAAATACTTTTTTCTACTGGTTCTGATACTTCCTTTTTTTCTCACTTGCCCCACTAGCTGCAATCTGATTGGTTAGAAAATAAACAGAGCTTTAAAAAAAAAAAAAAAAACGCTTTTAGCCAGCCCGTACAGGATTTCGCAGAGTTTTTTTTTGTTGTTGTTATTGTTGCAGCAAAAATGCTTGATTTTGCTTGATTTTCTTTTCCAAAATTTGTGATGCAACTTACAGAACTACTTGAATTGGCGAAATTGCAATCGCACGAAATTGTTTTGCACTTCTTTTGCGGTGATGTTTGTTGGTAAATGAGACCTTTCAGCTGTACTCGTGTTCGACTCACGTGAATCGAAGAGGGCTTTGGCTGACCGCACGTTGTGATGACGTCACATGACGCGTCTTGGCTCAAATCTCTGAACATTGTGGAGTTTGCTTGATTTTGCGTTTATTTCTGCTTTTGCAATATCGCGAAATCCTGGAGAGACTGTTTAACCCTTAGAAGTGAGCAACTGTGACAAAAAAAAAAGCCAGCAGCGCTTTTTAAACTACCCACATTCTCCTCTTTATACAGAATTGCATGTAAAATGTGCGCTATAAATTGTCTCTTGTTGTTATGTGACGCATAACCCAACTCTGAATACACGAAACTTTCCCCATGTAAATACTGATTCAACTTTCAACTTTTTCATTTAAATCGACGACACTGAATACGATCTTTCGCGTGTAACAAAGTACTGAACCACTCAAATCCATCACACAGAAGGGTACTCACATAATAAAACCCGTCTTCATCGATTTCCCCAAACACCATAATCACATCTCCGGCACAGAAGGTCAGCTCTTCCTGAGAAAGACACACAAGGCCAGGTTCAGCACATTATTCATATACTGCTAACATAGACACTGTGTTTCTCTATTAAAACCTTAACTTCACATTATATTTCATTCTAATGTGTTTTCTAAACTTAAATATGATCCATATTCTGATCAATCAACTTGTCAAATCAATTGTCCACTTGTCACGCATTGTAATTAAAAGAGGAATGACTGTGAAAACACTGATTCAGTTCAGGACCCACAGTGATGAAGCATTCACACACACACACACACACGCGCACACACACACAAATTAGAAACAACCACCCCACACACACTATTGATATTATAGGTTTTTTTTGTAGCTTTATGGCATATGTCAATTTCACAACTACGTTGCAATACTACAAAATATGGTAAAGTTCAAGGGGGTGAATACTTATGCAAGGCATAGTATGCGCTACAGGACAAGCTACACAGCAAAAGTAGCATTACTACTGTACATATGAGATGCTTATACGACAAATCATTAAATCAGTAGCTGAAACAAGGAACACTGCTGGTAATAAACTAAACTAACACATTAAGTCAATGTCCTTCAGTATTGCCATAGACAGAACAGGTAGGGATCCCTAGACAGGGGTGAGAGGGTTATTTGAAACAGGCCCAGAGAGTAAACTAAGGTCTGACCGATATACCAAAGTTGTTGTTGATACCTTTCTGTAATAGTGAGACCAGGACCTGACTTTAGAAATTTGAGTGATTAGCGCCCTCTGGTGCCTCACATCAAGTTCAAGAACAGATCATTTCCTTCTAAAAGTGCTTATTATCATAGTGGTTTATATTTAGCTGAAGCTGATGTACTAATCCCCAAATTTTTTATGTTAAAACATGAACGTAGATCACTAGCTAGACATGTTAGTATTTCACTTGTAAGTGTGGCAAAATGTGCAACAAGTCCAGTTCACTTAACTAAATATTAGCACAATGGCCATTATGTTGATTTCAGTTTTAATCACGCGATTTCAAAAACCATGCTGTCATTTCCTGATAGTATTTCTAGGAAGAAGAAATGATAAGCAAGATATTGTTGCATCCATCAAGTGCTAGTGAACTACTAAACTACTGAACCATGTGTGTAAGTGTTGTTTTCTTGCCTCTGCTCAGAGCTCTCCTAGAGCTATTTACAAACAGCAAGTAACTGTTTTGTCTGATTCAACCTAAAAGCAAGTCCTCAGGCTAGCAGTATTAGTCAGGCTGTTCATAAATGAAAGGCTAGTATCCTGGCGAGTAGACTGAAGGCTAAAACTGATAGGATGAAATTGTTTAAGACGTGGAGAAGATTTCTTTGTTACCTCTACATCTACGTTTGGCGAGCTCTCCCTGGGGTCGTAGTCATACAGAGCCACCATCCGGTGCGTGGACATCGGGTGCCGTCCACTCCTCCTGTTCCGCTCTGAGACGAGACGAACAGAGATAATGTGGACAAGGAAAAAGGAGGAAGAGAAAACAAAGACAGGGCAATTTGGTAACTCAATAAACAGATGATTTTGTCATTATTTTGAACAGTATGCAAATGTAAAACTAACAATGAATCTTACATGGGAAAAAATATGAAAGACACATGACTATGAGAACACAACACTAATGACCAATCTCATTGAGTCAGACTGTTTGGCTTAGCTGAGTTTACATACAGTAAAAGTGAACTCTTTTGGCACCCAAATGACTCTTTACCATTTCCCCCCTAAACTGTACCAAGTCTGGTTGATCTGGCTAAGATGATTTGGCTCAGCTGAGTTGACATAAGCGTCTACTCATTTGCCTTTTTTTTTTTTTTCTAACCCAGACAAAGTCTGTTGTATGTTTAAAAAAAAAAAAAAAAAAAAAAAAAAAATATTAAACAGTGATGCTTTTTCTTTGCCTAATAATGGTTGAAACTGTTTCACGAAATCTTAATCTACCTTCTAGTTAACATAATCACTTTACTTTGCATTGCGTTTTATTAATTCTCTTTAAATAATTGCAAATTCAGCAAGGCTGTACAAATACAATGCACGTCCCTGCATTGATGTCATTGTACTGTTGTGTCTGTGCTTCATTTAGATGAATCATTTCCATTTATCCTGATAACTCATCACCTCCTGTAACACATTACTCATCATTCATGCTCACAAACCGCTCAGATGTTGAAAAGAGGTTGTCATGAAAGCATTTAAAGCAATTAAGGCATACTGAAAAAGTAAGAGCATTGCCTACATTTACGAAAAAAAGTGGGGGAGAAACAACAACAACAACAACAACAAACATATATATATATATATATATATATATATATATATATATATAGTACATACAGTACAATATTGCTTTCAACAGTTCATCTAAAAGAGCTGACTCAATGAACAGACTACTTTTTTTCTGTTCTACTTCCTGTTCTTAAAATGCTTCTGTAGTTCTCTTGTTAAAGATGTAACCTGTACATTCAACCTGGAATAAAGATCTGGGTACGTTCATCAAGACAACTCCTGAGGTAAACATTTCACCAGAGGGGAGGGGTGAGGGAAAGGTTAAGGCTTGTTAATGTTTTCACTAAGGAACTAAAGACCCTAAACATTACAAAGTGACTATTTTAATACTGTTTTCTGGCTTTTTTTTAGATTGAGAATGTGAACATTTTCTTCATGTTAGTATATTCCAAAGAAAAGACCCAGTACAGCTAAAATTACACTCTTATCACACATAGCATACTTAGCATCAAGTGCACAGGTTCAGACGTATTGCCTGACATCAACATTGCGCCACAAGTCATGGATACCACAAAAGTACAGTACTGTGCAAAGGTTTTAGGCACATGCAAAGAAATGCTGTAGAGCAAAGATGCCTTCAAAATAATGAAATTAAATGTTTTAAAAAAAATACTGAAGAGCTGTAAACAGTAGTAAATGAAACAAAGTCAATATTTGGCGTGACAAAAAAAATTAAGAACGGGGTAGATGAAGAGCAATGTTTTTGAGGCATTTTCACAGGAATGAAGTGAGTGATAGAGGGTTGAGAAAAACAAAAGTGAAAAGCTCGGAGGGAGAACAAACCTTTTTTGGATTTCCGAAACCTGCGATTTAGTGAGCGGCCATCTTTGAACCGATCACAGTTCACTTGAAAACAGAAAAGGAAGGAAGAGAAAAGGAGAGGAGGATGAAAAATGCAAGCAAGCATAGGATTGGACAGCTCACTACTTTTATACCAAAAAGCTACGATTCAGGCTCTGAGGATAGAAAACCAAGCAAATTAGAAGATAAAGAAGCAGGAAAGGGAAGGGTATCGGAGAGGAATAGCTGACGGAGAAGAATAAAAGTGAATGTACCGATTTTTTCAACCGGTGTGTTCAGTGGTAGGAAGCCCTGTTGAAGAAGCTGGTCCATCATATTGCCGTCCTCCGTCTCGATCTCAGATATCATGTTACAGGGGACGAGACCTCTCCGGCCACAGACTTCCGCTCTGTAGAACCCGTCTGTGTCCTTCTCTCCAAACACCTACACCACAAGCAGAAAAGGGGAGACAAAATGGGACACTAAATATAACACAACAAAACTGAAGATGTGGACAGTTTCCATAAGTCGTAGAAAGGTCCTTTGCCTGAACACCTGAGCGGGAAAAGGCGACAGAATTGGCAGTAAAACAGGGAAAGAAAGTCAATTGAACAGCATAGAAAAAAAATATTAAAATACAAAGAATTGAAAACAAAGATAGTTAAGCTTGCTTGTTTTTTTTAACGCCATGATCCTCAAATGCTGACGCAGCAAACGTTCAATTTACAAAAGTGTTAATGTAGCAATAGAGAGGCACAGGTTCTAGATAGTAAAAGTCAAAACTATCTAGGGATCTACATCAAGCACAAAGAAACATAACAGAAGCGTCATGGCCCACCTTTATTATCTGGCCCTCTTTGAAGGGAAGCTCCTCTACTGCGGCATCAGGGTTTGGGGACATGGAATGGGGGTCGTAGTCAAACAGAGCTACAAAAATCCTCGCCAGGTTGTCCGGCTCCGGCTCATCAAAGTAGTCTGGTGAGCGTCTATCCCGTCCTCTGTAACCACCTAAAAAAAACAACAGACGCACAGCTACTGCTACTCTCAGAACCAGAACGGAGATCGCCGCCACTGTCTTTTAACAGTATTGAGAAATGCAAGTGGACATTTATTAGCTATTTGATGCATAATGAATCCGTTTTGCGAAGAAGAGACAAAAAAAACTAATAGCTATTTAAAAATAGATATTAAAATAGTACAAAGTAACACACTATAGAAAAAAACTTAACCGATAGTGAATTTTTCACTTTCCCCAAATGTAGTCGATCAGGCAAGAACATGTTTTTTGTGAGCTAACAAGCAATTAAAGCTAATTCAAGTTCAAAGTGGAACAATATCATCGTTCTCACTCCCAGCTTTTGGCAACAATTCCACATTCCAACTTTGAGAAGCTAGGCTTAGTAGGTGCAAATGAGTTCAAGTTGTGTTAAGAAAAAAATATGATTCTGAGTGAAATAACCTTCAATTACTTAACTACTGTATATTCGACTATTACAGACACTAAACATGTCTTGATCGAGTCTGTTTGAGGTCAATGGAAAATTGCATTAATCTAACACTCACATGGCCAACACAGAAAAATCTCAAACTGAGAAGCATGCATACTGTAGTAACCAAAAAAATGGAAATAACATTAAAATTTTTTTTTTTTTAAAAGCAACAGATTAGCGAAATCCATCACCACCATGTTGCTGTTGATCAAATATATTGTAGGAGTAATCCACTATTAATAAATTTAAACTACACAGCAGTTTAGATGAACAGGGCCTTTTTCAGTGAGAACCAAGAGTTGTCCCTGAATATTTCCACTACTGAAGAAGTAACAACAGCTATGAAACAGCTATTAAGTGTCACTGTACACAAAAACAGACAGCAGGTAAAAGAAGAAACATCAGAAACACTGTACAGGATGGGAAGAATCATGAGGCCATGCAAGTTACAGATGGTTCCACCATGCTGAATGTAATGAAATCTGTACTATAGCATCACTATCTGACCTGCCTTTAAATCCTATTTTTTCTATTTCAGCTGTTGGTATTCTTAACAGCTTGATACACACTTAAAAACAAAGGTGCAAGAAATAGTTCTTTAGAGTGATACAAAATATGAATAATTATTTGGCTTCTTAAAGAATCCTGAACCACGTTTTCTCCCCCAATTTCCTTTCCCAATATGGTCACCTGCAAATTCCCACCCACCAGCCAACTCTCCCCATCATACGGCAGCTAGCACCTGAGGGGAGTGAAGGATAACATGTGCTTCTTCCGAGACACCTGACGCCAGCCAACTGCGTCTCCACAGGGCAGCGTAACCCACTCGGAGGAAAGCATTACCCTCTTCCGCACACATAAGCTTGCAGACACTTGTGATTGGCCAGTGTCACTGTGACTGACAGGGGAGAGAGAGTATGCCATCCCTCCTGCCCAGACAGCATGGCCAATTATGCTCCCTTGGCTCCAGGCTGTGGCGTCAAGATTCAAATTGCCGGATGATAAGATAAATGCTCAGGAGCATATTCCAGGAACATTAGCTGCAAAGCAAGAATACATCCTGGATCGGATGTCAGTCCATTACAGGACACCATGTACACATACCCACACATATTCACACCTAGGCATAATTTAGAGTCGCCTGTCGACCTATAACATGTTTTGAAAATCCACATAGATTGAACCCAAGTTCAGGAGTGAAGATGACAAAGCTACCCGCTGTATCATTGTGCCACTCAATTACCATCGAGTTGTGAAGAAGTGGCAACAACCACAAAAATAATTGGTTAAAAAGTCATTGAGCACAAAGTTTTTCATGGGTATGAGATTGGATCTTTAAGGAATTAAAATGCCACAGGTTCCCAACCCTGGTCCTGGAGTACCACCTGTCCTGCAAATTTTAATGCTTTCCCTGCTTTCCCTGAGTTGAAGTGGGTGTGTTAGAGCAGGGAAAACGTAAGACAGTTGGAACTCTGGGACCAGGGTTGGGAACCTGTGGTCTATGCCATTGCTGCTCTAAAGAATATTTTCTGGAACTTTTATTTTTAAGAAAGAAGTAACATATACAATGCAGGAGGATGTTCATGCAACAAAAGCAAAGAATCAAAGTGCAGAAAGGACAAGACAGGGTTTGAAAGGCCACTTTTGGACAGGATGGATAAGAGGAGGGAGAAAAGTGGTGGAGATGGAGGGAGAGAGGGAATCAGAAAGGAAAGCACTGTTTGGGCGTTAAAGACCACATAGGAGCACATTGGAAAGGGTGAGGACAGTCACACTATTCTCAGCACACTATTCTCACTGTCAGCACTCTACAGAAAGAACTTTAAAAAAAAAAAAAAAAGGAAGAATAAAATGTTTGGAGGGCTGAAGCATACTTACAGACCACAGATTCTGAGCTGTCAGCCCTCCAAGCACTGGTTCCCTTCAGCTCTTTATTCAGGAGCCAATGAAACCTATAGCAAGCTATAACTACAAGCTTCTGTCTGGTTTAATAGTCTAATCTCTTTTTGTATCGGTCTTTCTTTTCCACTGCACGTACCATATCGTTCCTCTGATCGTTGTGGTGGGCATTTCCTGCGGTGCGCTACACTGCCATAGTAAACATCATCCTTGACAGGTGAGAGGTTCCCCTCACTCCCCTCACTGTTATTCTCCATTGTGATCTCTAAGGAAACACCAATCAGAGCGTTACAGCCGTACCCCTCTAATCACCACCCGTCTGATCATGAAGAAGCATGGAAGCAGAGTGGACATGTAGTGGGATCAGTTCAACTTGGTCGCGCACGAGTGCTATCCTTTAGCATCATGAGCTGCGAGAAGAAAACTGATCCCAGATCTGCCATCAAGTGCTACATATGAGTAAAACAGCAAGGCTGGAGCTGTTCTGACTGATTAGCATATGAGCAGATGGTGCAGTCAAACAGGATACACATCAGTAAATCAAGCAGTGCTGTTCATAGAGTCCATGTCAGTAATGACATGCCGGTAAACACATAACAAGGGAAAAGTACACGACAATGGAAATCTTAAAGAGAAAGGGGATGGGCAGGGCTTATCCCACACAGGATGTGACCTCACTAACCAATGGAAGGAACCATCATGGGCCTTCTCTGAGGGGGAGGACATCCATGACTCATCCGACGGCTGGACTGCTCCAGTCGATCCGAGCGTCCCATGGAGGAAGAGTTCCCTAAAATCTTCAAATGTAGACATTAAAGCATTTAACTCATGAAGAAGCAGAATTATAAAATGACAAAATGACACCACACCATAACTAAAGCAGTTATGTTATGCTTTTACAAACAATAGTTTATCTATATGCTTATTGCTTGTGATTCAGAAAACAAGGAGGATGAACTCATCAAAAACACTGAACAGAAACGGTCAAAACAAACCCCAACAACGACATGGGTAGGGTTTCAAATCAGATGTTTAGCTAAAGACCATTTAGGTTTTTGTTCAGTAATTTCTCTGTGGCTTGGTGTAAAGGAATAGCTTGGAAACATCATACTGTAGATTTCTTACCATTAAGGAGTAAGAAATCTACTGATCCATCATTAGTATGTTGCTGCCTTTCAAGTCTGGTCCTGAAGAAGCATGGAAAAATTTAATTTCTCTGTGTGCACTGTGTGCTACATGAACAACTGGCGAAACCTGCTATCTTCATGCTGGAATGTCACTGTTATATGAGAGGCTGCTTACAGTCCATAGGAACAAGAAACACTCAGAAATGGCCTTTAGGTAATTGCAAAAAATAAAATCTACACGTTTATAAAAGAAAACGCACTTCACATTCTAGTAAGGAATTCACATGATACAAAAAAGCAACAAACAAACAAACAAAAAAACTAACAAACAGCTGAACCAACCAATAAATGACCATGAAGCAAATTTTCTGAAACTTCTGAACATCTGAAAAAAAAGAAAGAAAAGAAAAAATACAGGGAAATGGACCCATTAAATGAGGAGGCAGAACACTGAGAAAAGAGGAATGGTTTTACTGCTTGTCGATGAAGGGGTAAAGCAGTTGGTGGATGATGCGGCGTGAGAGAGATGGAGACTGGAAGAGGAAGAGGGGGGTTTTGTAGACACACACCAGAGGTTCATCCACAGCTCTGTTGAGTCTGGCCACAGAGTGAGCCCTAATGTCCCTGCTATAGCTCCTGCCAACCTCACTCAGCCTGCTCTCGCTCCGGAACCTGTGCCGAGGCCGATGGAGATGGTGAAGATGGTGATAAATATGTGGACGGTAGTAGTGGTGGTACGACTCCCTCAGGTCACCCGCTGTGTCCAGGAAGTCCTCCTCCACACCACTCTGGCGTGTGAGCGTCCTCTTCCTGCCTGTCGCCAGTGCACGGCGCTCTGCTGGGCCCTCGCTGTGGATGCTGCTGCTGCAATGCCAGTTCCAGCCACCGCGGGGGACCAGTAAGCTCTCATCTTCGCTCCCGCAGTCCAGGCCACTGTCTGGGCTTTTGGTGTTCTGCCTGCTGGTCCAGTTTGAAGTTCTGTCATCTGCTGAAAAGCATCGGCGCCGCTGGAACTGCTTCAGAATACGGGTGTTCGCAGACAGCCGTTCAGATTCTCTTGCTTTCTCCTCTTTCCATGTTTTCTGCTCAGCACCAGCCTCCTGCTCCTCCTCGGCCACCTCAGGGATGCTGTGGAGGCGCTTGGGGGAGCGCATTGAGCGTTGGCGGACCACCTCCCGCTGCAGGTCCCAGTTACAGCTATCCTGCTCCTCCATCAGGTCCTGCCGTCTGTAGTATGCCTTTAATGAAGTACCAGCCGATGAGGCAAAATCCACGGATGAAATTGTTTTTTAAAATTGATTTATTACATTTAGAAATTGTGTTTTTTTTTGTTTTGTTTGGAGTTTAGTTTGAAGTTGTTAGAACAGGCAGAGAAGACACAACCGTGCGCAAATGAGAACCAAAATTGGGAAAAAAGAAAAGACAAAATAAAGACAGGATTAGTTCCAAGAGGCTGAGGCTGAAGTGCAAAGCATGCAGTCTCATTCTGCGACGGGCGTGGCATGCTGCGGACGGTAATCTGTGGAAGGAATCTGTCAGGAACACACGGACCATACCAAAGATGGGTTTGAAGGAGGATTGCGTGATGCAGGACCTACGAAAACTGAGGGCAATGACCTAACAGGAAAATCCTTAAAAGATAATTCCAAACACAGACATGAATGAGCTGATAAATAGTAAATAAAATCTTTAAAAAAAAAAATAAAAAGGTCTTGACAAAAATGCAGGAGAAAATATTAAATGTGACATAACAAAAAGAAACATTGTGTGTCAAGTATATTATGGGAAAGGAGACCATTATAGTGATGATCTCATTAAAAGCCAGCACCAAATTATTCTATCAGTTTCAAAGTCTCTCATTTGAGTGTCATTTTGAACCTACTTCCATCTTCAAATCTAAGTTCGATTTAATTGACGCAGCTATGCATCTGTTCTCGCTGAACTTCCTTTTTGCTGGACTGCCAAACATTTTCCTTGACAGACATATCTCTGTACAGTAGATGGTGGTGGTGTACACCCAAAACATGGACCACCAAGGCATCGATAAGCACATACTAAAAGAGCACAATATTTCTGTCAAATTGGACCTCTTGTGGTACCATTAATCCCAGTCATGCGCAAGTATTGGCTAGCAGAATTCCCAACCGAATCTGCTAACCCAAGTTCCCAACCTAAAGGTGGCACATGAACATCTTTTTGTAAATGACAAGTGGAAGCTTTAGAGACCATTTTGAGTTTCATCACCTGGGTTTCTGATGTATTTCTGCCTTTTACCCTTTGCCAATTTTCTAGTAAAGAACAGTGGTAGTCGCCAACTAGAATGCAAGCCGGAAAAATAACACTATGGCAGTGGGTTTGTGGCCAAACAATGTCTGTGGAAGGATGGTCCAGGAGAACAAGTAGGTAACAAAGTCCACAACTGTGCACTGTTAAGGGCAGCCTACTTATGTGCCTGCTTTCCTTCAGTAGGCTACAGTGTCGAGTCAGAACCAATTAAAATTATGAGTTGTGTTCATCGTGTGTGATGCCAAACATTCTGGAACTTGTTTGAGCTTTCTATGATGAAGCTCTGCAGTCACCACACCTGCCCTCTGTATCCCCCTTCCGCCATGACCAAAACCCATTAGGATATTGATACACCGTGATGGAGACAGCCCTAACTGGAGAGGTGATAAAGTCCCTCACCAGGCTACCCTAGATCCAGCATCAGGACAGACAGATTTTCCAGTGTTTGCTGCAACCAGACAGTTCCTGCACATGAACATCAGAGGATGTCTCCACATCTCATTAGTGGCCAATGAGACAATGAGTGGTCTGCCTGCCACCTGCTAAAGCTCATGGCCCAGCAGCTGTCTGCACAGATGCAGATTAAGTATGATAGTCTGAAAAAGACCATCTCGCAGTGCGTTGGCCTGACTCCTGAGCAGCACTGACAACTGTTGCAGACCTTTGATGTTCAGAAAGTTTAGCCAAAATTAGTGTGATGATGATCATAGCTTGATCATAGCTCCTAGATGGCAGGGCAGAGTGGGTCCAGTGACACTCCAGACAAATCTGTCAGCTTGATTGTCTTGTGGCATATCTGGGGCAGACTCTTTCTTTCCTCTGTACTCTTAGATGTCATTAGTAACTATTGGAAGAAGATGCAAAAGTGAAATTCAGTACATGAATAACTCCACACATTGGTTCACTTAATGCTGGAGAATTTGCTCCAGGCCCAGTTATGTCAGTCCTGGCTGTACAAGAGGGGCACTTAGCTGTGAGGATTTACACCAGGAGAAAAAGTACTCATTTTACTCCCCACATTAAGTGATAAATTACTCACTAAGCGACAGGAACCTTTGGAGGTCACACAGTGATTTGGTTACAAACAGACAGAGGCAATGCATTCCACTTCTAGAGAGAGAGAACGTCCAGTTCCCTATGGAGACCAACTCTCCCCATCCTAGGAAGCACTGATTGCTCAATTGCAAGTGTAGCTTTCCCGGTCATACCAAACTCATAAAATGCTACAATGAGATACCCCAGGGTAGTTTTGCACAGATGCCTGAAATGACAGAATATAAAAAATGAGTTTCTAAAAATGGGTGTCTACATTTGATGCTTATCCATTGTCTTCCATTGATGAACTGCTTGATCAGATGGATACTGCTTGTTTTTAACCACCATTGTATTTGACTAATGGCTACTGGCCTCTGACTCGTGAAAACTGTCCTGGTCACACTGTCACCCTTCCTTTTGTTTTTTGAGGACGGACCCATAAATATTTAAACGACTCATGGACTGAATTCTTATTCCTACCAGTGTGTTTACTGTTGCTTATCTCAATTACAGTACATACAGCATCTGAGAGTTTTACTGAGATCTTTGAGACAGGCAGAACTCAGAGTGAATGCTAACAAGTGTGCACTTTGGTGGTTATAATTATGGTTTCTGGGCTTCAACTTAGGTAATGGACTGATGCATCCCCAAATCACCAGCACGTGTAACCTGTCTGATACTAAATAGGTAGTGAGAGAGTTCCTGGGGCTGACTGGCTATTCTCGTAGGTTCTTGCCCTATTCTGGTGTCACTGACCCCTTGACTAATCTCACTAAAAAGCTGGCACATAAAAGCATACAGTGCATAGAGCAATGCCAAAATGCTTTTAATCATGTTAAGACAGTTCTCTGTGGGAGGTCGCTGTTGCATTCTCCTGAATTCTCTTCCTTTTATTCTTCCCTTTTACAGCTCCTGGTGCTGTATATCAGTCGGAAGCTGTCTGCGAGTGAGATGAAGTACAGCAGCATTGATAAGGAGTGTCTAGCAATCAAGTGAGTGGCTTTCATCCTTTGATACTACCTACTTGAGCGTCTCTTCACTCTCTGCTCCGATCATGTCCTGCTCCAGTGACTCCACTGCATACCAACACACAAATTACCAATGGTAGCTTGTTTAAAAAAAAAAAATCAAATTATAGATGTTGGCTATTATGGATTTCCTCTCTCAACACCTGCCCAGACTGGAAAGTTACACCTCTGTCTATTTAAAGCCCCAGCTGACAGTGCATATCAGAGGAAACAAGCTATAGGGTCATAAGAATTGTGCATGGAGATGAGATATGGGGAAGGTCTACAGCTTTGAAGAACACAGTGGTTTCCTTCGTAAAGAGAAAAACAGACTCTTCACCCAGTCAAAATGAATAAACAGGGGGACAAGGGCTTTAGTTAAGGAGATGACTTTAGTCCCAAACCAAAGACCAAAGACCAAAGTCACGTTGATGGAACTCCAGAGGTACTGTGTGCAAATCTGACAGAAGGACAACCACTTCTGCAGAACTCCACTAATCAAGCCTTAGCCTATAGCAGAGTGGCCAGATACTTAGTTAAAGTTACACGAGAGGTCGAATAGAGTATCTAGAGAACTTTCAGGCCATGAGTGATATTACTATAAGGCCTGATGAAACTCTTTGGCCTAAATACAAGCATTGCACATGGAGGAATGGTCTACAAAAAGGCATGGTGGTGGCTGCATCATGGTGTGCATTTTTTTGGTAGGTTTGACAGGATCAAGGGAAAAATGAACAGATCAACAAAGAGATCCTTGAGGAAGACCTGCTCAAGACCTCGGACAGGACAAATGTTACTTCTGAGATGAAACACAGCCAAGAAAATGGAGGACTGGCTTTGGGACAAGTCTGTAAATGTCCAGCCAGCGCCCGGAGCAACACACTCCATCAAACCTGACAGAGCTTGAGAGGAATCAGAGAAGATTCTCAAATCCTGGTGTGCCAAGCTTGTAGCATCATACCCAAAAAGACTTAAGGCTAATCACTGCCAGGGTTGCTTTAATTTATTTGAATACTTTGAATTATGCTTTTTATCACAGAGTGTTTATTTTTGTAGATTGATGAGATAAGACAAAAGCCACCATTTATGACGTGATGCCTGAATGTATTGGGGCTTTAATTAGGTTATATAATCACATATATCAACTGTTATGTCATTACTGATGATGCCATCGGGAAGACCAATCAAATTATATCCTAATATCCTAATGGTGATTTCCTTAAATAAGAGCAGCAGTCATGTCAAGTAAACTAGGCATGCCTAGTCTTGTTCTTACAGAGAAGAAGTCTCATGGACAATTCTCATTTGAAGATGGAAGTTTTACACACTGACTGCAGCAGTGATGACAAAAAAATATGTACTGGTGCTCTAAAAAAGAAGACAACACTTATTTAAATATCAAAGGTAATATGCTGTAATTCTTTTTTTTTTGTTGTTTTTTTGCAAACAAGAATGCAGTAATGATATACAAAGATTTCCATACGATTGGATTAAACTCTTCTCAACCATACACCTTTGAAGAAGTGACATGACATGATGCCAAACAAAGATGACAAATATGACAAAAGAGAAAAACACCAATTTATTGCTCTAGATATTTACAGTTGGTGTTTTCAGAGAACCATTTCAGCAACTGAAGCTGCTTGTTAATGTTTTGTGTTGCATGTTCAGTATGCCGAAAGGAGACATGTATTCGCAAGATCAACTTCCCAACACCAAGTAAAGCAAAACTGAACAGAAGTAGAAGCATGAGACAAACAGAACCAAAAGTGAATAATCGTTTCATTTAAATGAGAGTTGCTCACTTAAATGAGATTCCCAAACGGCCTCATCATAGCTCAAGCACTTTAGCTGGCAACTTGTTAAACACTATAACTTATACAGTTTACATACATTTAAACTAGGGGTGTGACAGTATATCAGTATGAAGGTATACCATGATAAAAATCTGTGTTTTTGTTATGCCAGTAAAGATAAAGATGTCACTAAATAAAAAAATGTTTGTTTATAAAAAATATATATCTGATGAAGTCCGAATTATGGTTCCAAGTCATATACTGTACAAACAATGCCTTATGTATGTTTTCACCACTTGATCTTTTCCACATTTTGTAGCGTTGCAACCTTACACCCTTATTTGCGGTTAAATTTCATGAATCTACAAAAATAGCCCATAATATAAAGTGAGGAGAAAAAGATCAAAACAGATTGTGAAATTGCTTACAAAATAAAAACGTAAAGCATGTGATCGCATAAGTATTCACCCCAACTGCTGTGAAACTCCCTAACTGAGTCGCTATACAGCACCAAATTTTTTAGCTTGCTAATGAAGAATTATATAATTAGCACATTTTTGTCAGGATCTGAGTTGCTAAATTAATTTAGTGGGCTGGATTAGAACCTTTATGAGGTCGGTCCCAGCCAACTGAATGTACATTTGACGCTCCCAATATAGCTGCATGCTGTAATGTTATATTTTGTATACCATTCCACCCCTAATTTAAACATTGAATTTCAAATGTGTGTATGTAGATATCTCATAATACAATGTACTGCTTGACATAATCAAAAGACAACAACTTTCACAATTCAACTGTGAATTGTTTATATAAGAAAAATATTCCGAAATGATCACATTACATATATGCATAGAATCTGAGCATCATAAATTCTATATAAAAATCATGTAGACATACAGCTTTGTACTGAAATGTCTAACGTAACAGCGTGCATTAATACATGCAGTGTGTGTATGTGCAGTCTCATCTAAAACCAGCAGTTCCCAATCCCAGTCCTGGAGAACCTAAGAAGTGCACATTTCCTACACTCATCACACTTGACACATACGTGTGTATGTTCGTGTGCATGTTCTCTCAGACTGGTACGGAGAACTGCTGAAGCCATTCAGCTGCTCGTAAAGCTCTGTATGAAACATGACTGCATGATGTTAAAGCGAGAGCTGGACCAAAATGAAATCTACGTTTCAATTTCCGTTAGCAGACATGTTAGGGACATGTTTGGGTTTTGTCTGCAGTTATGAGGCTAATGGGACACTTACACTTGTTTAGACTTGTGTGTGTGTGTGTGTGTGTGTGTGTGTGTGTGTGTGTGTGTGTGTGTGTTTTCTGACACAGTGTCCTTCTGATATCTATGAAAATATTAACAGTAATAATCACACAGTGGTATCACTATGCCCAAAGTTTGAAGGCGGGATTGGTTAGATATGATTATATAATTAGAATTAGATTTTTTCTTTTAAAATACAGACTTCTGCTATTTTTAAAAATCTGTAGAATTAACAATCCAAACTACTTCTTTTGAGGAGAGTGTGAAGCATGAAAAGTCTTGGCTACGGTACATTTGAAGTTAGGGGAACAGTGTGTAGCTTTCATTTTTGGCCAAACTATCCCTTTAAACCTGGACAGCTCAAAGCCATTGCAGCCCTACAGAGCGCAGTGTGTAACACCCTCAATACAACATGTTCCAATATCCCAATCTTTAAGCTCTGAGCTTCTAAAACCTTCCAAAGTCACTACTATTTCAGCCAGACTTCTACCTCACCCCAGGATGAAGATTATCTTCTTAATAGTAAGGTCTGTACAAGTTCAGGTTCTGGTTAACCCAGATTTTCTGATTGGCTCAGTTTTCAAGTTTTATGTGCATAATAATCAGGAAAAATTATTTTTTTAAAATGTTGTTTATATTGCAGAAATGATGCACAGGTGATTCTGATTGTAAAAATGTTTAAGCTAAAAGAAAAAACAAAAAACAAAAAAAGACCACTCGTCATCTTGCCATCAGGAGGATCCCCAAACACATCCCCCATTAGAATATTGCTAATAATCAACAGGAACATATAATGTTTGGTCAAAGGGACAGAACATTGCCTACAGGTAGTGAACAGTACATGAGGTTTAGTGCAAAGCCACTGTATCCCAGTAAAGAGCAGGGTGTTACGTCCTCATTACTCTCCCTAAGCCTTAAGCCTCTACTCAAATCAGAAATCTTCTGAAACCTCAGAGTCTCAATCAATCCCCTTTAATCTCTGCAGCCCCTGTGTTTACACCATGCCTGCATAAACTCAGTCCCCGAGTTAAAGCAGTACATCAGTATACATTGGCTAATACCTTCCTTCCTCTAGGAGGCGACCTATACACCACTGCATGCTCCATCCCTCTGCGTTTACCCAGAGGACCAGCCCCCACTGCACCCAACAGACGTGCCGGTCGCTTGATTGTGTGCTCCGTACCTTGAGTGTGTTGTGTGAGCTGATGCTCCGCCGGCGGCCTTCCTCCAGTTGCATCTCGCAGTAGAGCTCCTCCTCGTCCTCCTCCATGATGTCGGACAGATCCGAACCTCGGCTGCTCTCCGTGCAGTACTCCTCACTGTGGGAGTGGTGGTGGGGCTGGAGTGAGAGAGGGATAGTGTAAGTAAAATAGAAATGGGGAGGAAGAGGAGAGAAGAGGAGGAAGAGAGAGAGAGGGAAAAATTGAGAAAGAAGGTGGAAGAACAAATACAAGAAAGAATAAACAAAAACCAGCGAGAAAGAGAGAGGTTTTAATGTGACCTCAGATTACAAAAGAAAAACGAATATCCTATTTTCACTGAAAATGAAAACCTCTGGAGAAAAACACTCCATGATAATAAATGATTATTATATATTATTATTATTATTATTATTATTATCCTAAACTACATCACATTATCATAAATTATAGTAAACATCACTTAACTATGTGTATTATATTCCTTCCTACGTCTTACATATCTGCTCGTTTCAGAGCCCCTGAGAAAGTCGTCCACTGAGGCTCCTCTCCGCCTGGTGTGGGGCGAGTCGTAAACATCGTCCTCCTCGTCGGAGTGAGGAGTATCATTCCTCTCACTGAAGATGTTCCTTCTCTCCGGCTGAAACACACACGCGCACACACACATTAGTAATAATCAGTCTCCTCAGGATTTGCGTTACAAGAAATTAACGCGAAATCAAGGGAACTCCGCAATATCCGGAGGAGCTCGCGATTTTTCAAAATTACTGCAGATTTTCCGCAGGTTTGGGCCGAGACGCATCATGTGACGTCATCACAGCGCGCATTCAACTAAAGCCCTCTTCGATTCACATGCATCGAACATGAGTACAGCTAAAAGGTCGAGCAGAATTGTAAATCAAGCTGCAAGACAACCTCCTGTTCAAAGATGGAAGGAAAAGTTCAGTAGTGACTTGTGCTCAGGATTTAGCCGGATATCTCTAGTGAAAAAAATGCACATTTTTACACACCAAAATGTATAATTTTATCCCTCTGACAGGAAGTTAGGGCTGAATAAATATATCCGGCTTAATGACTCGTTTAGTGACTTGCCGGTTGTTTTAAACGTTTCTCATCTTCTATGTCGTACATTAACCGCATATATATATTGTATATCATATACATCTATAGTAATACGTCAGGTCAGGAAGCAAACATTTTATTAAGCTATTTACGATCCTAATTACTACTGTGATAAAACAAGTAAATTATATCTGTAACAGCAGTCGGGTCAGCTTCAGAGTATCCTCACGTTCACCTTGTGGTTGGCGCCGTGTCTCTGGGCTGCCTGCCTCGCCATGGCACGTGCCACCGTATTGGAGATTGGCGTTCCCTGAGGCTGGGGCAGGATCCTCTGGGTCACATGCGGTGGTGGTGCTGGTGGCTCCAGGCCGTGACCTCCGGCGGTTGAGGGTGGCAGGGGCGACGGGGCTCGTTGGTGAGGCTCCCAGGGCTGGCACTGCCTCCTGCCTGCCTCCGGCTCTTTGGCATGGGCATCTCGGGCACTTGGGGGGTGTTTGGGTTTGGGGAACGGCTGAGTGGAGGGTGGAGGGTGGATTTGGGGTTGAGGGTGAGGAGGAGGTGGCTGTGTGTGTGGTGTTGGTGGTGGTTGTGGGTGGGGGAAGCTCTGTGGGTAGTCTGGGGGAAAGGGGGGCGGGTGAGGGTGGGACTGGGATGGAGCAGGCAGTAGGTTGTGTGGGATAGAGGCAGCGTTGGAGTCTTGTGACTCGCCTTGAGCTGAGATGGTGCGTACGACGACTTCGCGTGCTTCCAGACACTGGATACGATTCAGCTCTACTGTCACGTATTCCGCCGTGGGGAACATCACCTCCGCGATCTATTACACACAACACACGGAGATGTTTATATGGTTCGTGGATTGGATGTAAACTGACAGATTGACATCAGTAGAGCTAAAATCACTGAGAGAATGCGGTACACCCTTGTTTATACAGTCCACGTAGAGGGTAAGGTCACTACAAATCAGTACATTTCTTTACAATTCTAACTGATTGCCTTCATCCTGATGATCAAATCTTTTATATCTATCCTGTATAAAAATATACACACTGATATGTGCTATGCAACTTATCACTCAGCAGATGGGGACAGAGAGCAATTTCAGCCTATGAGACGCTCTTCAACCAACATAAATGTGCAAAATTGTACATGTAACTGATATCAGATTATAAGTGACAGATACAGGACACAGTGTAGACTCATTACTAACACAAGGAGCTGACGCTGATACTGCACTTATCCCACGTACTGACCTTTTGACCTTTGGTGCAGACCACGTAGCCCATGACGTTGGCGCCGTTGGAGGTGTTGCTTGGTGTGAGAGGAGGGGGCTTCCAGCGCACCTGCAGCATCCCCGGCGATGACCCACAATGCACCTGGACGTCTTGCGGAGGGAACGGAGGACCTGGAGGAGAGCACAGCAAGAGGAGACACTCTGATTGGCTGTGCTGTGCTCTAGCCTGTACCTCACTATCAAAAATGGCCGTGAAGACTGATTGATATTCAGAACCACAGACTGAAAAATAGCACCAGGACAGAGATATAACTCTTTTTTAAAAATTTTTTTATTTGCTAGGTCATCAGGTATGGCCAGGACGGCCAGTCCAAAAAAGTTTTTTTTGAATAAATGTGACCGTATAATCATGTAAAATAAGACTGAAGGGTAATCATGCTTTATTTCTCAGTCAGGTCAAGTATTTTTAGAGCTTATTGTGCAGTACAGGCCGTGATTCGACTGAAAGCACACTCGCTTTTCAAGCTGTTTCAGAAAAAAAGAAAAACCATGATGAAAAAAAATCGAACAAAAGGTTGTGATTTGAGGGCGTGTTATTCAGCCTGGTGGATTAAAAAAACAAAAAAACCAAAAACCAACAACTTAAAAACAGCCGACGTGCTGCCTTTCGCCATTTTTGATTCTGTCAGCTCCAGTAGCCTTATGGGATAGCGCAGTGCCAATGGCTTCCATAGTGCAGAATCTTGGCGGAAGCAGTAGGTCATCAGAGTATTTCTCGCCTACTGTTTTATGAACACTGAGAATTCTGACATACTACTCCTTTGACGTACCGCTTTTAGCTTACTGTATAGTAGGGCAGTCGGGATATTCGGATGCAGCCTTAGTTACCTTAGAAGGTCGTATATCTCGCATAAATAAAATCTCTGAACATTGTCTTGGAGTTCGTAAAAAGACAAACAACAGCGAGATCGCAAAAAAAAAAAAAGCACAGCTAGCACGAAAACAAAGTTACGTGCAATGCAAATTTGTTACTCATCTCATTGTGGAGGCGGGGGCGTGGTCGAGCACCGGTTTGTGAATGGAGGGCGGAGCCGGAGAAAGCGAGTGGTAAGGTTTACACACCTGTAGGAAATTGAGACTAACGAGTGTTCTGTGTTGCAGTGAGGAGAAAAGGAGGAGAGACACGCGCCTCGAGAGAGAGAGAGAGAGACGACGACACAGAGCCACATGTGTGCGTGTGTGTGTGTGTGTGTGTGTGTGTGTGTGTGTGTGTGTGTATATGGGGAAATAAAAGAAAAACCCAAAGACCGAGAAAAAAGGAAGAAATAAAAGGGTTCGAGTTGAATTAAGCCTGTCTCCTTTCTGGTTCCTCCGTACCAGACCTTTAAAGTTCGTTACACTCATGTACTATAAATCTGTTCTCATTTGACAATTTAGCATTTCCTGCCACAATAAATAAAAATGCAGTCATATAATTTAGCATGGTTTCTCCTAATTTGACGTGATTTCACCTAAATGTACTCAACATGTTTTCCCCCCCACAAGACATAACAAAACATGTCAGTATGCATGGCATCCACTGTATATTACTTGGGGTTATTTCTGCAGTAGTCCCGGCTTGATATGTTTTGTACACTTTTCTGGCCAAGGGCTTCAGAATCCTGAAAGTTGAAAGCAGTCGGATTGGTTTTCTGTAACTTTTCCTGCGACTTTTGAACACTGCGACACAACAAGAGTTTCAGAGCACATTATAGTCATTGGATCTTATAGTTAAGCGCCATCTTTCAAAGTGTACACTTGCATTATCACTCAAACTTTGTCATTTGTCATTTTATAGTAGGCTGTGATGGTGTGATGTTTCCAGACACTTCATGTAAAGCTAACTCCATCCATATAGTACAGCTTATGAATGAAAAAAAAAAAGTCTAAATTTAGTCTATAAATTTCCAGGTTTTCCTGAATGCATGATTAATGTCTTCGCTTTATCTCTGACAGTTATGAGCAGTGATAATATCCGCCTCTTTTTTATGTGACAAAACAGAAGTGACTGGAAATCAAAGACAATATAAGACACAGATTCTGGGTCTGTGCAGTGTTTTGTCTGTCCTTAAATATAACAAAGCGTACAAACGTCTCTTCTGTCCTGTGGGATAACTGCGCTTGTACCCTGCATGTCTGTATGCACAATGTGTGTGTGTGTGTGTGTGTGTGTGTGTGTGTGTGTGTGTGTGTGTGTGTGTGTGTGTGTGTGTGTGTGTGTGTTACAGCTGTAATCCGGGCCAGGATGTGAATACAGACTCGGTGTATGTGTGCTGCTTGCGTCAGCGCTCTGCCCGTGTGAGTGCCCATCCATCAGAATCGCGCAATGTGCTCTATAGGAGCAGTGATCTCGCCCCAGGCCCCGGAACATACGCTATGTACTCAGCAGTGTTTTTCACATTACTGCCAGAGTGAATGAGAAAACAGTTAGTGAGAGAAAGGCAGGGAGAGAGAGAGAGAGAGAGAGAGAGAGAGAGAGAGAGAGAGAGAGAGAGAGAGAGAGAGAGAGAGAACGAGATGAAGGAAACTGCAGTATGACAGCATTAAGTGTGAATTTTTAAATATTCGTTGTTGATTCAGAATTCCTATTCATCCAAAGCAGTCCAGCCTCAAGACTAGTGACTTGGAAGATCATGCTTTGGATACGAACGTCTTCCAGGATTTACAGGAACGTCCGCTCCATCATCAAAGCTCAACCACTCTTGTCTGGGTGAGAGGGTTGAATTTCCTGTCTCTCCTGTCAGTCAGGGCGATATTAGCCAATCACAGACATCCGTTACTTCATTTAGACAGAATCCATCAGTTAGCAGCTATCGTATTATGTTTCATGAGTCACAGTTTGAAAAGATGGAGTGAATTTAGGGGTGTAACAATACCGATATGGTATCGAACAATAGATTTAACAGATTCATAATAATAAAGTAGGTTAAAGTAGGTTATTTGTGCAACAAACTTAAACGTCATCAAACCCATGCTTCCTGCTCTGAAATCATAAGAGAGGAGACCTCCTCTTTATCTCAAACCAGGAGAGGCTAAAGAGGTTTCAAAAAGTTTGCTTCTCCTAATCATGCTGTTAGTCAAGTCAAGTCTCTGGTGTGCTAGCGTATAAGTTTGTAAAAAAATAGGGTCAGGAGCAAGCAGGAAATGGAACATTCCTTAAGGTCTGGTGTATGGGAGCATTTTGGCTTACCATACACAGGTCAATCAACAGGTTAATCAACTGAAAGTGAAAACATATCCAAAGGCAAACCACCATATCGTAATGTAATGGAACTGAATTTTGAATCTCGTGCATTGTTACACCCCGATGGGAATGGCATATGAATTGAAAGATGCTGGGGTGATAAAAAATATTTTTTTAAAAAACGTGGTTGTAAAAAGCCAAATGATTAAAAGTTAAATGAAATGCACACCCTCGGGGAATGAAACGAAATTCTGTCCAGCAGTGAACTGATCATGATTCTGACTGATCTGGACTTCACAGCGAATCCGACCAATGACGGATGATCCGAGGATCTAAAGACGGATCAAAGCTTTCCGTACTGACTGATCAAATCTGTCTGATTCCTGCTCGTTTGGGGTTTTCTTTTTTTAACCGAGAGATGAGGTGACGCAGGGACTAGAGAGTAGGGGGAAAAAAGAAAGAAGAAACCAGAAGGGAAGTGGGAAAAAGAAACGATAAGGCTCGAGGTGAGATGAGAGTGAAAAGGAGAGGTGAGGAAATATTAGGTAGACGATGAGAGGAGAAAGAAGGGAATAAAGTAGGAGAGGTGAACGGAAAGCATACGTGAAAGAGAAAGAAAAAGTGAGGGGGAAAAAGAGAGGAGGAAAAGAACAAGGGCGCTGGAGATAAATAAGGAAGGAAGATAAATGTAAGGGGAGAGAGACAGTGAGATAAAGTGTATAGGATTTGAGAGAAGGGAAGAGGAGAGAAACTAAGAGAAAGGAGGAGATGAGAGGAAAAGTAAAAAGAAAAGGACAGGCAGAGGAGAGGAGAAGGACATCCGCAGAATGAATGAATGGGAGAGAGAGTGTGTGTGTGTGTATGTGTGTGTGTGTGTGTGTGAATGCAGAGGAGCCAAACATGGATGGTGTCATTTATAAAGCTGACCCTGATGCTCTGGATCAAAGCTCTGTAATTGAAACGAGTTCAAAGGCAGTTTTCCAGCGTGAGGCCTGGAGATGAGCAGTGCGTCCTGTAATCACAACCTCCGCATCCCACAGCGGCACTCCACCAGTGCACTTATCTCCACACATCTGCTCCTCTATAACACACCAACGCCGCAAATGTGCTGCTGCAGGACAAATTTCTTTTTCTAGGCCGTTTGAGTCGCCACAAATGAGAGGCTTTCTATTCTTTGTAGTTTCCTGTTTATGGTCAGAAAAAAAGGTCAAGTGGTTTTGGGTTAACTGTTTGCCAAAGGCATGGATTTCCTCAAGAGGATGTAGTGTAGTGTTAAAAGAGGCAGAGAAGGTACATAGAAGCTACATAACCTACATAATGGAGCTACTTTGATGGTGCATTGACATTGTAACTCAAATAACCACTCTTTACAACCATGGTGTGCAGAAAAGCATCTCAGAATATGCAATACGCCAAACCTCAAGGCAGACTGGAATCTGAGGCTACAGTGGGTACAGGCTCACCGAAACTGGACAGGAATAAGACGTTGAGATGTTTTTCCAATCTTCATCTGTCCTTTATTATTTATTTATTTATTTATTTATTTTACCCAGGACAAATATGGAAATTTACTAATTCCATATCTCAGAAAAGGGGTTAAATGGTTTATTGTTAAATGCTTGCCACTAGCATGGAATTCGTCAAGAGTATATATATTTTTTATCTTTATTGAAAGGATGTAGTAGATCTTTAAAAATGCACTGAAGGTACATAATTGGACCGTAAGCACCACTGTTCAGCAACTTAAATGGTGCATTGACATTGCAACTCAAATAACCACTCTTTAACACGCCAAACCTCAAGGCAAATTGGCTACAGCCAACAGGAATCTGAGGCTACAGTGGGTACAGGATCACCGAAACTGGACAGAAATGAGACGTGGTGATGTTTTTCCAATCTTCAACTGTCCTGCTTTTGTTTTTTTTTTGGACAAATATGGAAATTTACATAATTTCATATCTCAGAAAAGCGGTTAAATGGTTTAGGGTTAAATGCTTGCCACTAGCATGGAATTCTAGTAGTATATCTTTAAAATACATTGAAGGTACATCATTAGACTGTAAGGATCACTGCTCTGAAACTTTGATGGTTCCATTGCACCCTGGGGCCGGAAACGAATCCGCACAGTACGTATATTTCTAAAAGCTTCTGTATTCATACAGTAACAGAACCTGATCCTGTTAAAGCACTGTTGAATCCTGTTAAATGACTGTTAAAGGACCTGACACAAGTGTAGCAAAGGTTCCACCAACTGACCGTCATTACCATGCAACATTTGGACCTTGCATACTAAAAGACGCAGAGCACTGCCTCATTGCAATTTCTAATCAAGCATGGATATTTATTCAGAACTTATGCTCGCATTAGTGTGATTGGAGATCAGTAACCAAAAAGCTGTAGCTCAAGTGATTCAGTAATGCATGTTAAAGCATACTATTTAGTAATTATTATAATTAGTATCATTTATTATCTGCAGTTGAGTTTATGGGGTTAAATATATTATTTAGTTTTAGCATTGGCACATTATACTTGCCATTAACAATGCTAAACTGGTGGCTACAAGTGTCATGATTCTCTACCTTAGTGTCGCAGTTCCCATGGGGATGAACACCATGTGCTCGTGTTTTGGATTCCTGTTCCTAGTTCTGCCTCCGCCCAGTTTGTTAACTGACTGTGTTCACCTGTTCTGTGTTATTGTTAGTGTGTCTATGTTTACCCTGCTGTTTCAATGTCACAATTTTCCGAGTCCTGTTTTCATTGTACTTACGAACAAGCGTCCTGATACGACTCACTGCACGTGACCATTAGCTTCCCTTAATTGTTAGCTGCATCGTAGCTCCAGGGCAAAAATGAAACAAGCAAACATCAGACATCAAACATTCGTTGATCGACAAGGTTTTTAAAATTGGTGAGATGAAAACAGTGTGTATTTCTTTCTTGGTTTAAGAAGCTTGATTTGCTTTTTAATTTCGGCATGAAATGGTTTTAAACCGGGTGTCTGCTGTAAATGTGTGTTAATGCTGTGTAGAGACCTAAAGCACCGCTGCAGCTGCTGCTGAGGACATTTCTGCTGACTCGATTCTGCATTCGGGAGCTGGGGAAACCTGGCAGGCAGACACACACACACAAGTATGTCTGCTTCCTTCACTGCATTTGGAGCTCCAATTTGTGTGTGTGTGTGTGTGTGTGTGTGTGTGTGTGTGTGTGTGTGTGTGCACAGCGTGGGCGAGGCAAGAAAGAGAGAGGAGTCCCTCAGATGGGAGGATAACTCACAGAACTCTGGATTCCCCCCCTCCCCCCCATCTCCTGTGATTCTCTCGCTCTTTTCATCTTCCGTCGCTTCACCTCCGCTACTGCGGCAAATGCTTGGCCCACTTCCATTCCATAGGCATTCATTCATTTTCTTCTCTCCCTCTCTCACTCTCTCTCTTTCACTGCATCTCTCTCTGTCTCTCTCTCTCTCTCTCTGTGCTCCAAAGCCGGTAAACACGATCCCCTCGGGAGACAGCAGCTACAATCAAGAGATGAAAAAAAGCTAAACGTGTCTCGCTTGGCTGGCATCTCCGTTATGTGAGACGTTTGTGTGTGTGTGTGTGTGTTTGGGGGTGTGGGGTGGTGTTTTCTCTGCCTTTATGAAGGATAGGGCGATTTTTCTCTGCAGTTAACGGCTGGCAATCTCTCAGACCTAAAGAGCCGCCTGCCATGGTTAATGTGAATTCTGAGCTTGAGAAAGAAAGAGAGAGAGAGAGAGAGAGAGAGAGAGAGAGAGAGCTGCAGGGCTGAGTGAAGCTGCATTTTAAAGAGAAAGAGGCGAGAACACACAGCACTGAGGTTAACAGCTTATCTTAAAAAAAATATAATAATATTAATAATAATCTTCCAACACTTATTATCACACCACATAGTCATTATCTTTGAAAGTGCCCTTACTGACTACAGATACAGAAATTATAGCACAATCAATAATACATCAGACATACAAGACAAACGTAACACATTACCCTTATAAGACCCTGCTACAATTAGCCTTGTCGAAAAAAAAAGAAAAGAAAAAAAAAAGACTATGCCGATCTTAAAAATTTCCCCAAATTTTAGACCACAGCGCTGTGGAATTCTCCATCCTGATTGGTCACGTGGTGTTGATTAATTTTCAGTAACAGCATTTCTGACAATAGTGCCAGCTGCACGGTTTAAATTAAGGTGCACCTTGGAATACATTATCGTTTCTATAGTAACAGGGATTTGTTTGCCAAGACGTATAACGTTTTCTCTAAGGAGATCTTTATTTAACATTTATGGAAGGAGTCTCCAGTGTCAGCGCTGTGTAGCAGTCAGTAAGTTTCCTGAACAGATTACTTCGGGGCGCGACAGTAACTCCTCTTCATGTGAGGCTGCTTCACACCACCTTGTCATTGATTATTTTCCTATAACAGCATGCCGTATCATGTTTTATGCCTTATGTATTCTGAAGAAAGAAGCGTCACGAAGAATAAAGCTTCAAAGTTATTTCTCTTTGCTTCTTGATCTTCAATTCTTATCGGCCACACGAGAGTAAAGAAATGTCTCGCGCCATAAAAGAAATCGCATCTCGCCTGGACAGGACCGTTTGCAATGAGACAGCACTCAAAGACAGCACTCAGAAAAGTGCAAGCGTGATGCAATACGGTGTAGACTAAATGTGGACGCCGTTCATAGCAGCGCATTCATGATGCAAGAACGCTTCAAACGAAAGCACTCAAATGTTCCTGTTTGGTGAGTGAAATAGACTGACTGTTCGATGTTTGCCTCGTGGATGTTGACGTAGACACGCAGTTAAATAACCTTGGAGCCGTTTGAGATGTCGACATAATTCACGTTTCAAAAACGCCGCCCGGAGTTAAACTTATAAATACAGAACTGAATCGTCTATTAGTTCATAATATACTCATGCTGTTAATTCCAACTGTTTCGTGATAAATTGTTGATATTGTCTTTGCATCTCGATTTTCGTCATGAGTATTTGTCTTCTGGCCGAGGACACTGCCATGAAGACCGTAACGTACATTACCAAGTTACAGTAAAACTGCTAAGTTCCCAAAACCAGACTGCTAATCGTTTTAAATGGTGATTAAATGGATGATTGATTGGACTTTCATTTCATTTTCCATAACAAGCTTTCAACAGTTTCAGAGGTGCTGCAACACATCATTTGCATAACCACTTTCAACTGCTGGTATAGGAAGCGAACCTGGAGATGCCTGATAAGAAGATGGAGGACTTACCAGCAGACTGAGTGCAAAATTCCACCGTGATCTCCGTCTTCTCTCTCTGCTCTAAAGATAAGTGCCAGGGCATCTGATGCGGTCTTGCCACCACGCGCACCTTGTACACAGTCATTGGTTTGAGGTTGTAGAAGCGGTACTTGTACCCTCCCGGTTTGACCATGTCGTACTCGGCTCCGTCGAGGAAGACGGTGTGGCTGTAGTTGCTGTCGCTGGGTACCCAGGAGAGCTCGGCTGACTTCTGAGCCACCTTGTCGACACGCAGCTGGCACGGCGCCACCGTCACGTCCTTCCCGACCATCAGCGTGCAGCGAAGTGGGTCCGAGACGCCGCGATCCGTCACGCTCTGCACCGAAATACGGTGGGCGCGTGATGCCAGGTTCAGCTTCTCCACTAGAAACTTGGTGCGAGCACTGCATGGCACGCTGGCGCGCACTTCCTGGTCCACGAGCACGTTGTAGCCGCTGATGGATCCCCAGCTGGGTGGCACCAGAGGAGACTCCCAGCTCACGATCACACTCTTCGCGAGCTGTTTGATGAGTGACAGGCGCCGCGGGTAAGGCACTACGTCTTCTCCGACTTCATCCACGCTCATATCCAGCATGGTCGTGCCCGAGCTTGTGCCACACGGCGCCAGGGGCTCGTTGGCCAAGCCAGAACCCATGACGCCCAGCTCGATGCCCATTCCCATGCTGCTAACGCCGCTGCTGCTGCTCGTCCCCGTGCCCGTACAGGAACTCAGGGCCTCCAGTTTCTCAGAGAGCAGTGTATTGAGCGTGCTCACTGCGCTGCTCGGTACTGACGCTGAGCTGCTGCTATGGTTGAAGGTGAAGTTGAGGTAGGACGGTTCTTTCGAGGACGTGGTGAAGTCATCTTCATGGACGAAGTCCACGAAGTTGGAAGGGACGAGGCCCTGCTGGCCGTCCAGCAGCTCCCCTGACAGAAACAGATATAATTATGTTATAAATATATAATAAAAATAAAATGTTTATGTTTTGGACGTCATTTATCCAACACAGATTGTGTTCATGTTACAGAACAAGGTCAAGGTCTACACACACACACACACACACACACACATATATATATATATATATATATATATATATATATACACACACTTGTTTTGTCACTCATCACACATCTAACAAATTGAAACTGGCATAAAAAGTAGCAAAACTCTTGCAATGTTTGGTATCATATTAATCGTCCATCAAAAGTCAAATATGACTTAAAATATGTTGTATAACACCTAAATATGCTGCATGGCAAAAAATACAGTTCTCTGTTCGGGTTACACACTCATACACACACCTTCATAGAAGCCGTCTTCATCCATGGTCCCGTAAACGTAAAGGTACTTCCCGGCCACCAGGGGGAGCTCAGCCTCAGGATGCTCATTAGGGCCATCATATGGATTATAACTGAAGGCAAAAGTCATTCATTAGATGTTAAATTCATAAGAATTTATGACTCCACATGTTTTAGGGTACATGAGTGCATCTTATCTTGTTTTCTCCAGGAAGCACTGAACCTGACCAGAGGTGGTGTTGAAGCTGAGAGAGTACTCACTTGTAGCGGGCGACACACAGCCGCACCTTCGCCGAGTACCTGGGCTTGGCACGAGGAGACAGGTTCAGCTCTCTCTCCATCTGAAAAATGGAAGGTGGACTTGAAGTTAATACTCTCTCGGACTGTCCGAATCTGTTTGCTAGACAGTCATATCCAAACGGCATTGCGGTTTATATGTTAAGAGATGTTTAATGACACTTTTTTCAGCATTCCATGTGCACTGTCATTAATATGCAGTATGAACTGTGCAGTGTGCAGTATGGATGGTGAAGCATGGTGTGTGAGGTGGCCAATAACTCCAGCAGGACATACTCTGAACAGACAGATTGGATAATTCACACCTTCAACTCTTATTCCACACACACACACACACACACACACACACACACACACACACACACACACACACACACAAGGCTCCTGGCTTATGTGAAGACTAAACCGTGTTATTAACTGGGGTCATACTGCGGCTGTGATCATTATCAGTGGGACGTTTTCAATACATGACCTCGATGCGCTCCAGCCATTAAAGCCACAATAACAAACTGTTATTTACATTAAAACTCAGCAACAGGGACCACACTGAGATAAAAATAATGTTATTATAATGGTCTCATTATCATAACCCAGAATAACAGGTGGTGTTGCTAAAAACCAAAAATCTTATTAATCAAATTCGTACCTACACTACAGAAAATGAAATGAAAAAAAACAAAAACAAAAATTTGGATGGAAATTTCATTCAGATTGGCCTCAGTCAGTTTACTCTTATCTGATTTAGGTTTATACATACATTTTAGGTTGCTTGTAATTATAGGAAAGTTTAAATAATGTGATTAGCCCAATCCTGGTGTCACTAATAAAACCTGTTAACGGTCTGTCCTGTGTGTGCACTTCAAGACTGCGTGTCTAATGGCTGTCTGATTGGTCGGTTTATTGACCGGCACATTGACGGATTGACTCACAGCAGCAGTGAAGATCGGTCGGACCTCGGAGAGACAGGTTCGCCGGGGGCTGGAGGGCGTGCTCCGGGACAGGAAGCTGGGTTTGACGGACAGCAGCTCCGCCTTCTCTCCCGCGCTCATCTGCAGAGGTCGAATGAACTCCGAGATCACAGACTTGCTCAAGGAGCCGTCACTGCCTACACGACACATGACACACAATACACATCCCATGATACTAAAACGGCTATTTAAGAAAAATAATCAGCGATGTGGCTTGGCGTGAAGCGGAGTCACTGTCAGTCACCTGAAGTTTGATTATATACACGTCATACTTTTAAAAAAAAAATCAATTTGTAGTTACACTTAATGATGTGCAATGTGCACAAAACAAGTTATCACTTACTTTGCAGTAGCTATAAACAGTCATTCCATTAACCAGGCTCTTTTTTTCGTAGTCTTTAAGCTCAACACAGTTTGTCAGTAAACTCCTCTGTTCTGAAGACCTTCCAGACTGTTCCAAAACATTGACACTGGAGACTCCTTCCAAAAATGCTAAATGAGCATCTCTCGTCACTGATTACACAGTATAAATCCATTTATGTGGCGTGTCCACCATGCAAGAGCGTCCACCTAATGCAAGTGGAACAACTGTCAGAGGTGCAGCTGTAGAAATTTAATCAGCACCTTCCTACCAATCAAACTCGTTCAACGGCGCTGCGGTACAAATCATTTCAACAGGCGGTTGGACACTCGAGAGCGGCAAAACGCCTACAGGTCCAGCAATTATATTACACACCTTTCTCTTCCACCAATATCCACTGAACACACAGTCTATTCACAGATCCATCTACCTTCACAGCTAATCATCCATACATCTGATCCATCTCCAGCTAAAGGTCAGCTCGAGCGTCACACATGCTCCCAGCATGCACCGGGCTGTAATAACCACAGGATTCTGACATGGGAGAGCGGGTATTGTCTGATTGATGGCTTCATTACTTGCGTATAGTCTCCATTTCCATTTTTTTGCCACGTGCGTCCTCACATCTCTGGGTTCCCGAAGAGACAAAGTTCAACACTGTCTTCAGGTTCTTCAAAATATAATGTGCTTTTCTTTCAATTATGGCAGTTTGGTGTATAGACGATGCTAAGTGTAATTACTGCATAAACCATTTGTTAGTAATCTGTCAATAAATCTGAGGAAAATGTTGATATTCCCAACAGCTATGTATTGTTCTTAGTGTTACTCTACCTTTACATTGTCCATTAAGAACAAATATACTGTATATCTATACAAAGCATTAACATCAGTCATTAGCTAGCTTATGCTTAAATGTGTCCATATTTACTAGTTTCTTAGCAGCGGTTGCTAGTGTCTCGTCATTTTAACCACATGAACAATAAGCGTGTGGTGCGTTCACCTTGCCGTTTTTTTTTTTTTTTTTTTTGTCTAATTTGAATGTAGAACAATGTTAACAAAAATAGTGAGATGCATATAAATATCAAATTCATAGATATTTGTTCTATTTACCTATAAATTATGATCTCTTTAAAGTCCCCATGAAGTTTTGTGGCTTTTAGTATGAATATATTAGCCTTAAGGTTATCTATAAGCTAGTGAGCGCCAAAACAATGGTAAAAGTCGTAATTAGAAGATATATGCTTCAATATTTACAGTTTCTCTCTACCATCAATACGGCTCAACAATTCTGATGACATCATTCTGCACTTCTCATTCAGCTTCTCATCAGATTTTCTGTCCAATCAAATGAGAGCTAGAATCTGAAGTGTCCCGCCCCCAACATTATAAAAATCACCCTGCCGATGTTGCCGTTGTCGAGTGAGAGATATCAGCAAGCATGGGTCGTAAATGTGTCTTTTTCTGTTCGAACGCGTGTGTTTTATTCAGTTTCCCAACTGTAAGTAGGTTAAGAAGGAAATGGCTTGAATTCATTCACTGTCAATTTTTTTCGTCATGTACGGCTTAGCCCGGGCTGTGAGGTGAGCTAAACACTACTGGCTATTTAAAAAGGGGGAGGAGCCACTTGATATGTCCCGCCCTGACGTCCTGTTTCAGAGGAGATTGCGTCAACAAATCGAATAACGCTGCACGTTTCAAGGCACTTCACAGGGACTTTAAATGTCTATAGAAAATATGAATACTTCTATTTATAGGATACACCACTTTTCATGATTTTACTGTACATGGAAAAGTATAAAATGTCCTCATAATGATAGAATAGCGTCAAATGTCCTCACAAAAACAAACAAACAAACAAACAAACAAAAATTCATCTTTTATTTGAAAAACCAAACCAAATGTTGTCCTTTTGGTTATGGTTATGTTTAGGTGTGTGCATAGTACTGTGCATTGTACAGTATGTATGTATGTGTGTGCGTGTGTTTGTGAGTGTGTGTTACACACCCTTGCCCAGGCCGTTGAGGAGCGAGCAAAGCGAAGGTGTTTTGCTGGGTGACTCGGGCGAGTCTCCTCCCGTCAGCTGTCCAGAGCCGAGCAGGTCCAACTTCCCAGCCTGCAGCCTGAAGCGCTCCAACTCCTTCGACAGCATGTTAAACTGCTCGCTCTGAGCCCGACATCGCTCCTCCAACTCCCTCACCTTCGCCTGAGCGGAAAAACAGACGGAAGAAACGGAACAAGGGACAGAAACAGATAAGGAGAGTGAGTGATATAGAGAGAGTGACAGATAAGGCAGAAAAGGGAGTGACGGAGACAGAAAAAGAGAATTAATTGCAGTACAATTTACATTACTAAACTATACATAACTGATATAAATTGCTCCTGGGAAAAGGTGATCTCTGACTTGTCAGAATTCCCAGTCGGAAACGTAGGGACACCTGACATCAAAGTCAAAATGGCAGCGTAGGCAGAACCTTAACTCTTTAGCTTTACTCCTGTTTTTCTTGTATCAGCCAGTTTCATTTAGCGAGTATTTAATTAGTTTGGTTAGACATTCTATTAATTCCGTTAATTACATTATGTTCCGTGTGTGATGGCGCATCAACTGTTTGATTCACATTGCACAGCTGAGCTGTTTGTTCTTATTTTGTGTTTGAAAGAACTATTCAGTACTTAGGATAAGGGCAGAATATCTTATTTAGGACAAAAATACTGAACATCCACAAAACCTGGTTGTGAGAAATGAGACAGAACTAGCCTGAAGTCAAGAAAATACGGCTTTGGCGTTTCGTCTGTCCTAAGACTAAAACTGTATAGCAAAAAGTGCTAACATAAATGCAAATTTAGTTCAAAGTTGTTTGGAAAACTCTGCTATGCTGAGAGATAGATTTTGGTAATTGGAAATATGGCACGACAGTGACACTACTAAGAACAGGATGTCCCTGTAAAATTGAGGAGAAGTTCAGGAGAAAACTGGTCAGGGAGGCTGCCAAGAGGCCTACAGCAACATTAAAAGAATTGCAGCAATTTCTGGCAAGTACTTGTTGTACCCTACATGTGTCAACAGTCTCCTGAATTCTTCATATCTCTGGGCTATGGGGTAGGTTGGCAAGACAGAAGCCTTTTTTAACCAGAAAAGTAGAGAATAAATAATCATCCAATCTCCCAAAACCATGTAGAATAATGTGTTATGGTCTGATAAGACCAAAGTTGAACTTTTAGGCCATAACACCAAAAGATATATTTGGCACACAAAAAAACAGCCCATCATCAAAAGAACACCATCCCCATTGGGAAGCATGGTGGTGGCAGCATCATACCTTGGTGCTGTTTTTCTTCAGCTGGAACTGGGACTTTAATCAGGGTGGAGAGAATAATGAATAGCTCCAAATACCAGTCAATTTTGGCACAAAAACCTTAAGGCTTCTGCTGAAACACTTAAGATGAAGAGGAATTCAAGATTTTGGAATGGTCCAGCCAGAGTCCAGATCTAAATCCAATCAAAGATCTGTGTGGTAACCTAAAGAGGGCTGTGTACAGGAGATACCCAGCCAATCTGACAGAGTTAGAATGTTTTTGCAAGGAAGAATTGCAAAATATTGCTAAGTCAAGATGTGCCAAACTGATACAATCACAGTTTGCTGTGATAAAATCTAAAGGTGCTTAAACTAAGTATTAGTTTATGGGTGTGCACACTTATGCAACCAGGTTATTGTACATTTTGTATCCCCCCCCCCAAAAAAAAAAAAAATTTTAAAAAAATATTCTTATTGTTTTGCACTTTAATTAATATGTTACAATTTTACAATAAAGGTAGAACAGGTTCTGATATGATTTATCTTGTTTTCATTTTTTTTTTTTTTTACGTCACAAAACCTGCCATTTTAACAGGGGTGTGTAGACTTTTTATATCCACTTTATAATTGCATTGCATTATATTCCTAATACAAGTAACGAACAAAGGGTTTTTTAATAATTGAAGAACATGTACTTTTCATCCATTTATAGTTACATTTAATGTTATGGAACATCCACGAAGCACGTTAGTTCCTGCATATCACCTATGTTACAGCAGCTGTAAACACCAGCTGTTACAGACTGTTACAAAGCGCCATCCATAAATGTTAAATAAACATCTCCTTACAGAAAACTTCATCATATTAGGTTTTTCTTTGTTAAATTACAGCCCCTATGATTTGGAACTACTCTCAGAGCTGTTGTTATAGAAAATCAATCCAAACCTTCTGACCAATCAGAATGGAGATTTCACCAGCACTGTGGTGTAACCGTAGTTAGTTTGTAAGGTACAAGATCCTAGAAACATCACATGCCCTAATCATCACATTTACAGCTACGGCATGCGGCATGAGTGATGTATGAACACTGAACATGTCTCAGAACAGAGAACATCCGTGTAAGACAGTCAAGGGTTGATTAGAAAATTGGAAAATTGGAAGCTGTGTCTCAAGTCACATACTATGCCGTAATACTTTTGAGTTGGTTAGTACTTTGCTATATTCAAAGAAAAACCAGTAAGTGTACCTGAAGGAACCTGTGATGTACGCAACCGTGTTGGATTGGACATGTCAGTTCAATAGTGTTGGACATGCCAGTTTTGTCCTTCACTGGTGGTTCCGTGGTGCATGATGTGACATGTTAATACATAAGTAATCCTGGCATAATCTGTATAATGAAAAACATCTAGAGGAGTAAGTATGTGATTCGAGACACGGCTATGAAAGTAGAGGAGCGTGTGGTTAGCATTTGATCCCAACACGATTCTCATGGGGGTTCTAGTGTTTGTGGTATTGGTAAAAAGACGAGCACGACGAGGGGAGGCCCATGCAACAGCCTTAAATAAGCGGAGCGCCAGGCAGTGAGCTTTGAACACTTTCCTCTCGGCTCATCTCTGTAAGAAGTCGGCTAGGAACTGGTCCCTTAGTAGGGAGCTTACAATTTTTGATCGTTTGGCTTCCTGTTAGACTTTTCATCCTTTTGTTTATCTCGATTTTTCTCTGACCAAGGTCATTTACGCTACATGTGCTCAAAAAGTACCAAAAATGGTTAAAATATACGGTTCTGGATTGGTGACAAATTGGGAATACAGTCATTTATAATAGTTCATCATTTGGTACATGCAGTGCCTAATTATTTTAATTATTTTCATCAGTCAATAGGCTCCAGTCAGCTACGTTAGCCTAACATACTGTACTGTAGCTAAGTCTAGCACTAAAAGATAGTATGACTTCTCATGTTCCTCTCATGTCCTTCCTAGTTCTTAGCTCCTTGTTTCTTTGTTGGGTTTCTAGAGTTCTCTGGTTCTGATTATTATAGATTTGCCTCTGATGATCTTGGCAAATAAAAATGACTAACATAAAACCATATAAGTAATACAGTTATAATGTCTTGTAACTTATTACAGGATAAACATTTTTGACCTAGTAACTAGTTTTGTTTATCCTTTAAGTGGTAAGAACAAACATTTATATTGAACTGATTTTTAAAAAAATAAAAAATTGAGGTACTTTGTGTGTAGGTTTTTTTTTTTCCATTATATGCTAATTATATGCTAAAATAATATAAATTATGCTGCTTACTATAATTTGGGAATACAGTGTGTTTTTTGTTATTCTCAGAATTTTGAGAATTTTTTTAAATTTGTGAGTAGTTTGATTTTTGTTTCTTTGCCGAAATGCCAAAATGTTTTTGTTCTTGTTTGTCCTGATATCAGGGGCGTAACCTGGCCTGGGCATTGTGGGCTGTAGCCCTGAAGATTTTTTTCTTTAGCCCCAAATAATTCTCCACTTGTCACTATACATAACTGAATGTCAGTTAAGAAGACGGCAGTGTTGTAATTTTGTATCTAATTTTGTAATTTTGTATCAGACAGGGTTTACGGGAAAATAAGTGGAAATACTCGTGTCTTATTGGCTGACAGATCTCAATTCTGCCAAACACTAGCTCACACGGTCAGGTGGTGTGAGGGGAAAATGGATTTTTATTTTTATTACTACTGAAACACTAACCTCCTCTCATGCTGAGACAGAAAAACAAGGTGTGTAAATGTCTATATGAGTTCCAAGTTATGTGAACATGATATGAGCAGAGCATAAGGACAGCTAACATACTCTGCATGGCACTGTAGCAGCTAAACCCATACAGTGATAGCTTAGTTGTGCCTCCCTTTGGCTAGCGACACCAAACTAGCCTAGTCTCGTGTTAGATAGCCAGACAGTTTGATGTTTTATCCCTCTGATAGTCCCGCAAACATGATAACACCCGAGGGCAACTTTTTGTCAAAAAAAATGCATGGAAATAGTCTATTTAGAAGGAGGTTTTTAAAAGTTTTTTTGATGGAGAAGAATCTGGGCTCAGTCCTAGATGATTAACCGTCCAGCTAACACCCCTGCCTGACATCTCTCTCTCTCTCTCTCTAACTCTCTCACGCTCTCTATTTTTTAAAATTCATCAGATGTACTTTTTGTTTCACCCACAGCGCTGACTTTCTGACATTGAGAGCAACTATGCCATGCAAAAACCTGTAACATATTGTTTCCTCCAACTACAACAACATTTCCTCAATTCTTTTTTTTTTTGCAAATCACCCACAAGACGCTCGCTAAGCACACTATAGGTTTTTCATATTAGCTTCTTTTTTTTTTTTTTTGTAAATCAAAGCATCAGTGGTTGTGACCCTGTAATAAAGGAGGTACATAACGGAAATGATAGACCCTCTTTAGGCCATTCCTTTTCCAAAAGACAAAATTTAATAAGCAAATAACACCAGATAGCTAAAACAGAAAAGGGTGAACAAACGGCGGAGTTATCAAACTCAAATAAAGATCGGACAAGCTTCGTGGACTTAACAAATTAGTCCTTTCACTGAGATGCAGTGTCATAAAGCCAATCCGGTCAGAAATCATTGCTGGACACCTGGACTGAAGTACAGTTGAAAGCTAGTCGAAGTTTTTACAGGTACTAATATTTCATGTCTGTTATTTAAACAGTAACAAATTCAACAAAGCCAAGAGTTTCACAGCTGCCGCATTTCTAATGTTGAGTTTATAATTAGTTTGACCATAATTAGTCTTAGCTAAACTAATCGTCAGCAACATTTGAGAAAATCAGTGTTATGTAATTTTCCCTTCATTCCAAATCTAGTTCATCAGCCAAGATGTTTACTTTATTAGTCTATACACACCAGCATCTTCACATGCCTGATTTAAACAACATTGTCAAGTTATCTAATCTCATTTCTACACACCAGGTTTTGTAAAATAACAGGGAGAGTTTGTATTTTTATATTTATGTTCAATGTGAAAATGTACAACGAGATTGAAAAGTCTGAGACCATATTGAAAATCTGGATTTTTCTTTTTTATTTACAAATGAGCATAATGAAATATAATTTTTCATAAAGGAAATGGTATTCAATATCTTGAATAGTCTCTCTCTCTCTCTCTCTCTCTCTCTCTCTCTCTCTCTATATATATATATATATATATATATATATATATATATATATATATATATATATATATATATATATATATATATATATATATATATATATATATATTTTTTTTTTTTTTTTTTTTTTTTACAAGTTTTACACAAACTGGAGTCTGGAGTAAACACTAGTTATAAAGATTCTATTTTTCACTGATGATATAATTTATAATTAAAAATTATAATTTTTGCATTAAATTAGGGGGGAAAAAACAAAACAGAAGCATTTTCTCTAATGCTCTCAGACTTTTGGACCCCACTGTATTAGCATCCAAATCACTTCTGCTACAATTCCACCAACAAACTTTAGTAGGTGGGACAAGGGGGCGGAGTTATATCAAACTGTGCTGAGGAAAAATGATGTAATAACATTATATTGTTAGCTATAAAATGGTATTTTGTCAGAGAATTAGAGAGTCAATTTTGGGGTGAGGCAAACTATATTAGCTATATTAGTCTCGAAGCTTGAATGGAAAAGTGAAAAAAAGATACACTGAACACAAAACATTGAACATTGTCTTGGCTGATTGGCTACATTTGGAACAACGGATAACTGACAATTTGCTAATTAAATTATCTGACAAAAAAAATCCAAGCTAGCTAGATAGCTAACATTAATTCCTCACTGAACCAATGAATTTATCTTCGCTCCAGCAAAGAAAATAGCGAGATAAATTATAGATTTTTGAACTGTGATTACCGCTTAAGAGAATCCATTGAGTCCATTAGAACCACTTCTGATTGGCTCTTTATGACATGCTCATTTGTGAAAGGTTGTTAGTTTTCTATTGTTGCACTAGTCATCATGGGATGGCTGTATTAGGCTTTCGACTAGGTGAAATCTTTTCTTAATAAACATGACCAAACAAAAAAAAATAATTATTACACTGATACAAAACATCCCACAGATGAACGTAGCTCATTTCAAGCTGCTCTTCATCTTGGGCCAGAGGACAAAGAAAGATCACTACAGGTTACGCTACAGGAACACATTCCCGAGATGGAAACAGAGTGTGTGTGTGTGTGTGGGGGGGGGGGGGGGGGAATGGGAAAACACGTTGAGGAAAAATAACTGGCCAATACCTGCATGCTGTCCAAGTGATTCTGCATATACAAAAAAAAAAGACCAATAACACAGTGACAAGAGATGTGAGACAAACCAAATCACTCTTGCAAACAGTCTGAAATATTTCAAAAAAGCAGAAATCATGCAAAGTCTTTTGAAACCTGAGTGAGAACCGTAAATGGGAACGTGTGCGGTGGAAATTAGGCAGAGAAATTAAAGCCGCCGGTTAGCGTCATGAGCGACGAAAGCGTAAAAACAATTCCGCTGTATTCCAGAAGAAGCAATATTGTGTCTATAGAAATGTCTGGCTGCACAGGATGACAGGCCCTCTTTTCATAATGGAAGCTTAGACTCGTATCAGGTAGCGAGGAAGGGCCACTGATATGAGTCATCGTGCATATGAAATGAAAATGATGCATGGTCTATCCAACTATAAGCTGAACTGAAAAGAGACAAAAGCTCACATGCATCAAACACACACACAAACACACACTCTTATACTCACCTCTAACAAATGGACAGCGCCTTCATGTTCTTTCTTTGCTTCAACCTGAGCCTGGAGTCACGAAAATCGAAGATTAGGCAATATGCATTAAAAGGAATTAGATACGAGTTTAAAAGGCTGTCAAGTCTCAGAAGAGCTCGAGATAGACTTTTGGTCCAATCTGTTTCTTAGGATGTTATAATAATTCCTTACATTACAAGATGGTGTGATTTGGTGAAAAATCTAAATTAATTCCTCCAATAAAGCAGTATACGGTATTTGAAGCATATACGGTACACACAGTTGCAATCAAAATTATTCAGCCCCCACTGCAAATCAGGTTTATTGTCAAAATTTAAAGACATTCAGCTGTTTGCAATGAACAAATCAAACAAAAGCAATTGAAATAGCTCAACGATGATCCCAAGCATACCTCAAATAAGAAGAAGTCCTGGAAGATTCTACAGGGTCATCACAGTCACCTGACTTGAACCCCATAGAAAATCTCTGGTGGGATTTGAAGAAGGCGGTTGCAGAACGCAAACCCAAGAATATTACTGAACTGGAGGCCATTGCTCATGAGGAATGGGCTAAGATTCCTCAGGAACGCTGCCAGAAGCTGGTGTCTGGCTATGCATCTCGTTTGCAGCAGGTCATAACAGCAAAAGGGTCTCTACTGAGTACTAAAGGTGCTTGCCATGAAGGGGTTGAATAATAATAATTTTGAAACGGGAGACGTCATTATAAGTTGCATTTTCAGTTGAATTTGGGGAAACCGCTTGAAGCATTCGTTGTGGTCAACTATTTCAATTACTTTTGTTTGATTTGTTCATTGCAAACAGCTGAAAAGTCTGTACATTTTGTCAATAAACCTGCAAACCTGATTTGCAAAGGGGGTTGAATAATGTCAATTGCAACTGTATACAAACAAACAAGCACTTCAGATTTCGCAGAATATCCAAAACATTATATACGACTCAGGGCATGGCTGTAACTAGCTACGAAGTTCAGACCTCGGTAGATTTAAATTGTTGTGTATATACAGGGTTTTACAGTAACCACCAGCTGTGAGTGTAGACACTAGATAAGTTTACATGCATTACTACCTTATTATTTTTCTGTACATAACATCTTTTTCATAAGATATACTGTAGTGTTCTGTTCCAACAATTTTGTTGTCTATGTAAATATAAAATACAAAATTGTGAACATCTCATCTCTAGAATTTATCTCTAAACTAAAGAAGCAAACATCAGACACCAAACAAAATGGAAAATCTATTCCTTACGTTTAGATCATTGCCGTTGGTCTCATAATGAAGCGACAGGTTTGGGTGTCGAGTCTTTTTATTGCTTGTGTCTACCTGTGTGCGTTTGCGAGTGCGTGCCTGATTCCCGCTGTCTTCCTATTTCGTGGTAATTGTAAGAGTCCACTGCTTTCGTGAAGATGACAGACAGTGTGTCAAACGTTCCATCGCACACTTCACACATCATCACATCTCATCTCTGAGCAATTTACTCGGCGTGCCGAGACGCTGCAGCTCTCAACATTTAAATCAGGTGGAAATAAATGAAAGAATACAGCTCTCCTCTCTTATCCTGGTCAGGCAGCAGGTTACACCATCTCTGGTTTAATGAGTGAGTTAACACAGTATGCAATGGTTGCTAAGTTATTCAGCTATTATTTAGCTATTCAATGACTTAAGGTAGCTAAAAATGTCAGAGTAATAATGAAAAACTGTGGTTCTCCACAGGTTGCTAAATCTAACATTACCGACTGACGTAAATCACAAAATCAATCAATATTCAAGATATTACACTCTAACTAAATTCTTAATGGCTACAAAACGGCTGCCTTATTTGCCTGTATATATAGGAAGACAATGTTCATACTCTATACAAACTGTGTCCTGTTTCACCGAGCACTTCTTTCCTAATATGGTCAATGTTTCCTGTTATCGTTAACCTGTTTCCATGGTAGTTAACTAGTCTCACCTGGTGCTGGTTAAACCTAATTTTTGACAAACGTTTTTTTGTCAACAAACCCTTTGTGTTTCCATGCATATGACATGTTTAGAGCCAAGTTGCATATTTAACCGGACACTTCTCTGTCCGGAAAACTGTTACAAAGCACTGACACTGGAGACTTCTTCCATAAATTTTTAAATAAACCTCTCACCATATCAACGCTTAGACGCTGTTCTTTGTTAAATAATCAATTTATGTGGAGTGTCTGCCATACTGTTACTATAGAAACAATAACGATTATAATAGAACGAGCGCATTAATATAAACCCGTGATTTGCACTACTGACAGAGCTGCCGTTACAGAAAACTAATTAACACCTTCTGACCAATCAGAACTCGAGAATTTAACAGTGCTCTGGTGTAAAGACTTAACAACTAACACCCCATACTGACTCTTTTTTTTAATACTACAATAAAGTAGTGTTGAACTCAATAAAGTAACAAACTCTACCGTAGACCCTACTCTACTGTAGAAATCCCGTTTTACATCCCTGTTCCTTATTCAGAGTGTGTGTTTGCAGAGGTCGAACCCTATCTCACATGCCCTATGCTGAGCTGAGGCTATTTTCAGCTACAAGCAATAGCTCCTGGGAGCGATTCTGAGATGTGTGTAAATACTGCATATTTGTTCTGTGATATTCGTCCTGAATCCAAATGAGACCTGGCGGATACGAGTAAGGTCACGACTTTTCCCAGTAAAAAATAGGCACAAAAACACATCCTGGCTGCAGGGTCATGAGACTTGTACTTTGATTGTGATCACTGACAGTACTGAAGTGATCATCAGTGGTGAAGTCACAGTTGTTTTCCTACATACTGTGGAATTGACATTGACAGATTGTAGAGGTGGATGATATAGAAAAATTCTTCCAGTAGTTAGATAAGGAAAGGTTAAGCGATAGCACTAATTATGGCACAAAGCAGCCAGCAGTAGATTTGACCCCTTGAATTGGACTGCTTGAAAATGGAAGGAACTACAGAACTTGCAGTTCTTGTGGGACGTTCAGATCCCAATGGCAAACCAACCACATGTAGTAATAGTAGTTAAAGAAGAAACTGAAGTAGCATCAGGGGCTAGAAGAAACTGTGGAAGGTGACTGGAGCATGTGAGGCTGTTTTCCTTTATGCTGGAACGGCCAACAGCTTCCAGTCTTACAGACCCTAGGAACAGCAAAACGACTGCTCCACTCTCACCTTTCCCAGGCCAAGGTCTCACTTTTCATCCTGTGGGTGATATCTTTTGTCAGATTTGGGCCTCACACCAAAAACCTAGTAATTTGACAGTGCAGTTCATGGAATTGAGATGGATGTTGTCTTCTCAGGTGAGAGGCAGGGTGCAAGTGCGAAACCCAATATGTGGTGTGTTGGGGCAAATCCAAGAACCATAATCCAAGTCTGTTGGATGCAAGTGCGAAACCCAGGGGTTAAAACACAGGCAGGCGAAGTTAAACAAGGATAATCCTTAATCAATATCAAAAAACAGACAAAAGCCGAAAACCAGAATGAACGAGGAAACAACAAAACAGGGTTCGGAAATATTCAATACAAGAATATAAGTAGTATAAGTAAGTATAAGTAAGACTTCGCGATGATCAATTGAAACAAGGTACACAAACTAAACACAGAACAGGTCAACACAATCGGGTAACAAACCAATCACAGGACGGTTCAGAGATAGGACTAGGACGGATGTTAAAATAAACAAGAGAACATGGTGTTCGTTGTCATGGTGTGTTCCATGACATTAGGAATCTGTTGGATCCAAATGCTTCAATCACCAATGGCATCAATGGTATTAACCGGTCAGATTCTGTTTAATTCCTCTTTCACTTGCTGATATTTCTTCAACTTCCTGTAGCCCTTTCTTGCCAAGTGATATACATTATACATCAGTTTGTCAGAAATATATCTGCTGTCAAGATTTAGACACATGTCCTCAGCATGGTCTGTGTCACAAAGCTGCTTAACCCAAAACAGTTCCCACCCTCAGGTGCAGCGACCTCTGACCTCTCACCTTCTGCAGAAGGTCAATCTCCTGCTGCTTGGCACTGAGGACGGCCAGGGCCTGTTCATGTTCCAACTCTAACTGCTGCCGCCTCTCAGCAGCCTCGCGCATATGCTGCAGGACAGAGACAGAGAGAGAGAGAGAGAGAGAGAGAGAGAGAGATGTCAGCAGGAGGACAAGAATCACGGATTTGAGGAACAATGAGCAAAAGATGAACAAGCACAGAAAGAATGATGGGTATAAAACGGAGATGGGGGCAGGTGACAGAAGACAAATAGCTCTCTCTCTTAGTGAGTCAATGATGATGAAGTGATTCTTAACCCACACACTAAGAGCATTTCCAGCCCTCCTGAAATGCCAGCAGAATCATCTCCAAACGCCTGTGACGGTATCTCCATCATCCCATCTACATCTGCCACTTAAACCTGTTCGTTTCGCACACTCATCCGTCTCTCCGCATTCCACAAGAGTGGCGGAGAAGACGCTCAAACTCTCTTATAAGCGCTCTTTCTTAACCAGGATTGCTGCCCGATGTTTACTGTTACCTACCGAGTCGAATTAGAGCATAATTCATGAATAAAAATCATTACACTCTCAGGGCTAGATTTGCAAAATTCTAGGGTACATCCCTAGGAACAGTCTACAACCCCCCCGCCTACATACTATTCCTTGAAAACAAGACTGGAATGAAGGCATGGAGATGTGAATTAAAGGTTAGATGATATTAGGACCACCAGGGAAGTCTGGAATGTTGCTAGCACAGCTACTAAAGCTGATGTTGTCACCAGATGTGAAGTGAATTAGGTTGAACTTTTCAGTACAAAATATGTACAAATACACTGCACACTCTTACACACCTAAAGGGTTATTTGTGCTATGAGGAACAATGGAACAGATGGTTTCTCCTACCATAGTACAAAGTGAAGAACCCTTAACTATCCAAAAAAACAAAACAAAAACAAACCCTACAGTAGATTCTGCTCGCAGTTATTTCACATCAATGCATTCAACACAATAACAAAGACAAATCTTTTTTTTTTTTTTTTTTTAAATGGCAGTGGTTATATCGATGATATAAATTGACAGTGTAATGCAAATGAAATGTTCACCTGCAAGATAATGATCAGAGATCAGAAGACTAATCAGCGTCAGGGAAAAAGGCCAGCCAGGTCAATCTCACCAAGTGGCCCTTAAGTTCACATAAGGTGTATTTGGAGCATAAATGACATCCATAATGGAAGAGCCATCAGTCTGAAGGGTCTCCAATGGTTAAGCGTGCATAATTTTTGCTCAACCTCATGACTTCAAGCCAGACTGTTTCTCGCGTTAGGATCTGTAACGTTCTGGGTCTACAACCAGGACCTGGCACTACTGTCTGAGCTGCTGATATACAAAACTAATCAACACCTTCTGACCAATCAGAGTCAATAATTCAACAGCGCTGTGGTAAATCGGAGAATAAAGCAGCTCAGAACACATCGGAGTGATGGTCAGTGTCGATGATCGTCTGTACAATCTAAGCTAGAACGTATGGTATGACGGCTGATCGCTGAGCCGTCTGGCTGACACCGAGAAGTCGGGACGTAGAGGACGGTTCTTACCTTCAGCACCTGCTCTAGGTTCTCCAGCTTGCCTTGGAGCTGAGTCCTCTCCCACAGAGCACAATCTCTCTCCACAGTCACTGCACACAGAGCCTCCCACAGGCGCTCATACTCATACTTCACCTGGCGAGAGAGAGAGAGAGAGAGAGAGAGAGAGAGAGAGAGAGAGAGAGAGAGAGAGAGAGAGAGAGAGAGTGTGTGAGAGAGAAGAGACAGAAAGTGAGGAAAACAGAGAGAGAGAGAGAGAGAGAGAGAGAGAGAGAGAGAGAGAGAAAGAGAGAGAGAAAGAGTGTGTGTGTGAGAGAGAAGAGACAGAAAGTGAGGAAAACAGAGAGAGTGAGGGAGAGCAAGAGAGAGAGAGAGAGACAGAGAGAGAGAGACAGAGAGAGAGACAGAGAGAAAGAGTGTGTGTGTGAGAGAGAAGAGACAGAAAGTGAGGAAAACAGAGAGAGAGAGAGAGAGAGAGAGAGAGAGAAAGAGTGTGTGTGTGTGAGAGAGAAGAGACAGAAAGTGAAGAAAACAGAGAGAGCGAGGGGAGAGCAAGAGAGAGAGACAGAGAAACAGAGATAGACAGAAACCAGAGAGAAGAGATACAGAGACAGATAGATAGAAAGGGAGATCGAGAAAGATTAAAAAAAAGGGGGGGGGGGTGCGAGAGAAGAGACAGAAAGAGAGGGAAACAGAAAGAGAGGGAAAGGGGGAGAGAGAGGGTGGGAAGGGAGAGAGAGAGAGAGAGAGAGAGGGAGGGAGAGAGAGAGAGAGAGAGAGCGAGAGAGAGAGAGAGAGGGAGTGAGGATAAAGGTTGGGGTTAATATTGCTCAAATTGGCCCTTTTTCTGCTCATCAGTCTGTCCTTTCACTAAATCGCTCTCTGGACTCTGACAGAGCAGTGGCATTTCCCTCGTGTCAAAAGGTGACTGAGGGAAGAAAAATCCCTCCAGTGTGTGACCTCATCACGCGACTGATGGAAAACGAACGAGGGATTTCACCCGCGGCTGAAAGGTGGGACGATACAACGGTGTTCTAAATTAATTACATCACAGGCTCAATAAGTGGTGACATTTTATTTGAAGGGTAGCTACACTGGGCCTTTATTTCTTACCCATTCATAAGCATTGTGCAAAGACTTTATTATTAAATACTTCATTACTTTGTCTTTACATTAAAGAGACAAATTAACGGTCGATTGTTTGATATAGTTGTATCTGTAGTATTTTGCGCTTATTTACTTATATAAGTTAATAGTTTGCCTTCACTTTGGGAAAAAAGAGCAAAAAATGACAGATAAAAGTAAATAAAAATCGACTGTAAATGCAATTCTGTTCAAAACGAAACATTCAGCCATCAGTAAAGTAGAAAAAAAGCTTAGTTATTCATCTAACCTGGGAATTAGCTGGAAAATATTATCAAATGAGCTTGACTTGAGTAATTAGGTACAGCTTCCTCTACAGTGCTTTCTGTATCTCGTCCATGATTTCATCGGTCCACGTTCATGGGTTTAAGGGAAGTCTTTTCTGGAGTGAGGTCTAATAGAAGCGCGGTAATCCTTAACTGTGCATTTTTAGCCGTCACCTAGCTCTTCCTCTTGCTAAATTGCGCCAGGTGAAGGTGTCGATCTCACTCACAGTTCATTTCCTTATTCGCTGTCTCTGTCGGACCTTCACACTCAGTCGATTTAAGTCTGGAGCAAACCTCTCTAACCTCGTTGACGTCTCTTATACTGACTTCTGAAAATCAATCAAAAAGGGATTCTCCTTGCCCAGACAACTTTTCAGACACCTTAATAAGTTTCCACTGTACAAAAAAATAAATAAATAAAAAATGTACTGAAGTAAAAATAGGACCTTCCCTCTTTCAAGTGCACTTAGAAGTGCTTGAAAGCAGATACGGCAGGAGGTTCAGGTTCTCTATTGATCAGGGAGTAAGTGATGATAAAAGAGCTGGGACAGACACACACACACACACACACACACACACACACACACACACACACACACACACACACACACACACACACACTCTCTCTCACTCTGACACACACAGCTGATCCTCATAGCCTTATTCCAGCAGCCTTATTTCAGATTTATTTAAAATTAGATTCATATCTATTTCAGCTTGTAACACTGTGGAAAAGTTTGAGGGGGACGAATACTTTTGCAAACCACCGAACTAGGTTTACTTTGTAATAAGGTCACTGCATGTAGACTGCATGCATATACCTCGTAAAAAAATCCGTGATGAGCAAAGATTTAGAGCAATCCTCTCTCGTGTTTATAAGCACGGACAGGTTTTACTTTTAAGAACGCCAAAGGGAGGGAGGTTTTAACCTCCACCGCCTGCTTCCAACTGTTCAAAGCGAAGCTGCATCTGTTCTCTCTCTCTCTCTCTCTCTCTCTCTCTCTATTCTCGAGGAATCATCCAGTGTCCCGATAGCAAATGTTCGAAAAGTGTGGAACACGTATCTCCGAAAAACAAGAAGCATCACTTACGATCATGTTGTATTATGGAACTCAGATCCGTGTGCTTCAACCGTGCCACGTTTTTCTCAGACAGTGTGTCGGGAACAAAGACTAGATAAAACCGCTCGTCTCTGTATCGCTAAACTTTTACTTTTATCATTGTGCTAATTTCTTTCAATCACTAGTGTTTATTATTTAGAAGAGTTAGCACACTGTACATTATGTTATCGCATCATTGTCGTTTATTACTGTGCTTCCTTCACCTGCTTACCTCAAGGTGTTTTTTTTTTTTTTTTTTTACATGTTGTACATTACGAGATGCTTTTCTGCTCACCACGGATGTAAAGAGTGGTTAGTTGAGTTACTGTAGACGTCCTGTCTGCTCGAACTTGTCTGTCCATTCTCCTACGCCTGCAGAACTGGATGTTTTTTTTTTTTTTTTTCGCACCATTTTTTTAATAAACCAGACACGCCACGTCTTTCTGTCGAGCATCAACTGAAGCTCTTGACCTGTATCTGCATGACTTTATGTACTGCGCTGCTGCTACCTG